>JABFEA020000098.1:29469729-29480221 GCA_019775915.2 Cyphomyrus plagiostoma | reverse complement strand
CCCCCCCCCCCCCCCCCCCCCCCCCCCCCCCCCCCCCCCCCCCCCCCCCCCCCCCCCCCCCCCCCCCCCCAAGGGCTTTGCTCAAGGACCCAGTGCTGAAACCACTATGCAAGCCTTTCAATTTCAGCCGGCAACTCTCTAATCGTTGAGTCCAAACCCACAGAGCCACATACCGAACCCCCATAAACAAAACTGATAACTGCATGGCTATCTGGTATCTCTGTAAATCAATGATATGCATATAAAACGTCACCATTCCCTCCCTATAGGACAGGGGTGTCACTCCAGTCCTGGGGGGCCCGGAGCCTTGTGTAGCTTAGTTCTTTCCCTGTTCCACCACAAATGATTCAGCTCAAGAGCTATGCGGCAATTAACACAAGGAGCTGAATCAGGTGTGTTAAATGAGGGTGAACCAAAAACTGTGTAAGGCTCCGGCCCCCCAGGACTGGAGTTTGACAGCCCTGCTTTAGAGGATGAAGTCCTCGGTAAACGATGCCCGAGACAGACCAGCTCCCATTTGCTGCAATCTTCTGAGCGAATTCCATTGCATATGGCCACAATGTGCTTTTCTGTCTGGGCCTTTTCTGAATGAAAACATTGACGGCCACTTCCTGCTTGCGGGGAACAGCTGGAGCCTCGCTGTGAGTAACAAGGAGGGGATCAAAACCCCGACACATGAGAAGATCCCAGCTGGCCACAAAACGCTGCTCTGTGGCGCCGTCGCCTTGAAAGATCCCCAGGGCTGCCCCCCTCCTCCCCTCCCACTACCACATCTCAGTGCCCAGGCGTGACCACCCCATGTGACCATCAGCCCCGTGTCCCTCTGTGTTCCATCAGATGGAAAAAATAACAGCCTGACCGCGAAAGTGTAAAAACTACACAGACGCAGCTGGACTCCATCAACAGACAGGTGTAGGAGAATTAGGACGTGTTAAGTCAGAGGCTCTTAGGAAAAACACACTTTGAAGTTTAAATATTTCTCGCTGAAGTTTAAAATTTCATAAGGTTAATTTTGTATTAATATACTGTACATATGCAAATAGGCAGGTTTACTCACCAGATTATGACTTCATAATTGTGGGAATGTCAAGAAAATAAAAGGCTAAAATACTCTGATATAGCGTAAGGTCCCACATACAGTGACAGGAGACTGGCTCAGTGTCACAGCCTCTCTGTTCACACCTTTGAATAGTTAACCAATCTCATCAGTGCTTATACACAAACCAGTAAACGGCGACTAAATTCAGGCACTGAATTTTCATTTATTACATTTACTATTGCCTGAGGAACAATAGCCTACACAGAGATCATTTACACAGAGCCGGTAGCTGAAACATGCTCTTCAGAAGTGACAGCTCAGGCATTAGATACATCAAAGTTCCATTATTACCACATATCCTGGCCTCTTCTTACCAATGACACATTATTACACCAACATGCAAATATGTCACTGGTCCTGGCATAAGCACACATGGAAGAGGGAGTCGGCACAGAGAAAAAAGCCAGCCGTTTGGAAGGTGGGGGGACATTTGAATGCAGTGGGAAACCTCCAGTGGGCCCTGACCCCCCCACCTTCTCGGCGGGACTCAGAGCGCATGTTTCACAGGACCAATCAGCAGCGTTACTGAAATCACTCTCGCTCACCCCGCAGCTGTGAAGGCGGAGGGGGAATAAGGTGCAGTGAGGGTTGCTGGGAAGTGCCATCACAAAATGTTTTTTTTTTGGGGTGGGGGGTTAGTTCTGATTCACTTGGAACTTTTCAATATATCCTCCTGAGACCCAACACTATGGGATGAAGCAGCCGCGGCGAGCAGGCTGTCGAACAAGCTGGCGGGTGACTCAAGGTAAGCATGTTTTCTGTTTGTCAACACACTTACCAGCGTAAAGACTCACAACCAAAGCCCTCACCACTGAACACTAACTGTTTTTTTTTTTTAAACTCAGCGCTGACTCCGCAGAGGAAGGACCCAGCTGCTCTGCCCGTGCCGCACGGGATGCTGCCCTGGCATCCAACCAATGGACGGACGTCCAGGCAGCATTTGATCAGCTCCTTCGGACCCACCCCCGTGACCCTCGATGGTGAAGTCCCAGGCAAGACTGCACGCTCACAGACGAATTTCAAATTTATTTTTAATTTCACAGCATGCCCTCTTTAGTGTACAACGGGAATAAATACGTTTCTTAACATCAGTGAAAAGATAGATGCAAAAATAAAATGTCCACTATAATGGATATAAATGAATGGGTGGGGTCTCAGGAGGGTATACCAATAGCATTTCTCCAATTGGAAGAGAGTTGTACCCCACATGGTACGCAGGGGCCTATATGACGAAACACGCTTAACTAATGCCAGCCTGCCTGTACAGTCCTTGTCAAGGTATCTTGTTGCTGGCATGTTAGTGTTTATGCCTTCAGTATAATGGAGTACTGCCTGAGTAATGCAGAATGCTGATGAACGATAATCTGAAAAGGCCCCCCCTCCACCCTCCTCTCCTCCCTCCCCCGCCACAGCACCCGTGCCCCCCATCTCTCACCACCTCCCCGTGTCCTCTTATTGCATATTCTGCGATTTTAGCCCCACTCGTTTCACTTCAGGTGAAGTCCTCCCTGCACAGAGCTGGTCACACATTGCCGGCGTATTAACTATGCATGACCTTTAGCTCACGGTGAAGCCGACGCCCCGGATCCCTGACACATTAGCTGCTGTGCGCACAGAATGCCAGAGCATGTCAGAGCGACACGCTGCCCACAAGTGGCCCCGGATTAACACATGCTTACGTCTTTGCGCGTTTCCCTGTGTTTTTAAGGCGGTCGTCGCAGGCTTGGCCACCACTCACCGCGTATCTGTGACCTCACAAACCTTATACGACTGGGGGCTGGCCGGCGATCTGCCGATGCAGAGGGCTGTCCTGCTTCTTGTGGTGTCTTTCCTTCCCCGTCGGGAGGTCGGAGAGCTCCGCATACACCTCCAGCCTCACCCGCATGCCTCCCTGTTCCCAGTGCCCTGGCTCCTGCTCCCCAGCCTGAGCCCTTGAGGAGCTATGGCTTCTCCACGTTTCGATGGACTGATTTCTGCAGAAGGACTCATTTCCAAGGCTGCCACCCAGTCGGGGCCTATGGGAAAGCAATACTCATCCGCATTCCCATTAGGACAAGACGCTGTGTCGAGATCCAGCCCTGGCTATTTCGCTTCAGCACAGAACGACGTGATTATGACAGCCATCGTGTTATTTATGTAGCGGCCTCATCAAGTGCGATAAACATAGCTTATGCAGCCAGATTTTTAGAAAGGTGTTTTAGGTCGAGTTTTCTCGCTCAAGTGACCAACATCACCGTCATCCCATTTTTGCACTTGCGATATTGTACATTTATCTTGTTTTATTAATATGCAAACTCCAGTCAGTTCATATAAATATTTAATAGACAGTAGTTCATACCTCATATTGATGACTTGCACAGCAGGATTTGTCAGTGGGGTTTGCCTGGTCGGTAGGGCGGGTGCTACTAGTGATGCAGATTGATGTGAAGATTAGCCTTGATATAATTGAGTAAGTTAATAGGCTTGTTACTATGTATAGTACGGGCATCATCCATGATATTCCTGGCCTCCAAGGCAAAACATAGAATCACTGACACACCCTCTGATGCAGCAGGAGGGACACAGCAGCACTGACACACCCTCCGATGCAGCAGGAGGGACACAGCAGCACTGACACACCCTCCGATGCAGCAGGAGGGACACAGCAGCACTGACACACCCTCTGATGCAGCAGGAGGGACACAGCAGCACTGACACACCCTCCGATGCAGCAGGAGAGACACGGCGGCACTGAGACACCATCCGATGCAGCAGGAGGGACACGACAGCACTGATACACCCTCTGATGCAGCGGGAGGGACACAGCACCACTGACTGTAGGCTGGCATTTCTAGTAGAAATGATTTGCTTCCCTGTTTGTATGCCGTGATGGGAATAAGATAAGGCTGTGAGCCAAATACACGATTGTCTGACCAGTCATGTAGAAGACTGAAATAATGAAGGTTAAGTACCATTTGCAGGGACAGTGGGACATCGCCAGACTAAGGGTTTTAGCTTACAGCCGACTCTTGCTGAGGTCAATCTCCTCACGTAGCTCATGAGATAGAACTACAAAAATAACATGAGTCACAAGTGCATTTTGTGCAAAGTTGGGGTCAGGAAGGTATCCGTAATATAAAATTGACAGCAGTAAAGTGTTAAGCCAATGCTGTCATTGTAGTTTTGTGTTACAGTGATTCGATTACAGGTGCAGGGCATATATGGCAGATTGTGAAAGGCGGCATGCCCAAAAAAAAAAGAAACTAGAAAAAATCTTCTCATTGGGTCTCTCTAGAGCAAACCTTACTTTCAATTTTGGACTTAACATTGAGCAGTACCTCAAATGGCTCCATGGAACTGAATCAATTTGTCAGTTATTATAGCTTTAACCTTTGTGAGCTCAAAAACGGAAGCTGTGCTTTGCGGCAAAGAGAGATAAATCAGGTCTGAGTCACTGTGCAGCTGCTTTTCAGAGCATCTGTGTGTACAGTTTGCTGCCCCAGCCGGGTAAAGTGCTTATGCTCAATTCGTACTGAAGTACCTTGAAGCAGCGCTTCACTGCAGAAATGGGAAAAATGGTGGAACACTGAAGAAAAGCCTCTGCATATTTAAAATATGATGTTCCCATTAAAATAATAATAAAACACTGCTCCCAAATCTTTTCAGTATGTCTTTAGGCTTATGTGGGTAGTTCAGGTTAGTAGTGGTGAGCAGTCAGTGTGTATGCTCTGTGTGAGGCTGTGGCTGCACAGCTGTCTTTATTCATGACATCAGCTCCTGGACAGCTGGGGAAGGGGAGGGGTGGGTCTTACCAACCCCAGCAACAGCTCAGTGGCAAGATGACGGGCATTTGCAAAATCAGTGTGATCTCCATTAATTTACACTCTTAGTAGCCCCTTCACATGAGGACGTTAAAAAGAAATCAAAAGTCATATATGCAAGTAATGGTCATTTCTTAAACTGCATTTAACAAAAGGCATTTCAATATAATAATAAGCAAAAAATATTTTATAAAAAGGTGAAGAAACATTCTCTGGTGGGAGGTAAATGTCTTGAAAAGGGGAACCAGGTGCCCAGGTTTGATGTCTTGTTTAATGACCGACTGATGCTCATGCCCTTGATGGGTAATACTGGCGTTTTCTAGTAACTTGGCAGGATCCCCATTCTTATAAATATGTTTCACTGTCTCTGGCATCGCAGCACTTTCCTCGGCCCTGGCCTGATGCCGTCAAATCAGTCCATGCTGAAATGCATAATGTAATGTATGCTATCTGTCCTGTTCCTACCCTACCTTGCTCCCCATAAAAATATTTTCCCCAAAATAAAGATCGTTTCCTGTTCAGTCCCATATCTTGTGGTTCTATCTGCTGTTCTGGCTATTCTTGCAAAATGTCCTCCTCTTCCCAGGCTGTCTAGGTAGGTGTGGGTTGATTTGTTTACTGTAATGTTTGTAAGATGAGGGAACCTCTGCTAATTTACAGAATGAAAACAGGCACAGGATTTGGACATAAAATATTTATTTAAAAACACAAATATGATAAGTTAATTATCAGGTAGTCCACAAATATTGTGGGAATGGTATCAATACAGTCATAGAGGGAGAAAAAACATACATGGAAAAAACTTTCAGGAACAGATGATCCTACAATATTTTGATTAGAAAATTCTTTTAAAATTTTAAAATGAACAAAATCAGATCAAAAGGACAGTAATATTAATCCTCATTTGAATTGTTCACTCTGTCTTCTCTTCAGAGAAAAATGACATAACACTTGTTTTAATAACAGGACAGTAAAAAATGTGATGAATCCCAGCCTGAATTTGCATATCTCTGCTCACCATCTCCCTGTAGAATATCTTCCCTCATTTCAAGAGCATATAGTTAAAATTTAAGTGTAATACTCTTAAAAAGTTAATCGGAAAACAAGACAAACTGATGTATATTTGCATGTGTGTTTGCTTAAAACAGACGGTAAACATTTAAACATATCATGCAAAAAAGTAAAGTCTGCTCAAAACTTTAATAGTAGTCTGTGTTTGTAGCTTTTTAAAATTGACCTTACTCTGTCATTCCCCCGGGGAAAAAAATGTAAATGCCCCCAATGTAAAATAAACCATGATTTAGAATAATTCTGCAGAAAGACTTTATTTTTCACGTCCATGTTCATAAATTCATTACGATGTTTCTATTGAATAAAGTACATCAGATGTAATTATTTAAACCCAGTTTCATGAAAGTTGTAATTAACAGCTGAGATCCCTAATTGGCTAATAAAGTCAGGTGACTGCTGAGGTAAGCAGTGTCCCATCCGCCACTGGGGTGGAAAATATGTCCGGGTTGGTTCATTGAGTGGTATGCATGCAGGTGTGTGAAAAGACAAGACACCATGCATGCATTAAGGATGAAGAGTGAAAAGAAACATAATTATTAGTGACCGACAGCCACACTCCTCACGCAGCGCAGATGCTGGCAGCGGAGGCCTGAAATTCGGCACAGATACCAGATCCGGAGGGAGATGTGAGTTTTGGTAAAAGCGTGTGGCCAATCAAGCCCACAGACATATTTAACAAACAATACGAGAAGCGATCCTGGGCTAAGATGTAACATGAGTCTTTTGTAATTCCATTTGCAATTCTCATTTATGCATTTTTAGGGATCAAATGGAACCCAACAAAACCTCCCATGGCGTTTGTGATAAAGTTAATAATGTGCGTGTATTTTCTTTACCTTTTATTATCTGTGTGTTGGTTGTTCCCCTTAACAGTCCACGTTGCTCACTCTTCTTGATTTTGGAGCACATACCCACCTTCCAAGATTCTCTACCAGTAAAAGTGGACGGAAAATCCACCAGCCCCTAACCCCCCTCCCCACCCCTCCCACGGTCCAGCCCCCGCCCCTCCCCAGTTTAGTGAGAGACCCCCAGTGTCCAGGCCCTCATCTCTCAGCTTCCATGACAACGCTGGCCTTCTGTTCAGCGGAGGCTTGCTGGGTGACCGCAGCGGGCCAGCCAGGAGGGGGCGCCTGAGAGACCGCCTGTCCCTGTGTCCACAGTCCCTGCTGCCCGGTCCCTGGCGGAGGGGAGGTGGCTGCGGAGCTGCTGCCGTTGAAGCTTTCGGAGGCTTTGAGGCGGGAGAACATGGTCAGGGCATCGGGGAAGTTGGGGGGCGTGGCGGGCGTGTTGGCCGGAGTGCACATCTGAAGTGAGACGGGGAGGGCAGAGGTACGTCACGCATGAGAAGGAGCAGGCGGGAGGCGTGTGAGCGTCCCTGACGGACTGTCAATCCCATCCCCCTTTGCCACTGGCCACAGAGGCGTTTCCCGCTCGAAAGTTAGTGCTATCAGTAACAGTTACTAACCGTTGTTTGTGCAGGAATCCCCGTGTTGTTGTTTTTCTGTTCGCCTTTTGGGAGGAGGGAGAGGAATGGAAACGGTCCCCCCCCCAATCCCCAAAGACCGTGCCGACATTCCTGCCCCCAGCCCGGGGTTCCTCCTGTTTATTTAGAGTCATCCACTCAATGGCTTTGTTTCCTGTATCCGAGCCCAAGCCTGGCATCACCCTGGCCCCACTCTGGTGCCCGCTCCCTTCCGCATGATGACCTTGCCTGACCTGACCCTGCATTGTTCTCCCTGCAAATGCCTCAGCAGACAATCCCCCCCCCATCAAGGATGACTACCTCCCCCTTTGTGACACCTGCTCCACCAACAACCCTCTGGAGCAGAAAAACACAGCCACAGTGGACAGCATCCACGTGGGTCAGGGCAAGGACACGGCGTGACCATCACTGTGGCTCAGCAGCTGCTGAGAGACACAGCAAACACCTGTTTAGATGCGGATATGGGCCGTGCCATAACCGGAAGGTGTTTGCAGTAACAGCAGGGCTCACCTCCTATTCTTGGCAAGTCCCAATTGACTTAACACAAAAATCTGTTAAATGACACAGAATTACGTTTGCTTAATGCCCAGGTCCATGACAGCTTGTCCAGTACAGAAACCTGGACAGGAACCAGTCCATCACAGGGCCACACACTACGGCTGTAACAATACACGGTATATTATCGAACATGTGAACCACGGTAATTACGATATGCCATGTCATTTTCCTGTGTCTACTGGCACGAATAATAGAGGACTAGAATTTGAATTTCATTATACATCAGCAGATGTTGTAAATTATCCACCTCCTGGCTAAAGTAGCTACATACTTGAAGTATTTTAGCGACACAACACTGTATGAGTGGTGACCCCACCCACTGGTGACAACAGGCCGACATAACGTGACTCCATGGAGTTGGTCGGCGGTCCACATACTTTTTCCACGCTGCGCTCATCTTTAAATGCTGTAAATTCATTTGTGCATTTATGTTAATTGTAAATTTCATACTTGTATAATGTCTGGTGTGGAATGTGTGCCTTTCTTTGGCACAGGGTTATTCAAATCACAGTCCTCGAGGTCTGAGCACTGCTGGTTCTCCAGCCGTCCTTTACTTGTCGGTTGGATGTGAAGCCTCTGACCAATCAGAATCAGTAATTTTTAAATAACTACCTGGGAGAACTGAAAACCAGGCCTGGATTTGGACTCGAGGTCCAGAACCCTGCTTTAGCGTGTAACTGCAAGGGTCATGTAAACTGTCGGTTTCCTTATCAGTGCCACTGCTATTATTAAATTGATAGTGACTGTTAATAAAGAGAGTATTTCATTTTTAAAAAGCAGTCATGTAATTTATTAAAATACTTTTTTACCCCATTTATGTGGGTCTGCTGTACCAAAAACATTCCGTCTTTGGTTGTGCAGTTTGTAATATTGATTATCTATCTACCTACACTTACTGTGCTGTGATTGCATGTTTTTGATTTGATTCTTGTCAAATAAAATTATTTTTCCTTATAAAGATAAATTTGATATTCCAGAAGATTTCTTCCAAAAATGTAGGTAATATTGCCTGTACAGATACTGTATATAGTATTGTATGTACTGTTAATTTAAAATAGTACTGACAGAACACCTACACGTTCTCAAAGTTATCATCTAGAGTCACTTTGCCTGCGTGTCCTTGGACTGTGAGAGGAGACTGGAGAACCAAAGCAGAAGTGGGGTTCAAACCCCCAGCCTTGGAGGTATGAGGCTGCGGTACTGCTACTGAGCCCCTGTAATCAAAATTCTGGGGCCTTACTGCTAATTTAATACCATATTGAGTTAGATTAAGTCCTTTAACATGATCGATATAAAAGAGTAAATGACAAGCGACAGCCTCCGGAGCGCCTGTGTCAGGAAGCATCTGGCCTTTGAGAGCAGACGAACCCCCTTAGCAAGGCTACATGAGTACACATGCTGCTCATCAGCACAGGGGGTCCTACTGCGGGCACAAGTGCCAATAAACCTGGCACAGGAGACAAAGAAGGACCACGAAGGTGCCCGCATCGGTGGCCCAGCCGGTCTGTGACAGAAAGAGGCGTGTGTGCCCTGAAACCCGGGAGAGACTCTGCCAAACGTTCAATACGTCAAGAGGAAGGCATGAATCCGTCGGCCCGTCAACGTAGCATTACTGCAGATTCTCTCTCCTAGAAGATGAAAGCCTTTTAAAAAAAAAAACAAAAAAAACAAAATACAGCCACTGAGCGATTCTGCCTACCCAGATAAGCTAAGCTATACTGTTAGATTGTCTTACGCTGAATCCACATCTGGCGAGCTCACACAGATCTGTAGCCCCATCTTTGCTGGAACAACCTTGACTGGGACTTATCGATCGGCAATAAGAGAATCCGGAACGGAGCCCATTATAAATGTACGGCCGGTTAGGGAAGCCTGTACACTGCGCCCAAGTAACGGAGAGCACGGGGGAGTGACATCCGAGCCCACTGTAACACACCCCATGAAAAAGCTGGTTATGCCCCCCCTGAGTGGGGGCAGGGGATTTGCAGAGAATGGAAGATGCAGAAAGCCCAGTGCTGCCCTGGTTTTAAGGCAACTCATGCCAGAAACATTCGCCGCAGAAATGCTGTCCATCAGCCGGTATGAGAAGTGAGCGCCTTCTGCCTTTGGACCACATCACTCCAGGCTGACATGCCGGTCAAATTTACAAGGACAAGGAAGAACAATCAGGCATCCCAAAGAGGTCCTGCTGAAAGGAAAGAAGTCAGACGAGCTAAAACTCAGCTTGGCTTGCGTTCTTCAGAGTATTTACAATGAAATTCTACATCCCTGTGCAAATTAATTGAAACATGATTTTCAGTCTCATTCTGGAAAGCCAACAATATGCTTTCATGAGTCATGTGTTCAGTGGGTTGGGGTTTCATCTTCATATGTAGGAAATTTCATCATCGTTACATTTTCTGATGGGTCAGGCGTCTTTCAGCATGATCTAGCCTGTGCCTTATGTCAAAAACAGGGAGAGGTTTTTTACTCGCCCGGAAA
>JABFEA020000098.1:29455496-29469423 GCA_019775915.2 Cyphomyrus plagiostoma | reverse complement strand
AAGATAAGCTTATTCAGGCATAATTCAAGTACAGTACTGGGACCCCAAGATCAAAGACCACTTAAAATTGTTGGATGCTATGCCAAATCACATCCTGAAAACATAGGAGGCCATATTATATATTGAAATGGCGATAGGTTTAATTAATCTGTTGTGTAGTACATGCAACATTCCTGGGAAATGGCTCATTTATGTGTGATTTTTACAAACAATAACAGTGATTTACACAGACAGATTACCAATTGTTAATTATGATTTTTTTTTAATTAAACTGAACACTTGAGTGTGAGGTTATCCTTGACTCACACATCCCCCACATGCTTCTGGGTCACATGGTTTTCAGGCAGAACGTACTCTCGCCAATATTTAACTCTGAGCCTGTAACATCTTGTATTTGTCACTTCCCAGGGCAGCAAAAATCATGAGGAGAAGCTCCCGCTCTGGCTCCTCAGAGACAGCAGCTTAACGACAGACTGTTACACTGAAGGTTTCTGGGATGGTCCCCTCAAATGCACTAGCAACAACAAAGAATATGTAACTCCAGTTAATCCAGTGAAAGAGCAAACTGGATGAGAGGCCGCCACTGTGGGCCCAGTTAATCCACAGGCCTCTCCATCGCTCCCGGCTCCCTGAGAGTGCTGGTGAGCACAGCGGAGGCTCTCAACCCTCCGTTTACAACATTCCCCCTCCCTCCATGCCATCTGGGATCAGTTCCGGGCCTCTGCTGTGAGTTTAGGTGCAGAAATCAGCCGGCACTCGGCCCAATACGTGATTCACTGTTGATAAGATCTGAGCATCCTCTGTCGAATTCTCAAATACCCACTAAGAATACATATCTCTACTGTGGATAATATCAGAAAATAGGTTTCTATCAAATCTCAATAAATGCACAAAAAATGCTTCGTTATTCTACATACTCATGTATGGTGCTACAAGAGCTTTACCAGCTAACAGCTTCATAAACTCAGTCTGATGCAGACTCGCACCTATACCCCAGCTCAGGAAGGCTACAGTTCGCCTCATAGCATGGAGTTCTCCTCCCATGGTTCCAAAAACATGACTGTCTATGGGTGCCACTCTGACCAGGATAAACCGTTCAGAGATGGACAGCTGGAAGTTATTAAAGCAATTCATGGTGTCAGCTGGATACTGCAAGATACAGTACATGGCAACCCGGCCCCCACCAAGCCAAGTCTGTAGAGCCGTTTCTGCTCCAAGTGTGATGAACAGGCAGCGTGAATTTCCGCTAATAAAAAATTATTCCAGCAATCAACCAGCACCTTAGTTGTGAGAGGATTATCACTTAGAGGGCAGACTGATCATTAACCCGCCTCAGGCTGACTGTTGACACTGCAGTGATGTTTTCCCATCAATAAGCGTGGTGGCAAAATCCTCCAGGTGTGCCCATCAGGAAGAGGACCAAAGGAAAAATACAGGATGAAGAACAGCCAGAGTTTCCTAAAAAGGGGGTTTATCTGCATGGGTGGTCCATGCACTTATGAATCAAGAAGTTTGCCTGTATCGTACGGTTTATGGGAACGAGCCCTAAGCTTCCATTAGACCGTACAGGTGAACGAGCCCCAAGCTTCCATTAGACCGTACAGGTGAACGAGCCCCAAGCTTCCATTAGACCGTACAGGTGAACAAGCCCCAAGCTTCCGTTAAACCATACAGGTGAACGAACCCTAAGCCTCCGTTATACTGTACAGGGGTAAAAATCCATACTCTTGTCTCAGTTGAGGTCTGAGGTGGACTAAGAGTCCCACCACTGACACATATCCAAGGGTTATGCGTGAGAAAGATGAGTGCTGATATTTATTCCCCTGAGGAGGTCATGGTTTAGCTTAGCTATTTATGTCCCCCTATGCCACACTCTCACACTCACAAAACACCTGAGGAGAGACAGCTGTGCAGCTGGAAAACATGTATGAAGCAGCAGCAGACGGTCAGCTCACATCTGCTCCTCACCCTCCTCTGCTCAGCCCTGGGAACAGATCCTCCAGGAAAGCGAGCAGGACCGTGGAGCCATGCCCAGACCACAGCAGCGGGGGTACCATTCAGACAGGAGCCCCGAGCAGACGCCACTTAAAACAACACACATACAATAGAGGATCCATAAGTCCATCTGGCAATCAACCACTATACAATCAAGAGGACTAAGAAAAAGCTATATCTAGTCATAGCGTTCAAGGAAACATAAAGAAAAAACAATCCCAGTTCTATCTTAGGTACCAGCAACTGACCATGTAGAAACACAACCCTGGAGTCAGAAAAACACTGTTTCATAACTCACAGGACACTAAGGACACAGTGACCTTGGCGAAAGTAACAACACAGCTTCTATGGAAACCTGACCTGACTTTGTAAAACTTCACCCCTCCCCATAGCAATTAGCCCACACTCTAAAGTCATGATCTCAGGTCTGGAACTGAAAACATTGTTAAACTTTGACTCTCCTTATCAGCATATTTCATTCTTACTTCTGTTTTGCTATCTAAAACACCTGGAGTCTCATGCATTAGGAATGCTGGTGTCTTTTCAGTATGAAAAACTCCTTTCATTAACAGAAGAAGCCTCTCATGCTTCCTTAAATATTTATTATGGTTATTATTGTTAATTGTTTATTGTCAGTTATTTTTCTATATCATATTTTTGGCACAGCTGCATGGATGCTCTTCTCCGCAAAACTGTTCATTCTGAATTTTTCTAGCCCCTTTGTGTCCGACACTAGGGACACATCCCAGAATGCACACGGAGTCAGTAGGAAGCAGAGTGGAGGCGAGGCTGGGGAACAGGCCTGACAGAAAGTCACCCACACTTCTCCTTTTTAAAAGTGACAGTCATGGCCTAGTGGCCCCCCGCAGAAGGTTTTGGAGGAAGCCCACGCACAGTGGCACCAGAAGTCACAGACCAATAATTCTGCCTTTACCAGGATGACATGACACAATAACAACCCCATGGAGTGTTAACCCAGCTGAGAACCCAACACGGTGGACAGAAGCACCACATTTTTCCCCAAGCACTGAACACAGCTCACACTTAGCACCTCACTAGATAACAGACTGTCTAAAAATCATACGTACCGCCACTCTAATAGATAACTTCCTGTACACTCAACACACTACAACTGCTCTCCATCAATATTAAATTCAATGAACTGAATCAATATATATGGGGCTATTTCACATAATGACAATTTAATTTCACACTTAAATATTATCAGTTTCATATTATTGCGATTCTTAAATTAAAAACACCTCTTCACTGTTACAGATCAATACAGCAAAGCGTTAGATGAGTGACCATTGTGCTTATCTTCGTAACAAGATATAACAAGGTGCCCAGAGACTCAATGAACAGTAACACAAAGAGAAACATCAACACGCAGACCAGCACAGTATATATACACTTGGTCCTCTTTACTGACATTGTGTAATACTGGGATTTTTTTGTATTTTCATGGAGGAAACAGCCTTAAACCAGAATGTGGTCAACAGCAATTGGTTTAAAAAAATAAACAAATAATGATAATAGTAATAATAGATAATAGTAAATGTTCTCATGCAGTATTCCAGAATGGGCCCCAGGTCAGCACTTAGGCCTATAGTCAAGCTACTATCCCTCTGCTAACTTTTTTTCTCCATTTGGCCTCAAGCTACAGAAAGTGACTGTCTTCTGGGTGTGCAAGCTGAGGCAACATTTGTGTTTATACAAGCCGGCTGCTCGATTCCTGGTGGCTGGAGGAGGGATAGCCATTGGAGAAGGAGGCGTGAGGAGTGGAAAATACCAGTGACCAAAATACAAACACGGCAGGGCATTCTAAGCCGTTCAGGGTCAGCAGGTGGCGTGGTAATTAAAGAACTGAACTGTCATCCACATTCAACTCCACCCCCCCAAAAAAATGTCACTTTTGAAAAACACATCCGTAAGCCATCCGGGCGAAGGGGCAAAAATAAAGCTAAGCTTCGCCAGCCCCTCGAGAGAGTGGTGTCTGTTTGGCAAATAGGCCATGTAAATATTGGACAGCCGGCCTATAGACCAAGAGCTCCGCCAAAGGGTGTACAGAGAGAAACCTCACTGCTGAACTGGGGGAAAAGCCACACTTTAAATCAAGGTAATGCATTCTTATGAGATATACCCACTTCAATTAAAATGCTTTCAGAGAAATAGGAGATTCTTTCTCAAAAGGTAGAGCAGCAGGAGCCCCGCTTGGACTGGGGAATGTTCAAAGAGTGAAACAGGGACAGTGTGATTTCATGAAGAGCACACAGGGCAGCAGACACGGCCCAGCACCATGGCAGCTCCACTCGGTTCCAAAGGAAGGCGAAGCTCTGCAGTCACCAAACTACATCACTGCCGTGCAGCTTGAGCCTGAGGGGGAGCTGGTCCACAGCAGCATGACCATGCACCTCTACCCACACGACTGTTCTATCATGAGCCAAAAAGTTTTCAGGAGAGTAACTCTATTAAAGCTGACGCTCTGCTATAACTTGGTTTCCTATCAAGTACCAGAGTCCTAAACTGAGACTGTGGGCCTGCCTGAAGTAATGCAGCATCACCAAATTACCAATATTTATGCTAATTTCCAGATTTCCAGAACACTCCAAGGCGATCCAAGCTGACACTATGCAGTTATAACACTGGCCCTTTTTCTTGCATGAAATAAGTGTAAATACAAGTCTGTGTGAGAGTGAGCCATATATGAACCCTCTGATGGTCGGATTACCAGTCAGGAAACCAGAAACCCAGGCAGTAAATGACTAAAAGAGATTGATATGGAGATGGAACAACGGCATTTTGGACTGCATAATGAGAGAGAAAGCAACAACAGGTTTCACTCTGCATTTTAGTGTGCATGCCATTCCTTTTTGTTTCTCCTGCAATCAAGGAGTGCAATTTATGCACCCCTGTAGACGACTAAAGCACACCGGAACAGAACCTCAGAGCTTGCCTGTACACGTCCCCCCCAATGCAACATATCATCAGCCTGTTTAAAGTGAGATTTCATTAAGCCTAACCAGCCTCGAAGGTCAGGCCATGTTTTACTAAGCAGCAATTGGCTGATTTCTACAGAGCAGAACAATTTCACCTTGTAACATTATTAAACCTTGGGGGGGGGGTTAGAAAATCACTTCTTCTGTCCAATGTATCCTGCAACTAAACAAAAGATGGCATTAATGGAGATGCCATCAAAAATTATCATTAAATTGCCAAAAATTGCGACTACGTTCATTTCCAAAGTAGTGTTCAATTACAACAATTTCAGAAGTACTGCAGATTAATAGGCAACCCCTATGTTAATATTGGCTTTCAGAAGTACTTCAGTGTTGAATTTCTTCTTAGATGATTGCAGTACCCCCCATCCAGGGTTGTTCCCTGCCTCGTGCCCGTTGCTTCTGGGATAGGCTCCGGACCCCCCGCGACCCAGTAGGATAAGTGGGTTGGAAAATGGATGGATGGATGATTGCAGTATGATACGTTTCTCTATACAAGTAGCTTCACTTGCATTATATATGATTGCTTTTTAAACATTTTTGTGTACAATTTGGCATAAATTTACTTTTAACAGGTTTCCTTAATTTAATTATGCTTAGCTTTGCATTTTCACCAGCACAATCCCAGCCAGTTAAGGATTTTGGAAACCCAAACAAAGAAAGCAGGCACATGAACACACAGGAGTTTTCTACAAAGCTATAATGCAACATTTCTGGAAAGGAAAGAATATTCCACAGACGTCCGTCTATCTTCCATAACCACTTATCCAGCATAATGGTGTGCTGAGTCTGGAGTCAGTCCCAAGAAGGACAACGTACGTCAGGCCATTGCAGCGCACACTCTATTATGTTGAATTTCTCTACAAATCACCCCGAAATCCTCGAGTGACCAAACCACTACGTTTATACGCAGATGTTACACACTGGTCATTTTTTAAATATGGTTATATAAATATAGCTATGATATAATCCAACCTGAAATGTATGGACATTTTAACGAAAGAGTGACAAATAATCTGCCAGAGTTACACCATAATCTCCATTAACTAGCCAAGCAGACTGACAAATAAATAATCATCGTAATGTAACCATCGACTGAAATATTTCTCAGTGTCCGACTGTACAACGTTATTCATTAATAAATAAATGTAGAAAGCAGGCAGTAGAGTCTTTAAGCACAGGCAGTATACATGCCCATTATTTATACTAATAACGATGCCCTAGGGTATAATGAAGGCAAATGTGAACAGAGAAAAGAGAAGGGGAGGAAAAACTGCAGCACAATGCTGGTCATGTTCCTGGAAACACCCGCCTCAATCTTGTGAGATACGCTTCCAGTGCCGCAATAAAAACACGGACGCTGAGGCGGTGAGGGGCTCCCGGCCGTGCGGCACCGGCTCCAGCCGCCACGTCTCATTTCAGACGGTGCTGCGTGAAATTAAGTATTGTGGACATTTCACGGCATCCTGGAAATGTGAGACTGGGAGCTTTTAACGTGGCAAACTGTGTTTATCTGCGGCTGCCTCGCGTCTCCGCAACATGGCGGACAATGACACAATGGTGCTAGTAGTAATAGTAATAGTAGTAGTAGTAGTAGTATTAATAATAATAATAATAATAATAATAATAATAATAATACTCACCATTTGATGGTGGTGGCTGTACGGGATATTTGTTTCTTGGAAAAAGGCACTAAGTGCAGTCTAAACAAAAAGAAAACAAATTACCTAGTTACAAAATATCACTATATTGTGCCTTTCCTTCAGGGGTTTGGATAATAAGGTCATTATTTAGATAACGCGCACAAATCATTATATTGTTTTCAAAACGTGCCGTCCACATTATTCTACTGTTAAATGTGTAGTCTTGCTTACTAACCAACAATCAAAACTGCACTCGTGTCTGTTCATTTCTGAGCAGGGATCTCCTGCTGGGTTAGAAGGAAGCGCTTTATGCTATTTGCAGTTAAGTACAGTCGTACGTACAGCTCATTTATCCACGTTTAATTTTTTATTGTAATGCAAAAATCAAATATCTAAAGAAAAGCATATATGTATAATATGTATACATGAATAAAATATTTTACATAATTCACGACACAAACCTACAATCAACATGGCAATACGATTTAAGTCATAAATACACTGCCACATCCACGATATAGTAGCTTGCTAGCTATAGCTGAGTGTCCTTACCTCGAACTGCCAATGTGCCGCTTGTAAAAGCTGCTTCGCCTGGTCCGCCGCACATCCCGCTGTCAGGACAAACTGGTTTATCATTACTTGGTGCTTCAGTTCGTCCATATTTGCCGGAGCGGATTTTCTAAGCGTGTATTTAGTGTTGAGCCTGGGGTTCACTCTTTGTAGTTTTCTCCCCCTTTTTTCCTGCGGTTCCTCTCTCAGTCATCCACCATTACAGCCGGCTGAGCAAACACAAATATTTACTGTATGAACATTGCCAATGTACTGAACGGTACGGGATTGACAGGTAGGACCAGCCAATGAAAAAGACGAACGGCCATCGGTGGGGGTGGAGACATACAAAGGATCCGCCTCTACTGAGGGTTCTGCTGAGAAATGGTTTGTTGTAGGTTGCCAAAGAAACATATCATATATTACATCCGTTCAAAATGTGGACTTAGAAAACTTCCTCTGCTATTAAGAAATAATATTAATAAATATTTGTAACCGTGACCACATATATAGATAAGTACATATATATAGTATATCTTTATTTGAGCCGCCTTCTCTGTTTTTGCTTGGCTTTGGACTACAAGTCCCGGCAGCACACGTTTTGTTTGTAAAATTTAGCATGGCAAAAATTTGTGAATGACGGCCACTCCTGTCCAGTTTCCATGCGCTGTGTCACTAGCTTACCAAATAAGGTAAACAAATGTTTAAGCACCAATAAAATCGAGCCGGGCGGTGCCGTCTTGTATGTCTGCGTGTGTGTCGTTTGGGAACGGCTTTTGTGAATAGGTCACATATTTACGCATTCAGGTTTAAAATGTCTGAGTATTCTTACCCAAGTAACGAGACAGCTATCCGGATGCTGCCTCAAACTACAACATAATTCTTTTTTTTGTATATTATTTAATACTTGTAGATAATGGTAACCACACTACAAAATTCTGAGAAGTATGTGGTTTGTAACTTATACACTGGTTACGCCTTGAACGCTTATGGAATTGTTTTGGAATGAGAAGTGTTTATTAATTTTTAAGATAAAAAAACAGCAAATACAGCAATTACCTATTATTGATGTAACAGTTATATATATGGAAATTTATATTTGATGTTATGGTTAAATTATAAGGTAAAATTGTGTATTTTTAAAAAAGTATATTTAAATTAATTTAAATACACATTTACACTTCATTACTTATAAGTTATAACTGACAATATATAAATATGCGATAATCTGTAATTATAACCTTAACTACCCATGTTATCCAATATGTACATATGAAATCCTAAAAAGTACATTTCTTTTTTTGATACAGCTTACTATTGCTATTTAGTTATTTGTTTGTTTGTTTGTTTTTACTACCTATCATTATGTTCCATTTTGTTTTGTGTTTCAATGAACGGGTGTTGCTCAGTTTTCAATTTTTGATATCCATGGTAAAGTGCATTATGCCCTGTCTCTGAGTCACTTAGGGATAAATTCCAATTGGATTCTGAAGAATGGGAAATTTTTTACCGGATTAATTGTTAAACAATGTCATACAAATTGTGCTCTGGACAGACTGGACAGGTCATAAGTATCTTATTCTTGGTATGAGGTAATCTGGATCAGAACCCCCAAATTCTGTTACTTAAACGTGAGCAATCTGTCTATCATTTTGTTTACCAAAAATATATTCACGACAGGCATGCATTAAATCTCTCTGTTGCAATTAGTTCTGGTATTTATGCTTTTGTTATGTGAACTTACTACTGTATATGTACTAGCTTATTATACACTGCTATGTTTTACTTGAGGCTGAATCCCATTAATGTTATCTTTCTATCTGATTTGCATGTGATAAGAGATGAGTATTATTTAACTGGAAATAAAACTGCTAAACTACTATTTCTGCATATTTGATGTTGTGAGTGTTCGATGAACAAATGGGTGATTGTTTCCACTTGAACGGTTGCAATGAAAGCACAGATTATGTTTGTATTTTGTTTAAACTGAAGGGCCCTGTTAAATGAATGTCTCAGGGCAGGGTAAATCATGTGGCATTCACATGGCCTACCCCGTGAAGCAGTAGTGCTACCCACTAAGACGCTTCACTGTCTTTGAATATTTTTTTTGAATATTTGTATTTATGCCAAATGGCTGGTCATTTCACGTGGACTGCTACTCAGCTAACATACATTAACTGGATTCCACAATAAAAGAATCAACAAGCTGCAACAGTTACATCTGCAGCATTTTCAGAGAATAATCAAAATTAAAAGATGGTTGGGTGCTATGGAGTTGCCAGTTGCCTGAAATATTACCCACCTTATTTTCTTACCTCTTCCAGTGGTGATTGCTGTAAATACATGCGGAACAGGTCAGACCAGACCAGACCAGACTCCTTTTTCCATGGCCACAGACTCTAAGTCATACTGGGGGATCCTATAGACATTGGCAAGTCCTCTCCAAGACATCCCCTCTGAAGCCCTCTCTTGCCAAACAGGTCTGTAGGGAGTGGCTGTATGAAACATGAGCCAATAAAAAGCCTAGATGAAAACTATCAAGGAAAACCATGGTAAACAGTCAGGAATAGGTTTACAAGGACCCAGCTGCAATGTGTACCACCACTCAACCCATATATATGCGTGGGGCGGCTGAGGTTTGGGGGCCACTGTTAGCCACAAACAGTCACTACACCAGGGGGCAGCCCAAAGTGACTTTCTGAGTGGAGCCCTAGAAACAACACACCAGTCCCTGCAAGGACATAGCTTTGGAGGCAGACCTGGGGGTGATCTTCACCAGTAAGCAGCCCAGTAACCCTGACGGGCACCTCCCAAAATGGCTACGTGGAGCCATCTTGTGGATGGACCACATGCAAGAAACGTGGGAGTCAGGTGGGGTGTCCTTTGAGTGTAAGGATTAACATTATCAAAATTGATATTAATGGCTATAGGTGACATACAAGTGAATTAAAGTTATGGTATTTTCCCCAAATATTTATATGTAATTTAATTTATCTAGCAGACAGTTCTTATCCAAAGCAGCATACATTTTTTGAAAGAGAGCGGTGCTAGGAAAAAATTAGGGATCAAGAGCTTTTCTAAGGGCCCAAACAACAAAATTACTTTTTTGAATCAGGGATTTGAACCAGCCAGCTTCTGATTATAATCATAGCATCCTAACTCGCTGAACCACCCGCTCGAAGATGTCTGTCCGGGTGAAAAAAAGAGTTTAATTTCTTCTAGAAGCACATTTTTTTTTAAAAAAAGTACATTTGACCCCGCATAACGCAGACAATGGTACTTTTGAACTACACTTCCCACAATCCTTCTCACATATTTCCACTCATCGCGCGAAGTACTAGAAACGGGGGGTGAAAAAACCATCCCGTGTTGTGCTTGGTTTTTTGTTTTGTTTTTCTTTTCTTTTCTTTCTTTTTTATTTTTCGTAAATGTTCCGTAACTAAGGACAATCGTATTTATTATAGCTTCATACACTTGGGCATAAGGAAACGTTCTTTAAAACCGTTACTGGCGAAGGAAAGAGAAAATTGTCTGTAACTAGAGCAGCTACTCAGACTTATTACCCTGCAAAACATCGACGTAGGTGGACCAGGCAGGAGTTAGGGTTAAACTGACATAACGTTAGGCTTGCATTCACACGATGTATTTGTGTTGAGAAAAAATACTGAAAGCACGACCTTTCGTGATAGCTGTCGTTGTCGCTTTGGTGTAGGCTTTAATCTATTGTAAAGATGGGATCCATTCTCAGCCGAAGAATTGCTGGCGTTGAGGACATCGATATCCAAGCAAATTCAGCCTACAGATACCCTCCAAAATCTGGTAAGTAGCTATAAACTGATTTCACCTCATTCGATTTTGTTATTTCAGCCCCTGAAATGAACAGAGGGACAATCGAAACAGATATTCATGGGTGTTTCGGACTGCCCAACTTTTTCTATCAGTCCTTCATGGAAATGGCCTCCCAGTAAATAAATGTACTGGCCTATTGAGCAGACTAGTTGATGTCCACGGAGAACATGTTCCCCCTTGGAATAAAATTAGTTATATTTAAGACAGCGAAAGCTTTTTGTTAGCCAGCTCATGGAGCTGAATTAATTATTTATAGCTTATCTGTAATTGAAGGAACTTGTGTTAATTTGCTTTCTGGTTTTGAAGAAACTGCTCTACATTAGAATCAAGTCTGTACCCGATACCACTGGTTTAATGTTATGTGAATAAATGCATTTTTAAAAGTTGGTAAATTTATTTATTTGTAAACCAAAGATGAGTATCAATCTTCACCTGATGTGTAATACTTACCAAAGTAATACTAAACAAGACTTCATCCGAAATGACAGTAAAAATAAATTCAATATTGGAGTGCCCTGGCATATTTGACTGACCATGAATCTCACTTCTAAACAAACTGCTCCCAAGTTAAAAATAAATTGTGGGATGTTAAAAAATAACCTTTCTCCTGGTTGTGTAGCCTTTTAAACTTTTTACATTAGCATGTTTCAGCTGTTGATAAGGGGCTGTGAAACCCGAAAAGATAATCATTGCTTAGAGTGGTAGACCGATGATGACCTGACATGCAGTGTCTCATGTTTGCATTTTGTCCACCAAGAGGGATGTTTTTGAAGAGCCTGAGTTTGGCTTATGTCCTCATATAAAATTATTTACATCTCTCTAAAACAGTTTCAAGTTTGTCCAAAAAGTTTTTTTTGTTTTTTTGCAGGAGCTATTGTGAGTCAGTCTAAGACTAATTTCCTGGTTTCCAAGGTGATGGGCTAACTCAATACAAGTTAAAAGTTTAGTGGGCAGATTAGCATGAAAGCTTCGAGGACACCTTCAGTGCCTGAAGTTAAGCATAAAGCCTCCCTGTGGGGTGAACCTGACCTTGGAATTCATTGACTTTGTCAAAGCGCTCTGCTGGGGGGGGGGGGGGGGCGCGTGATGTATACAGCGACTCTGGGTTTATTGAACAGTGGTTCACCTTAAAATTCACTGTATCCATCTAGACTGAGCCAAGTAACCATCTAAAGGAAATACTTATGTGTTCAAGGATAATGATAGATAAAGGAGAGATTACCGTTTATCACTTTTTTGGCTTTTTGAAAATGTTTTTAAAAATAAATTCAAATCCAAAGCAAAGAATTTTATACAATCGAATGCAGAACTCTCTTTATATTTCTGCATTTTTTGTAGTGATACCTTCGGAGATGTTTGAACTTAGGAAGATAAAAGGATAGCTACTAAATGTAATCATGATTATTTAATTACTCTTATTACTTAATGGCCTACTTCATAGCCTATGAATATCTAAATTGAGTGCAGTTGGAATTTGTAATTTCTATTGCAAACTTTGAATGTCAATCGAAAGGTGACCGGAAAAGTCAGTGTACTGCATGTTCAGTAGATGTGTATTCAGATCAGATGGTCCCATATGCTGTTGAATTTAGTGAAGTCCTAGTGTAACCCAGACCAAGTCCGTTGGCTTTCTGTAGGTGTTATGTCATGCAGGATAATGGAAACTAAAATCATTATGCTTTGGAATGACTCTGGATAAATTTGCAGTTTACGTCCAGTGCTTAAACGGGCAAAGCTGAGACCTGAGGTTACCCCTGTTATCACTTGTATGTAGTAGTTCTCCTTATGGTTCCAGTGCTAGAAAGCTTCTGTGGGTTGTGTTAGTCATTCTGCAGCCGGAACAAAAATGACAAGAATGCTGTACAGATCTCTTTTCTTATTCATTACTCAGGGTATCATGTCATTATGTCAAGGCATGCTCAATTTGCGGTTCTGATCCAGATGGCATCCAGCTTTAAAACAAGCTGATGCAGAAGACAACATCTGGCACTGAGCCACAGCAATGCAGTTTGGGAGCAGTGTGTATGTGTCCTCCAGTGTGACATCCAGCATCCCAGCTGATGTTTCACGTGGAGTATTCTGGGAAATTCGTTTTGTGACGGTTTATTATCTTTTCTTTTCCTCAAGGAAACTATTTTGCCAGTCACTTTTTTATGGGTGGGGAGAAGTTCGACACCCCGCATCCTGAGGGATATCTGTTTGGGGAAAACATGGACCTGAACTTCCTTGGCAACAGACCTGTGCAGGTAATAGGGCTGGGAGTCGAACATTGTTATTCTAATGAGATTCATTTATGCTCCTTAATCTTATTATATAGTCATATATATTATAAATAATATAATTTCAATTTAAAGAATATTTTAAGTGGTTTGGAAAATGGATGGATTTACACATTAAAATTTTTGGAGATGTATATGAGCTATCATTAAGTCATCTCAACACATTTCCACATTTTTGTTTGCCCTTGTCGCTTAAGCAGAATACTGGATTTGCTTGTAGGGGCTGACTGCCATATTAACTATGCTAGCCAAAATGGTTGAAACTAGCCAGCGCAGAAACTAGTGAAATAATGTGTGAATCAGAAGAACTTGGGTCCCAAAAACCTGAAAAGTGCAGTCTGGAAACTTTTGGTTTTACCTGTAGTTTTTATCGTGCAGACCCGGTGGCAAATAAAAAAATACACGTGTTGTTATATGTTATTGTCTTGGCATTTTCCTCTTTTAAGACAACAGTAGACTAGCATTGCAAGTTTCACCTTTCATGATTGGTTGCACACAATTGGCTTAGGCTTCTGTGCAGTGAGGGGTTGGATCTGCAGTATGACTGTAATTAATACTAGAATTTATTTGAATGATAAATCTGTTATACAAACAAGGTACCACTGTATATTTT
>JABFEA020000098.1:29415957-29455396 GCA_019775915.2 Cyphomyrus plagiostoma | reverse complement strand
ATGATGTCCTTAAAAATCCAGATTTTAAACTGTTTGCTCCTGACCAGACTTTAAAGTGCACCGTAAGGTTGCTGGTTTAGATCCTTAAACCTTTGACAAAACTATGTTTTAAGCAGAATTATAGATGCGGATGGTATAGCATCCCGTTAATCCATAACTCTTTGATTAAGATATTGGGCGCCAAAAGAGAACACGAACGAGGCGGCTTGGTTGAGTGCCGAGCAAATATCTTAGTTAATAATTACCACCTCATAGAATAATATGACCATGTGGAAATTCCTCCCATTGCATTTTAATGTTTTGCTCTTAAACAACAGGTATTTGGTAGATTCACACTTAAACACCCTCCCCTCCCCTCCCAAGTTTGTGTGGACTCACCAGTGCTATTGGAGTCTGATAAATTTAGGTATCATTCTCATTCAGAGAAGTAGGGTGTTCCCTTGCTGTGCCCCCCTCACTCTAAGTGTGAGGCTCATTTTGCCTGAGAAATCTTGCCCCCATCCCCCCCCCCCGACTGAGTAGCGTTTGTAAGACAAAATGAAATGTGACCTCACTTTCCCTTGTTTTCTTTCCTCCACTGTGCTCCCCCCCCGTTCCCCTGGCCCACCAGCCCACTGCGCCGAGAAATGCGTCCACGGTCGCTGCGTGGCCCCCAACACCTGTCAGTGCGAGCCCGGCTGGGGGGGGGCCAACTGCTCCAGCGGTAAGTCCTCCAGTTGTGGCCGTCCATCTCGCGGCCGTGTCCCCGTCCTCTGCTGGGACGGCCCCACCCCCGGTGTCCTCCCAGCAAGCCATTCACTGATCACGTGACACCCCCCCCCCCCCCATGAGATAATATTCCATTAGCTTCTGCTTCATGTTCTGAGATTTTCTCAGTTAAAATTGGCAGCTTGTAACTATTTGAGAGCACTTAAAGGTCTGTCTTTGTCTTTCACGCAATGTTACGCTGTGTGCACTGTTACTAGTAACAATGCCCTACTGTCAAACACACAGTGCCCCAGTGACACATACCCAACGTGAGCAGAATAAAACAGATAAACGGGGTCTGAACTCGGTCGGCATATATTCTTAATTGTGAGTGATCCGGCATTGGTGTAGCGCAGATGTGTTGCATGGTCAACAAACTGATGAGATTGTGTGGTCTTAGCGTGATAAATACGAATGTAAATATACGGTCCTATAAACTTGGTGTCCACTCCCCCGACTGGACCTGAGGGCTGCGTTTGGGTAACCCCTCCTCTTTGATTTCCCAGAGGATCCCGCCGCTGTCTGAAGTGAGTTTATCTCACCGCGTCGAGGTAAGATAAACTTTTAGGCAAACAGGGCATAGGCCACGGCCTCTGGGAGGCCCTGGTTATTGTTGTGTCTGAGATAATGGCCTCTAGGGGGAGTGACTTGCCGGGTAGGTCCCCCTGACCGGGAGAGATCAGACTTGCGTGGAGGTGGCTAATCTGGCAGGGTTCAACAGTAAGGTGATCTTTGTGCACTTTTCTGCCATTGCGAGTCCTGTTAGTTGGCGTTTATTTATACGTCATAAACTGTGAAATGCCTTCTGCATTGTGACGCTGTGCTCCTTCAATCCGAGTGTCATTCAATGTATGTGAGAACCTGCCAGTTTTTGTATAGTACTAGACGTTTACAAAACAACAGAAGACATCACTGAAGCTATTTCTAATAAAACTGCTCCAGTGTTTTTATATGTTCCTGCAGTAGTAAACATTTTATTCTGTCCTCCAGGAAATAAAAAATGACAGGAGGATGTTTGATGCAAAATTTGCAGCGAGGAATCAATAAAAGATGCACATTTTGAGGTCATTTTGAGGCAGGTCTATTTGATGAGAATGGAGAATCTAACCTAACTACAGTCCTGATAAAAAAATGCTAGCAAACGGCAATACAAATACAGTGGTACCTCGGTTCTCAAACTTAATCCGTTCCGGACTCCGGATCGAATCCTAAAAAAAAAACTGATCGAATTTTTCCCATAAGAAATAATGGAAGACCAATTAATTGGTTCCCGGCCCCTCAAAAATACACCTAGATGTGTTTTTATTTTGTTTATTTTTTTATCATTTAAACACAAAATGAACAGGATAAACCAAGAGCATTTTTTTCTTAATGGCTTCCAAAATGATAAAGATCTTATTCCAGCATTACCCCTGTCCTGCCCCGATCGTCCGCTCCTTACGTGCGCCACGCCCCCTCGTTAATCTCGTGTGGGATCCCCATGTGATCAACTGTTTCTGGTTATTGTCATTAGTCCTCTGTATTAAGTCCCAGTCCAGTCATTGGGTGCATTCGACTTGCTTATAGCGCTGGCTTAAAGCAACGCATTCTGATCCTGACGCAATGCATTACGGTTAGATGCATTGCGATCTCTCACACGGCTGCACAAACTGGAACTGCCTCCGTGACGATACACCTTTGCCCTTATTGCCTGAAGAGTTTAGTTACACGCATTACGTTTGTATCCCAGGCAGTTCCAATGCGTAATCTCTTATTTCTCCCAAATACCATGTAAAGAAGTGGTTTTCAGTTAATTTACCTGGTAAAATAAAGTTTAAATAAATGACGTAAATGCTCTAATAGTACACGTAAGTTAGTTGTGTATTTATTGTTAGTTACTCTAATGTCGCGCTGCTTTATTTGGTTAATCATCCAGTCTGTGAAGGCGGCATTCAAGTAAGAATTGCATTGTAGAATGATTCATTTGCTGGCGCGTACAATTTATATTAGGTCAGCGTTCACGGTTTGACTTCTGATCCAGATCGAGTTCTAGGTCAAACTGGTTTGTTCGACTTTCAAGAAATTCGAGTTCTAGTGAGTTTGAGAACCGAGGTACCACTGTTTTATACGAATTCAAAGTTCTCCAGCCCTAGTAGCCCCAACTGGCAAAGGGACGTAGACATAGAGTCTGAAAGGAAAATATTCTTGTTTTCTGAAGTTTACAGAAGAGCACAGGGCTTTAATTGCGCTGTCCCCTATTTGCTTTTACTCATTGTTGTGATGCCTGGCCAATCTGGCAGTAGACTGGCAGTCATTGTGGTGTTTATATGTCCATAGTATATGGAACCTTTTAGGTAAAACCACTATAGTGCTGACGCTATATTGGGTTTCACTCGCATAGCGCTGACTACATCTACAACAGTTAATCATTATAAAGGCTCTTAATGATTTAGATCATGTTTCTTATTGTGCAGTTGTCTGGGGAACTCTCGGACTGGCCTCTTATTTGTGATTTCACAGGAAGGTGCACCCACTGATAAGAATGCAGCAGCTCACAGGGCTGATCTTGCAAAGGATATTTAAAAATAAATATTAAGTCATTCACCAGCCGACGCTTCTGTTTCCTTTGTTTTTAATGCTGTCTAAATGATGTGGAAAGGGGTATTTAATGGGGCTTTAGGCATAGGGACACGTTAACTGGTATCTCTTCTTGGTTCCCAGTTTCCTTATGTGACCCCAGCTCCACACGAAGCTGTGAAGACATTGAGAAGCCTGGTGAACATTAGGAAGGACTCTCTACGACTCGTCAGGTGATACCATGGATCCACCAGGCCACAGCTAGAAGCCTTGCATCATAGTGTCCAATATCTGACTTGCAGTCCTCTGACATAGACCTGCTTGCACCATTAGCAGTCAGAGTTTTAGCGTAATATTTGTAGGGTAACAATAGCAGTTAAATCCTGTAATATTTGTATGCGCAGAATTGCACATTTTCTGCATTAGAAGTGTTCTCTTTGGTAGAACAAGGAGGGCTGATGAAGATTGTTGTTGCCTTTTGGCAGGTATAAGGATGATTCAGACAGTCCTACGGAGGATGGAGGGAGGCCCCGAGTGGTATATAGCGTGGAGTTTACCTTTGATGCAGACGCTCGGGTGGCCATCACCCTGTACTGCCAGGCCTTTGAGGAATTCACCAACGGCATGGCCATGTAAGACAGCAGACCGGACCATTAAAACTAGCAGCGTCATCTTGAACCTTCAATTAAGGCTGCTTTTAGCCTTTAGCATTTTTTGTAGTAACTGTGCATATCTGTAGGCTGAGTCAGTGGGCGTTTTTTTTCCCCTCAGCATTTTTGGTGTGTCAAACACAGGTATTTGCTTGTGTTTTCCTACTCTGGGAACTCGTATGCACACCATCGCCATGCATTATTGATGAGCTCACGTCACCGTTGACTGGAGCAACATTTCCGTTGTCTACCGTTAAGGCCTGAGAATGGAAATTGCCTTATTTCTTTTGAAGTTATACTCCCAAGAATCCCATGATGGTGTCAGAAACAGTGCACTACAAACGAGGAGTGAGCCAGCAGTTCTCCCTCCCATCCTTCAAAATTGATTTCACCGAGTGGAAAGAGGAAGAGGTGAGTGTCCCTCAAAAGCTTCTTAGGCCTAGCAGGGGGGCAGCGCTTCCCCTCCCCTTCCATGCCAAACTAAACCGGGGAGTTTATACCCTCTGGCCATCAGGCTTCTCAAAATGGACTTTATCTTCATTCTTTTGGTGCAGTCGCAGGAGAATGCAGTGAAATTAAAATCTGTCTAAGTACCATCAAAGCTGTGCATTTGACAAATAAAATATTCAGTCTTGAATAAGCCTAATGGCCTCCTAACCAAAGAACGACCCGGAATTGCTTTTTTTTCCCCTCAGTGCTCTAGTATTGTGTATTATCTGTAGATGTGACGGAGCCCCATTTTACCCCCTTCTTCGTTATCTTCTGTGTAATTCCAATATCATCTCCCACCACACTGATTATTGGGTTACTGGGTGCAGCGGAAAGCAGCTGTGCTGTTTTTTTTTTTATGGTGACTGGTGATGGGGGGGGAAAAAGAAAATTTTGATTAATGCAGCACAACTGGAGAATACAGAAAACTGACAGCTGTTAATGTCCCATTGTAAACACAAGTGCCCCTGAGTGGCTTTATAGACCTGAATTCATGTTTTTAGGCCAGAGAGAGATTTCCCATCTATCCAGAACATTTTTTCTAGTCATAGTCCTGCTTGTGTGTAAGTTTCTCAGAGTGTTATCGGAAATATGACTCCCCCACTACCCTTTCTAGCTCAGCTTTGATTTGGACAGAGGGGTCTTTCCAATGGTGATTCAGGCCGTGGTGGATGAAGGCGATGGTAAGTGCTTTTCAGAGCACTCCGCACATGCCGCTGGAGGCAGAGTGCATCTGCGTCCACTGGGCTCTCTGCTAGTTAAAGGCATGACTCCTTGCCATGTCATCAACAAGTGACCTCATTCACCACACCATTCATCTTTTATTATTAATGTTCTTCTCCTTTTATAGAAGTTTCTGGACATGCACATGTGCTGCTGGCTGCTTTTGAAAGAGTAAGTATCATTTTCAAGGTTCTCATTGGGTTTAGGGCTAATTTTTCTGCATGGCATTTTACATGAAACCCTAATGCGTTGCAGTGACTCCAGATTACTTTTGCAGCAAACCGCAGTGGAGTGAGTGGTTCTTGCTGCATCATCTGCATTAGCTTTATTTTTTAAGAGCGCTGTATTTTTGGGTGACTTTCTTGTTTGGACTAAAAAAAAAAGTTGGGAATTAAAAAAAGAAAAATGATGTGTTTGTACTCCCAGACAAAAGCTGCATGCTGTTTTGTTTGATTTTGCCCAGGGCTGGCTTTGCTGGGCTCACCACCAGGAAAAGCCATTAGCACTTATGAAAGAGTTTAGCTCAAAAAGACATATAATAACAATTATCTTTTTAACAAAGATGCTGGGCTTGACATTACATAGCACAGATGCTATTGGGCAGCATGTAGCCAATGGAAAAGGTACTTAATTTCAGGAAAAAGTATAACTTATTTGGAAAGTAAAACAGTTCTTCTCTTGTCAGCATGTAGACGGCAGTTTCTCTGTGAAGCCCCTGAAGCAGAAGCAGATCGTGAGTAAATACTCCCCTGTGTGTGGTCTGCGTGTTTTGTACAGACCCAGGGTTTTGTTTTGAAGTCTTTCTCATTATTACATAACGGGTTTGTTGGATATTCCAAAAATAGTATCAATAATGAAATAACTAGGTTTTCCATTGACTGTTTAATTCTAAATTCAATTCTATGCATCCAACCAGAGTTAAACATCAACCCAAGTTTGCTTGGGATTCTGCCCTACAGATAGGAACAGAGAGGTAACTGTGTGGAAAGACTGAACTGTGGAAGGATCCTGTTCCAAAGAGATATTAGATTTCACAGTGTCTAAAAAGAGAGAATATGTAAATATCGGTCACATGGAGGACACTGTCACCGTGCAAGGAAAATTTCCTTTTTGAAGAGGAAATGACAGTTTTAGCAAGCTTCTAATGACTTTTTCATGTCATCTCAAAGCTGGGTAGCTACGAGTTGGTTTCTTTAACCCACACTGATGTCTAATAATGTGCATTTTATTCAGTCAAGAACAGATAAACCTTTTTGTGTCAACAGTCTGCGCTCAAACCAGCGGTGTAGAATTGGCTTTGGACGACAGTGACATATCTACCTGTATTATGGAGGTGCCATGTGTGGGGAAAAACCAGTTCAAGCAAGTAATGAGCTTGTTTGCAGGTTCCCTGTATTAGACGGCGTACAGCTAGATTCTGCTTCTTTGCTATGTCTCTGCCCAGGTGGATCGAGTCAGCTACCTGTTACAGGAGATCTATGGGATTGAGAACAAAAACAATCAAGAGACCAAGGTACAGCTGTTTGGCCGCTTGTCATCCTCTGGTTGGTCATCCAGAATTTAAAAGTGGAAAATAGTTTTTCAGGTACAGTGTCCAGCATAAATGAGTGCACCCCAAAGAATTTCTCAGAAAAGCAACCATCTCTTTAGAATTAATACTTTCTATGGGATCCTATACCATAAAATCTTTTTTTTGGTTGCAAAAATGACTACAAGCCCAATGAAGTTCTAAGGAATAAAACTTGATTAAATGTTAACAAGAATTCAGTAACAGATAATTCTACTCAGTCATCACACAGGTGGCCACCAAATAACTGACAATTAAGGGTGATATTTAACAAATAAAATCCCCTCCCACACAATGCTGACAGTAATGGAAGAGAAATGTCACAAGATTTGAGAAAGTCATTTCTTTACCCAAAAAGGTTAAGGCTACAAGAAAACATATATTCAAGGCCAATGCTGCATTTCTGAGGAAGAACAGGGTGAAAGTTATTCACTGGCCAAGCATATCAGCTGACTGCAACCCAAAGGGTACTTGCGGGGAGTTCTGGAAGGACAGGCTGAGCATCATTCTCCATCCAGCATCCAGGCTCTGAACGAGCTCATCGTTCTCCAGTAATGGAGAGAGAGAGATGTGGCAGTATGCCCACAATTTGTTCATTTCATTTCTACAAGAGTGTTGTTCGTAAAAATCGTGGAGGCCATACAAAATATTAAATTTGGTTGAATTTGTTATAGGGTGTATTCATTTTAACAACAACTTGAATAAAATGTTTTTTCTTCTCTTAATAATATTAGTGATGAAGCTTTTATGTTAATTAAATGAAAGTTTATTAAAACTCAGATAATTGTTCTGGTGCACACTGAGAAATGTATACAAATCTACTGTTTTCAAAGTGGGTGTACTCAGTTATGCAGTGCACTGTATATAATGGCCAGTATATAGCAGTGTTTCCCAACCGTGCCCTCGGGGTCCCACAGACAGTCCACATTTTTGCTTCCTTCCAGCACCCGGTACTGTCTGTGGATCCCCAAGGACTGGATTAGGAATCACTGGATTATTGGCCTGTGAGGATATGTGTTTGTTCACCCTGCATTTCTTTGTGATGTTGAAGTGTAGCTGATTCACTCCGTTGGTTGCTCGAAGCTTGTCGGGAGCCGTCTGGCAGTCACTGAATCACACAAGTCCCATTTTGTTTGCAGCCAACAGATGATGAGAACAGTGACAATAGCAATGAGTGCGTTGTCTGCCTCTCGGACCTGCGCGACACGCTTATTCTGCCCTGCAGGCACCTGTGTCTGTGCAACTCGTGTGCAGACACACTGCGCTACCAGGCCAACAACTGCCCCATATGCAGACTGCGTGAGTTTGTCGAAACACAAACACAGAGATGTGAAAGTGTTGAAATGGAGTTAATTCTGCGTTGGTAGGATTGCTGTTTTAATTTTTTATACTTTTGTCTTCAGATAAAGTAGCTTAGCACAGTATAGATAGTCATTTGTGAAATAGTTGTCCCTAGAGAGACATTTTGGTGTCAAACGAAAATGGTTTTGTATGCGATTTTCAGTTTCTATCCACAGTAAGCACATCTGTGTCTGTTCTCGTGTAACTGAACGGTTGCAGAAATGGAGACACCTGGTGGACAGTGTTGATTATTCAGATCCACAAGTTACACATGACCATTTCTAGAACCTGTCTGAGCACAATCTAGGTCTGTGTTCTACTAGATGCCAAAACTGTGTTACAGTTTACATTAAACAAACAAAAAGAATTCCAAGCAAGTCATTATCTGACTGTTAGTCTTTTGTACTTTAGTAATGAAAGAGAACCACATGGCGATGGTCTTTAATGAATCACTTAATTTATATAGCACTTTTCAAAGCACTTCACAGAAGAATTACCCCCACTGTGTAGCCCCCACCTGGATGATGCGACAGCAGCCATTCTGCACCAGAACACTCACCACACAGCAGCTAAGGTGGGGAAGGGGCAGGAGAGGATTCACCAGTTAGATATAGGTGATGATTAGGAGGCCAGATTGCATAGGGCATTAGTGGGCAGTTTTAGCACGGACATCGGGGTCCCACCCCCTACTCTTTCGAAAGATGCCCAGGGATCTTTTATGACCTCAGAGAGTCAGAACCTCAGTTTTACGTCTCATCCGTAGGACAGCATCATTTTCACAGCACAGTGTCACCGTCATTGTAAGTTACACAGGTGCATATGTCCTCACCCTAATCTCTTGTTGTTTTTGTTGTTTGTTTAACTTGGCCTGTGCTCCTTTGTGTAGTGTCTGCTGCTGAAGGAACGAGAGTGTGAGCGGGCACTGCTTTTATTCTGAGTTGACTTTCTTACACATGCCATGTGGCACTCTAATGTGACGTGTCCAAACCCACCCTTACAGCCTTCCGGGCCCTGCTCCAGATCCGTGCTGTTAGGAAGAAGCCCGGGGCGCTGTCTCCTGTGTCCTTCAGCCCGGTCTTGGCGCAGACCATGGAGCACGATGAGCATTCGGTACAGCACTTCAGGGTTGTTTTTCACACTTTACAGCTTGTCCCGAGAGTCTGGATGGACGGCTGCTTTTGGGAAGGTGATGGGAACTCCCACTCCCTACCTTTGCCCCAGTTAACTTGGGATTAGCTGGCTGGGGAGAGAGAGCGCAGAACCTTTTGGAAATGGAAGACTGGAAATGCCTTTGATCATTCCATGCCAGACAGCAAAAGTCTGCAACTGTATTGACGTCCCTTGGAATTTCCTGCATACTGCTGACATGGCTTGAAATTGAATGTGGGAAATTAGACAGAAAAGTACTTTTCCACATTAGAGTGCAGGCCTCTGTACCGCGCTGCTGAAATATTGAAAAATGGTAACTGGAGGGGCCAGTTACTCCCCCTGCCCCACCCCCAGCCTGCTTATTGCACATTTTACCATCAAGAAACACAGGCTCCTTAAATAGCTCTGGCTTCATTCCCAGGGCCCAGCAGCCTTCTATGGAGTAACAATGCTCTGAAATCTTGTGTCTGACGGAGAACGAAATGTAGTCAGGCAGATATTGCACAACCTCCGCATTGACCTCATTGAAACTGGGAATTTGAGTGCGTCTGTGTGTGTGGTGTTTGTGTCCGTGTGCATGCATGCGTGCATATGCACTGAATGTAACCTGGCCCTCCGCCAATCTTGCTGCAGAATTCGGACAACGTCCCACCTGGTTTTGAGCCCATCTCCCTCCTGGAGGCGCTCAACGGCCTGCGCTCCATTTCCCCCAGCATCCCCCTGGTCCCCCTCTATGATGACATCCATTTCTCTGGTGGGCTCGGGGATCCCTTACCACTGTCAGGCCGGCAGCTTGGATCGGTGGAGCGTTCCGGAGATGCAGGACGGGGTCAGAAGGGCAAAGTCAGCAAGTCACCTGACAGGTGAGTGCATGCCCCACAATTAAACACTAACCTTGCCTGTGCTGTGCTCCAGTTCCCCTAACCACAAAATACATAGAATGATTACAGCCCCTTTTTTTCATTTATGTGGATATTTTAATAAAAATTCTCATAGAAGTGAGAGTCGCAAGTCTGTACTCTGATGTTCTCTACCTGGAGCACAAACGATTAAACATTTTTGGAGGCAGATTGGTGTCCCACTGCATGTGTGACTTCAGCTGTGTATCTTCAGTGTCCAGTGTTACGCAAGACCCATATGCCATTTGCACTGAAATGTGATTAGACACACTGCTGACACACACAAAAAAGCTTTTTTTATGGAAGCAGAGCTGCTTAAGAAGTCAGTGTTTTACAGATATTAAGCCATAAATTATGCTTTTTTTCCACAGGTCAGGAATGGCAGTCTCTCTCGTGCATAAAATAAAGACTGTAGCCAAAACCTCAGTCAAAAATGCTCAGGGATTAGAGCACCAGAGTCAAAACTAGACTTATACATTAAAGTGGAGAATTCTCAATGCACGCTTGCAATTGTTAGTCATAAGGTCTGAACGCAGTGTCACTGTAATTTGTGGTGTACACAATGTTTCTGACAAAGTTATTAAAAATCAGTCTTTTGTTATGACTTGATATAAATAATGGTATAACTATGGCTTAAGTGTCCCAGATACACACAAACATATGGTTCCCCTGTATGTTTAAAGCATTAGGCAATCCATGAGAGAAATACGTATTTGTTTACTATATTTAATATATCCTGGTCTCATTACTTAGTTTGTAAAAATACAATAAAACAAATGAGTGCATCCTTAAATGATCATTTATTATACTGTAATTGATAAATTCAGTTTTACTCATATAATTTTAAAATTATAAGTTTGAATTAATCAGCTTCATTTGTTTTTATAAAACATGTATTCCAGGGTACCCATGGTCATGGAAAACCTGGGAAAGTTGTGGAATTTTGAAATAATTTTTCCAGGCCATGGATAAGTTTTGGAATTCTTGGATAGAGAGGAAAAGTTTGGGAAAGTTTTGGAAACTAGCCTTGTTCATTTTTTGCCTGCTTTGTTCCGTAACGCGGTAATAGAAATGTATGAGAGGAAGGCAATAGTTAACTACCTTGGTAAACATCCGTTTCTGTGCGGATTTTGCGTATTTGAGATCACTACTGTTTTGCTCGTTATTCCAGTTTTTATGGTTTTATTTGTTTTTTTTTGCACGTATTCTAATTTTGTTGATCAGTTTTCTGTTTTTGACTGTTTGCTTCTACCAATCATAAGCTATGTGTAATTTTAATATTTGGATTAATTTTCTTAATTGAATGCTGTTTGCGCATTGGCGAAAGTTGTCCACTGTCTGTGTTTATTTGGTAAGCAGATTGGCTATTATCGTACCGAATATTGTAGTACTACTGTATTACTGCCGTGCGGTATGCAGGACGCAGAGTGGAGACAGAGGAGCGACAGTCAGGAAATCGGGGAACGGGGTTTAATAATAATGGAAAAAAAGGGCAGGCAAGAAAACACTCAGTAACATTACAATGACCGGAATGAGGAAACAAAGTGAAACACGGACTAAATACAGAGCACTAATGACAACAACCAGAAACAGCTGATCACATGGGGATCCCACACGAGGTTAACGAGGGGGCGTGGCACACGGAAGGAGCAGATGATCGGGGCGGGACAGTTACTATCTGAAACTGCATGATCATCAGATCAAAGCAAACTTGTGGGTTTTGGAAAATTTTCTTGTGGTACTGGAAAATTTTTGGAAAAGTCATGGAAATTTATTCTGCCAGAACTGGGGGAACCCTGTTATTGTAAATGTGAAGTTTGCAATATGTTCAAAAAGTGTGACGGGGCATGTTTTCCACTGCTTTACGTAACTTTTCCTTTCGATAACATTATGCTGTACATTCTCAGTGGAAGATCAGTCTAGACTCCTGGCCATCCAGCGTAGCACCATACTCTGTGCCTAGGAAGTTGCATTGTTGTAATGCATGCAGATATGGCTTGGCAGCGTCTTGCTGAGATAACCAAGGATGTCCCTGGAAAAGATGTCATCTAAATGCCAGCATATGTTGCCTATGTTCCCTTCAGGGTTTGTAGTGTCTTCATAGTGCTCCGCATACCACCGCGGGTCAAACACACCCGCATATCATGACCGACCCTGGCGTATGAATTTTGCATTAATAACAATAAGAGTGATCCTTTTCCTCTTTGGTTTGCGAAACATGACATGTGTTTTCCTTAAAAATAAGTTGAAAGGAGGACTCGTCAGCCCTCACCACGCGTCCCCACTATGTCATCAGAATTAGAATTTTTATCATTGTACAACGAAATTGGATGCAGTCCCTTTGAGTGCAATAAAAATTTGAATTAAAAAGCTAAATTAAATACAGATGCTCCTCTACTTATGAACTGCTTGGCACACAAAGGAAAAGAACTGTAAGTCCAAAATGTGTTCACTGGGCTCCCGCGCCAGTTCTGCCGAGTACGACTTCTGGCCGCTACTCCCGCCGCGCAGCAGCGTAGCGTGCGTACTCCCAGCATACTAGTTCTTTGCGTATACCCTAAAATGATGTTGAATAGCGACTTACCAACATTTCAAATTATGAATGGCTGTTCAGAACGTATCTCGTTCGTAAGTTGAGAAGCTTATGTACACTGTAAAAAGAAGAGTGTGGTGGGGAAGAGCGTTTGGATAATCATTAATTTCAGTTCGTTGTCCATAATAGCAATGACCCTAGGATATGTACTGTTTTTCAGTCTGTCTGTACGAGTTTTAATTGCTCTGTATTGCCTGCCTGAGGGCAACAGTTTAAACAAGTGGTGTGCTGGCTGTTGCGCTGGCTGTGGCGCTGGCTGTGACGCTGGCTGTGACGCTGGCTGTGACGCTGGCTGTGACGCTGGCTGTGACGCTGGCTGTGGCGCTGGCTGTGGCGCTGGCTGTGGCGCTGGCTGTTGCGCTGGCTGTTGCGCTGGCTGTGACGCTGGCTGTGACGCTGGCTGTGACGCTGGCTGTGGCGCTGGCTGTGACGCTGGCTGTTGCGCTGGCTGTTGCGCTGGCTGTTGCGCTGGCTGTGGCGCTGGCTGTGGCGCTGGCTGTGGCGCTGGCTGTTGCGCTGGCTGTGGCGCTGGCTGTGTTGTGTCCTTTAGGATGCTGCTGGCTTTTGTGTAGCAGCTGGACCTGTGCAGCTTCTCTAAGGACAGGAGATATGCAGAGGGTCATTAATTCAGCCTACTGGATGTGGATACATTTCTGGATATAGCCGTTGTATGGCTTCCACTTTGCAAAGTAGACTCTTAACGTGCCTAATTTCTGCATATGGTCTATAAATGCAAGTATGTTACTTCGTTCTTCTCTTCAGGCCAATATTGTCAGTTCACATTACTCTCCAATTAAAAATAGACCGTGTCCATAGAACATGGCCAGAAGTTCTGAGTACTTTGATTGGAGTAAAACTATGGACACTTTCCTGTGACGAAGTATTAAGCAAATGCATTAAAATGGGTCAGAAAAGTAACCTACTGAGATTTGGGGGGGGATGGTAAAATACTTTTAGCAACAAATGCCAGTGTTTTCTTTAAAACCTCAATGTGAATCGAATTTCTGTAAGTACCTGGTGCCATTCATCGCTACTAAGGTCACAAAGTCTGAAACACAACCTTCACTCAAGTGCACTGAATAGAATGACCCATAGTTTATTCTTTATACAGACTGAATAACATTTTTATTATTATTTCTGTAGATGTTGGAGAGAGAAAAATCCTCTTAGTTTCTGATTACCTAACAATTGTATGCACTGATAATCAAGTGCTTTTCTTTTATTTCTGTTTCATAGACTAATGTGATATTGACTTTTGCGGATTTACTTTCCACAAAAGAGAACTTGTAAATAAACTTTTATAACTCTGCCTGGGTTTTGCTGAAAATTATCTCAAGGAACAGTACTAGCCTAATGGTTCCACACTCAGTGTAGATGCTGTGACAAATTGTGTTTACCAGCATTGCTTTGCAGAATATTCCCAAGCATGTTTGCTTACAGTCATCACAAAAGAATGCCAGTTGTCAGTGCAGTGCCATCTGAGGGCATGAAGATTGCGGGCATTCTATATTGATTCGCTGCCTTGCCTTTTATGCACAGTGGTTTCTTTGGATTCTCTGAATCTTTTAGTGATGTTATGGACCATAGATGATGGAATCCCTGAATTCCTTGTAATCATACATTGAGAAACGTTGTTTCTAAACTGTTGACTGATCATCCTTTCTTGTACCCAGCTGAGCCTTTTGTGGATTCTGCTTTTTATACCAGTCAGAATAGTCTCGCCTGTTACCTATTCATATTCACAGAATGTCCCAGTTCCACTGATAGGTAAAAGCCTTTGTCTCAACTTTTTAAGCATGTATTTACAAAACAACTGTTAAAAGTTCAGTTCAGACTTGTGTCTTAGGGTGTTTTCAGTTACATTTTACGTAAAATAGAATCTACCAGCCATCGCTTTTAGTTTTTATTTGCGTTTTTCATACGGTCCCAGCTTCTTTGGAAATGGGGTTGTAGATTTGATATGGAATGACTGTAAAACGTTTGGTGAAATGTCCGACACATGGGTCTGTTCCCAGTAGCACCCTGAGGTCCCCATCGTCGCCCATTCAAGAGGAGGATGAGGAGAAGCTGTCCGAGGTATCTGACAGCCAGCCTCACGCCCTGCTCTCCAGCAGTCCTGCTTCCACCGAGGTAAGGCGCCCCACACTCCCCTGCCCCCCGACCTGCTTCTCCCCATAACATTCTGCTAAGAGTGAAGCCATTTCTCCTCTCGTCTCCTGTAGGCCATTGCTGCCGAGGAAGGCCCGGGGTCCGTCACTCCTGATGAAGGTCAGTGATGAGGTGCAGTGTAACAGGGTGTACTCTAAGTGTAAGTGGTGTCATAGGGAGTGTGGCAAAGCCCGCTCATGTTTTAGAGCTAAGAGCCATACTTAATGGGCTGTTACGTGTGGGGATATTTTAGTCATTAAAACGAGAGCCAATGATTCAGAATTTCCAGAAGGGATTGTACGTACTTTTGGACAAAAAAACAAGGACATAGAGGAGGAACTAGCAGTGTGCATGTTCAGGTTACTCATTAACTCTGTTTTCTGATTAACTTTGCAAGTCACTACATGAATGAGAACATCCCATTTTTCATTTGTTGAAGCTGTTCTCAGCCTCCTTTTGACATTAAGCCCATTTTGCAAACATACTTTTTAAGTCGTACATCTTGCTAAAATGCCTTACACCCTCTCTGCTTCCACTGTGCAGAAGATCGACTTCACTCCATGGGTGAGATCTTTCATGACAGCAGCAGTGAGCATAGCCGTCTAACAAAGACCGAGAGTGACCCACCTGTGGAGCTGTCACTACCAGGTGACCCTGTCTCCCCCATCAAAGCCCGTTCCACTCTTGCTGTCAGTGCATAGTCCCTTCTCTGGACCTTTCCTGCTGTCAAGGAGAACTAATCCCTTCCCATCTGTGTCCAATTTATATACCTTTGCTGCTGCACGAAGAATTTCTGCTTTTTGTCATGGTCTTTATCTTAGTATTGTTTTGCAGTTTGTATGCACAAAAGGAATCAGATTGTTGAATGAATGCTTCAGTGTGGATGGTCTTTGTGGTTGTATAAATTGCTTGCTATTCTTGCATTGTCCCTGCGCCTCACCTGTACTCTCTGCTTTTCTCCTTGGTTTTTTAACCCTCCTGCCCTGCCCTGCCCTGCCCTGCCCTGCCCTGCCCTGCCCTGCCCTGCCTGCCTGCCTGCTTGCTTGCTTTCTCGATGGGACAGCCCCAGCTCCTGACTCCTGCCGTGTTGCTATTGAGAAATAACACGGGTAGGTTCTGGCTGTCCTCTCTTCTCCACCACTGGCGTTCTCACCAACATGCAACTTTTTTTTTTCCATAATACTATAATTAATTGTGTTTTTTTTGTACTTGTAGGAAATATATCTGTCCTATAATAAAACAAATGTCTTATACTCACAGTACTGTATAATGTATGTCTTAGACAATCAAAGAAAATGTTTAAAGCTATTTATCTGGGTCATAAGCATAAACTTGCTCAGGGGAAAAAAAAACAATTTAACATAAGAAAATAAGAAAGTTAACAGTAACCTAATAAAAACTAACAAGAATTATGTTCTCCAAAGAAAAGTTCCTGGTCTCTTATTGGATGGCTAGAAGAACCCCAGCCATTCCATGTGTTTAAATTTTACCACCAGCTCACTTAAATTAACTAATTAAATCAATGAACTCACTGGCATATTAATTAACCAAACATGAGACGCTAGTGTTCCAGTCAAAAAATACATCGGTGTATGGGCTAACCTTAGGAGGGATTTGGAATTGGTTAAGCTGACACATTTTGACAGACGCATCATAGTTTTACACCAACGTGAGATCATTAAAACATCATTTTCTTTGATGGCCTTAGACTGTCTCGTAGTACTGTGTGCTTATATATATTGTGAATAGCACCGATAGGATTGTACACAAACGAGATGATGTGGGTACGTTTCTGCTCCTTTAATTCCCCTTTACCTCTCCTTGCTCTGCCTTGCATCCACAGGCTCGTCAGAGTCTACGGAAAGTCTGAAGAGCCAGAGCACCAACAGCTCTAGCCAGCCTCTGCTGTGCCCCCCCAGCAGTCTGCACATTGAGGATGAGCAGCTCATCCCCTAGCAGTGGGCGTGTCCTCTAGACCTCTCACCCTGTCCCAAGATTTGCCTGGTCTAGCTGTCGTCCACCTTCTCTGTCCTTATTGTTGTCCGTTTGTCCGATGGATCACGTCTGGTTGCATTCACCCTTGGGATGACTAGTGCTAATCAGCACTTGTCCAAACGTCGTCGTCACCACCATGTCTTCAGTGTCCTATCCTTTATGTGGAAAACTGTCCAAACTCCAGGAATCACCTCTCTCACCTACGAAGAGCAGCTACACTACCTTTTAGTGCAAAACCAATGCATTGCAAACAGGCACTTTTCCCCAAGTCAGACCCAGCCAGAGAGGCCCCGTTGCCAGCACTTGGCCAATCTGTGCCAGTGGCCGACTCTATCGTTCTACCAGACAGCAGAGATCACAACTGAAAATGGCACAGGACTATCCATACCTGGTAGCGCAAACACACGTCTGATTTGCCATTTTGATAAATCTGATTTCGCTCCTCATCAGACTGATTTTAATGGCTGACAGTTATCGTGCTGATGTTCTCTCCCAAGGTTACATGGTTGACCCATGACCTTATTTGAGGGAAATTAAATATTTTTTGTCACACCTAAATTGCACTTAAGTCCAGGGTGTCTTGAGTAGAAAATGAAGAACATAACCCCCAACACTCGGAGAGGGAAAGGTGGAAGATTCACATGTAGTGAATTAAACGATTATTGCATTTAGTATATTCCCCCCCAGCTGTCACCCTAAACCGTCATTATTCACAGTGACTAAATCAGAAACAGTGTATTAAAGTGGTTTGCACTGCTGGTGAAGTACCGCCTGCATGCTGGCTGTCAGCGCAGATCGTTACGATTGTAGTTTCTGTTCTAAGATCTGTGTCTGTGCTCATTATGCTCATGTTTCCCCACGTTTCCTTGCTCTGTCTGGCAAACATTGCATCCTTGCATGTGACTTTGGCCAATGAAAAGTCAGACTTACCAAAGGCTGTTAGTCAGGGGCTGTTTTCTCTGTGTTCAAAATCTAAAAAATCATTTCAAATACGTAGATCTAAGCATTGTTTCGCTAAATAATAGTATTTTTAAATCAAGCTTTTATTCTTCGTTTTATATTGCTGATTTTAGCTGAAGATTTATATATGCATACACTTGTATATTTTACTTGCTAACTAGAAAAGCAGATTTTAGCAAGTCTGCTATCCTGTATGCATGTTTTAGCTTGAGGGATAGCTATAATTTAAATACCGTTACCTTTTTCATACCTAGTGCATTTGTAAATTAAAAATAAAGGCTTCTTGCATACATATATTTTTTGATTCACTTGTGTAAACAGCATATTGTCATATAAGAACAATTTAACAATGTTGTCATCTATACAGGAATTACAGTATAATCTTCAGCAGTAACTTTGTAAAGAATAAAAGTATATCATTTTTTCCTGAATAATGATGCCATTATGTTCAGTATGAACCTGTATAGCTAGAATGGTCCTTTGGGGCCCACCATTATCATTCCAACCGTGAAATAAGTTGACATATTGTGGATTTACCGTATTACACCCTGATGCAGTAATCATGGCTGGAGTTTGCTGACCTGACCCAGGAATCGCAAATTTTGCTGTATGTGTGCCTTTACCGTCACACTCTGGCATGGCTGGCTGGCAGAAATTCTAGGCTTTGTTTTTTTTTTCCTCCCTTTCAAAAATAAAATTGCTACTCTAAAGTATCCAGAACTTACGCATTTGAGTTGCTTTGAAGGGCTTTTATAGAATTCTGCAGTCAAGGAGCTGTCTGGTGGTCAGATTTAACTTTGTGTCTTTTAACTGTCATTCACAAACTAAGAATATACCCAAAAATCCAAAATACACCTGGGAAGTGGGCAGGGATGATGGGCACATATGAGGTGTCACTTCTGATAGTGATGGGTTAACTTCACATTTACTCGTCTACTTTTTAACTATTTTGGGAATAGTTACTCAGCTATGGAATGAATGTCTAGTTCGGTGGTGGCCAGTCTTACCCAGAAAGGGCCACCACTGTATGTGGGTTTTCACTGCAAATTAGATCCCTAATTAGACAACTGATTGGATGAAGAGTCCTCACACCTGGGTTTGAACGGCTGAATTAAAGGTTTTCCCAAAAACCTGCATACACACCGGCCCTTTGCAGACAAGATTACTAATCCCTGCTTTAGGAAGGTGCCTTATTTGTCCCAGAAAGTCATTTTAATGAGCGATGCCCCTGCTGTAGGGGAACTAGTGCTTGATCGTGGAATTAACAAGTTTTCTTTTCAAAACCATAATCATATCAGAATTAAACCTCTTAAATGTGTTATTCTACAGAGGTGTATTTTAATAAACCAAATGTTACCTCGGTCCCCCAATAAATTCATTAATTTTTTTACTGCACAATATTTACTGTTCATTATATGCATGCCATCCAGTACATATTATAGCATCTAAAGACATTCACTGCCCATTTACCTGTATTATTTCTTGCAGTTTGTATTTTGGCAGTAATTTATACTGGTAGAGCAATTAAGTAACTTGAGTTTAACATGTATTAGAGGTTGGAGACAGGCAAACAGTCAAGTCGGAATTCCTTTTTAAATATCATAAGATGTGCAGGACAACATTTTTTGGAGTAATATTTAATGAAAATATTTTCTGCCAAGTAGGAAACAAGTCAGTAACAAGCTTCCATTATTTTATATCTGCAAGATGACAGCTGAGAGTAAGGGCCCTTTTTTCTTGATTATTTTGCATGGAAATTTACTCTCTGTTAAAACTATTAAACAATTTTTAAAAAGGATATGCAGTATCTAGTCTTTGAAGTGTTGGCTTTCACTGGACGTTAAGCTGCAATGAAGGCAGAGTTAATTGAAATGTGTGGCATCTCAATTTAGCAGGGGTCTAATTAATATGACTACATTGAACTTAATGGCTTTGCATTTAAACTTATGATAAAATGTTCAAAGGAGCCCACCTCCATTATTTTGCATTAGCAGTAGGCTTTAACAATCTTGTTTCAAGTTTCTAATGCCATATTAGTATTAATGTTGGTTTGTGTTAATCTGATATGCTCAAATTTGTTAAAGCTTCCTATGGACCAGTATCCATTATTTGACAAATTAATACATTTACAATTTATATCACGAAGTTCTTGCTGGAGGGTGGCTCAGTGGGAAGCACTGTTGCATCGCATTTTCAAAGCTGGGGCTTGAATTCGGCTCGGTGTGCGTAGAGTTTACATGTTTTGTGTAGCTCAGGTCTCCTCTCAAAACATAGCTACGCATAAGAATGTACAGTATATTGACAAATATTTAGACATCTAGCCATTATATCTACAGCAATGTCTATGACATCACATTAGCTGCAAATCTACCAGGAAGGCTTTCCACAAGATTTTGGAGTGTATCTTCAGAAATCTTTGCTGATTCATCCAGAAGTAAATTTTGGAGGTCAAGCACTGATGTTGGATGTGAAGGCCTGGCTCTCCATCTCCATCCTAGTTAATCCAAAAGGTGTTTGATGTGGTTGAGGTCAGGGCTCTTCCACATCAAACCCTCCCAACCATCTGTTTATGGACCTTGCTTTGTGCACTGGGGTGTGGTCCTGCTGGAACAGAAAAGGGTTTTCTCCAAACTGTTCCCACAAAGTTGAAGGCATATAACTGTCCAAAATGTCTTGGTGTGCTGAAGAATTAAGAGTTCCCATCATTGGAACTAATGGGTCTAACCCAACCCCTGAAAAACAGCCCATAGGATTAGAGTACCCAAAGGAATTCCAGCAGAGACACTGAAACCCTGGTCCCAGAGGTGTGAGGCTAAGCACTCTGCCACCATATTACCCCCCAGACAAACCCTTGCCTTTGAAGATTGCAAGAGTTCTACTCAATTTCTGGGAGGCAGTGATTTAAATCTATACTGACATGAAACCTTGTTTATTCATGTCATACGTATTTCCTGGTTCTTCTGGAGTATGGGCCCACAGTATAGTCTCACAGGAAAAGGCTTGCCAGATGCTCCTGCTTCAAGTACAAGAAAGTAAGCCTATTTGCTGTTGCAAAAACAACCTCTAGATGGCAGTGAATCATCCAGCATTTGTTTTAGTCAGTGAGCATAGATGTTGGTCCCCATTTTAAAATGAAACCAACTTGTGAATCCTGTAGCTGATTAGTATTTTTCCAAAAAGCCACATTTGCTAATGTTTGCCAGCATTCTCGTTATAGCACATCCTAGATATTCCATACTGTTTCTGGTGTGACTGTAGCACACAAGGGGAAACGCTACGCAAACTTTTCTATCCACACCCACCATCCCCCTGAAAATGCTGTCCCGACAGCACCATACATGCTAATTAGTGCATTATTGGTGTTGCATCATTTTTAATTCTCTCTCATTTCTATGTCAGCCCAAGTGGCGTGCTTGGGGGGGGCTCCCAGTGATGTCAAGTTAATCAGCTCTTGTGTAAGAATATGAAAACCAATGCTCATGCCTATATAAAAAACAATTTAGATATATAAAAGTACACATTCATCTATACATTATGTCATCATCAGCTTATCCTTGTTTCCTTTTCTCTGAGCCAAAGATCAGACAGGAATCCCCTGAGAGTCACATGATTGGTCCATGTGACCAATCCTCCTGCTTGCCAAGTTTGATGGCAGCCGCCTGTGACTTTGTGTTTCTTATGCAATTTGGGGAAAGATAACTGAGGAACCTTGTAGGGAAGGCCACTTGGCCACTGCTTTCCTACATATATTTTCTCTCTCTATGAATATATCAGGCTGATATTGTCCTTAGACAGCAAAGCTGCATCTTTGACTGGCAAAATATTGCATAAAAGATATTTGACATCAATTGCTTTTTTTTTAATTCATGTGGCATAGAGTTTATATACAAGATGCTTTATTTATCTAAATTGAGCTGCATGTCTTGAAGAAAGGCTTTAACAGCTAAGATTTCATTAGGCACGAAGCGAAGGTGGATACCCAGCTTGATTCTGCCCCAGACGTTGTTTACTTAGCAGTCTACTGATTTTCTGTCACCTCCACTTCATAAAGAAACCAATTTGCCTGCAATCCAACATAAAATGTGCCTCTAATGTAGCGCAGTACAGGTCCAGAGAGCAGCTGAAGTGCTACATTATCCAGGAAATGGCCTAACCTTACATTGAAAGGAAATTGAAAAATAATAGTAAGGAAGTGATTTTTTTTCTCAAAAACTGTATTCAGAAAAAAAGCGAAGCTCTCAAATTCAAAGATTTTAAATGCCAGAATGCTTGTCGGTAGTGCCTAAAATGTTAAAACGCTCCATGTTCTCCATTTGGAACAAATGTCAACCGTAATAGTCTCCAGCCAATTTTCAAAGAGTGATTTAATAGTGTTGTGCATTCATGGTTTGCAATGCCAGAACTGCAGAACTTCAGTTAATTAACTAACTGATTAGCTGATTGATCAAGCTTTATTGTTGTGTATTTGGTGAATACAACATAATTCCTGTGCTTCAGCCTCCTGTTTGCCATAACATGGGGTTGGAGGAGAGGAGTTGAACACAGCACAAAACAGTGCTGTGGTTCAGCAAGGTGGCACTAGTTAATAAGAAGTAGATTTTAGTTTTAGTTATACTTTGAATTTTAGTTATGCTGAGAAGCTGAGTATGCCAACAATTCCTAAAGAATGAATGGAAACATACAGTGTGTAAGATCTGAGTTCCCTTCACCCAGTGACAGAACTGGAAGTAAAAAAGCATTTTCTGTTATATACTCACTTCAAATGATAATGCTCCATGTCATTTTTTGTTTCTTTTTCATTTCTGTGGCCAGTTCTTGAAAGTCATTGTAAGAATGAATACTTCTTAGCCCCCTATTTGTTGGAAGGGGAGGATTTGGAAGAGGTGGAAGCCTATATCTACCTGGGCAGTGTTATTGACCTGATAGGTGGAACTAACGCCGAGGTTAAGTCATGAATAGGCAACTGAAGAACATATGGAAATCTAAGTAACTGACTCTAAAAACAAAGACTGTTGAACTCCAATATAAAATTGTTTCTTTTATATGGAGCAGAGACCTGGAGGACAACAGTGGAAACAATGAGGAAAGTGCAGACCTTCGTTAATACGTTCTGGATCTATTGGCCAAACACCATGTGTAACCAGGACCTTTGGCAGAGAACCAACCAGCTTCCTGTAGAACACAGGTGTCAGACTCCAGTCCTGGAGGGCCAGAGCCCTACACATTTTTGGGTTTCCCCTCACTTAACACACTGATGCATCTTCTTGTGCTAATTACCACACAGCTCTTGAGCTGAATCATTTATGGTGGAACAGGGAAAGAGCTAAGCTACACAGGGCTCCGGCCCCCCAGGACTGGAGTCTGACACCCCTGCTCTAGAAGATGAGATCCTTTAATGGCTCTGGAGATGGATCGGCTGCACACTCCCCAAGCCAGCCTCAAATATCACCAAGTATATGCTCACCTGGAATCCCCAAGGAAAGAGAAACAGAGGACGGCCAAGAAATATGTGGCACTGAGAGCTTGAAGCAGACACCAAAAGAATGGGATATACCTGGAGTCAGCAGGAGCGGAAAGCCCACGACCGAGATGCCTGGAAGATAGGTATTATTGTGGGAGATGCTCCCTTGTTGGTAGGCTATGCCCCAGGAGGGGTAATAGGTATAAGAAGCCCCCTATTTAAAAGTAGCACATGCAACAGGACCTTCATGAAATAAAATGCTTAAAACACTCAAACACTTACTTATACTGATAAACTTGACTGAATCAACTGCTCCGTTTGGTCACCTTTTCCCACAGCAGCTTCAGTTTACCTGGTCTTAAAAACCGCAAATAAAAGTGTTAAAAAGTACCTTACCTGTGATTAATTGTAGGTCGTTTTGCCAATACTGCCTTTGTTTGCTAAGTTTTGTTCCTGTTTCATGGGGCTACAGGTTATTGGGTGGCCTAGAGGTGCCTAAAAAGGGAGGTCAATAGTTCCCATATTATGAGTTGGTTGGCTGGAAAGCCTTGCCATGCAGCATGGACCGAACAAATAGAGCCATATCCCGGCTCCTTTTCTTAATTAGGCTGAGAGCTATGTGTTGAACACTGTAGCTCATGTATATATACAGTGTAGGTGCTGAAATCCACAGGCGAAAACTGATGATGTCACAGATACCATATTTAGAGGGGTAGTTACCTCTGTTTTTGAGCATTTTAGCTCGTTTTAAGCCTAAAGCCCTAAAAACAATATTGATCTTTGGACTCACATGCACACTTTGGTGAGTCTTATGTTATCCATAAAGAAACAAGAACTGCACAATCTGCGTAGTAGCCATGTTGAAATACTAGCAAATTTCATTAATATTTTTGTGACTATGTATGATGTTTTTTTTTTAATATTTGGAATCTTATGTATTACTACAATTAAGTAATTTTCAGCCAGAATTTTTAAACTGTACAATATTTTTTGTTAAACATTTTGAAGTCTGGAAACTAGCAAATCCTATAAACAGATTACTATTGTAATGACTAGTGGACCCAGGCATCGCGGAGGCAGGAGCATTAGAGAAGAGATGATTGTAAAGGGAACATGCTCTTTAATTATAGCCCTTAGAAGGACCAAGACAGACACCAATCACCTCAGCGACATGAATAATGGGGAAACATGGGGAGGTCTGAGGGCTTGGAATCGGGACACACACAAGTAAACACACTGACATAAACTGAGGACATGGGATATACAATAGCAATTACACACAGGGCCATTCACCGGAAAATTTTAATGGGCTCTATTATGCATCTCACCAATGCTACACTGCCCCCTTCTCAAAGGTTCTCCGTCATTGTGACCACCACACCCAGTCCCAATTCAGTTCTGAAACAAGTTCCAGTGGTTTGGTGGCAGCCACCGGTATGTTTCCGATGGTGGGCGGAGCCATTTGCTTGCAAGCGCTGACAAGGCTGTGGAGACCAGGTAGCTGGCAGACACTTAGCTGCTGATGGGTGCTGGCATTGCAGGTCTCCCTGGGCTTCAACCCCTCACCTCACGTGGCTTTGTGGGAACCTGCTGCCCCTCCTGCTCTCTGGATTGGGCATCTTTGCGCAGCCGCTCCAGGTCCTTCTGAAACTGGCAGCACTGGTTGTCAAGCTTGCAGCGCCCCCTAGCTAGCTGGGCCTCCTGAATGGAGCACGCCCCCTCCTAGTCAAGCAGCACTGCTCCTGTTCTGTGGACTTACAACGCTGCTCCCAATCCTTGTTTAGCTCCGGAGCCAGCAGGCCTTCCACCAGTGGCACACCTCACGGCCGAGCAGAGCAGCCTCTGCCCACTGCCTCTGTCGGTTGCAGTCACAGCTGGTGAGTAGGGAGCCCTCGATGGCCGGTGAGTGACCAGAGTCCGCAGTGGTGACCACCTTCTTTGGTAGCCTACGTTTTGTCTGGGCAGGGCACCAGCAGGCTGACAAGGGCAGCTTGAAGATGCACTGCATGGTTCTGGGGCGTTTCAGGGACTGGGACAGCACCTCCGTCACTGCTCTGCTCCCAGCTCGTCTGCCTGTTGCTTTAAGACAGACTCCCAGGCAAAGACCTTACCTGGTGTCCCCTCTTGCCGCAACCCCAACAAACAAGCTTCTTATCCCAAAGTCTATGGTCCAGGTCCAGCCTAGACATAAAACTGCCACCTCTCCCCATTCGCCACTCTACAGCTACCTGCAGGTCTGCCAGGCTGGAGCGGGCGTGCTGAACAATGTCAAGGAGTGTCCGCTCCAGCAGTGCTAGTGGGTCACTCCTGGCATCCCGCTTCTGACACCAATGTAATTACCAGAAGACTGAAGCATCGTTGGTGTAGGAATGAAAAAGATGAGATGGTTGTAAAGAAAACATGCTCTTTAATCATAGCCCTTGCAAGGACTAACACAGAGACCAATTACCTCATCAACACACATAACAGGCCAACACTGGGAGGTCTGTTGGCAGACAATAAGGCACACATGGTAACTATTTACAGAGGGGACAAAAACACGTGAGTAACCGAGTAACTGGCACAGATTGGGTCACACACAGGTAAATGCATTTGCATAAACGGTAAACGGGACACGGTACGACTATTTACAATAACAATTGCACATGAAGATATTTACAAAAATTACAGGGGGGATGGGATGGTTGTAACATCCCCAATAATCATGTCTCCTCCTAAATGGGTGGAGATCTCAACCCCTTCAATGTTCAAAGCAAAGTTACACCCTTGTGTTAGTTTATATGTATTGGATGTCATTCACCTCTTGGTTGGCGTTCAGTTAGCACAAGCCACACACTAGGTGTGGAATGTGGACAAGAACCTGCCGGGTGAAGCAGGTCTAGAGGCGCGAATTCCCAGTGCAGCTGCTCTGTCATTAATCGCCTAGCCGAAGTTTTCAGTCTAAAAAAACAGTTTCTATTTAAGGCAAACTGTATGAGTTCACAAATAATGCAAATGGCAGATTCATTTTATATTTCAGATACTTACATGTATAGGCCAATATGTCTAAAGGCAAATGTTGGCATTTAAATAAACAGAGTGCACAATATCACACTAGTGGTTACTCTTTCACTCCAGATTGTTTAATTTCGTCATTGTCTACCACAAAATTTGATTTACAAAAAAAATCACTTTTACAGTAGATCTAAGTATTATTAGTACTAGCTATAAAGTAAGACAACATGCACCTATTAATTAATTACTCAAAAGAAGTAAATTAGTTTGACGTTACTGGAAAGTGGTAAACAGCGGTTTATTAACTATAGCTCTTGAAAAATTAATCCACAGCAAAACCACAGCAAATTTTTCACTCATTTCTCAATTTATGGGTAAGAGCCTGTGTAAAATACACATGTTTTTTGCAAATTCCAGCCTGGTTCTTCCTTGCTTCTCATTCATGAAGGGCTTCTTCCTTGCTTTTTTAGTCTTCAGTCCTGCATCTAGGAGCCTGTAATAAACTTGCCCTAGCAGTGCACTTCATACCACTTAATGCTTCCTATTCGTTTTGAAGGTCATTTGAGGTCATCCTTTGATTTATGAAGCGCTGCCAGATAAGCTGACGGTCATCTCTGGCATTAGAAAGTTGCTTCTGCCCTTTACCTGGCTGGTTTCTGGTCGTTCCCAATGTCTCTCGCTTCACCTTGTTTTTATGTGTTGCTGTCTTAGAAACTTTGAGCCTGGAAGCAGCCTGCCTTGCAGTGTAGCCTTCTGCCAGCAGAACCAGGATTTTAAAAGGCAGTTTTTTTTTTTATATAAAGTAGTCTCTTCATTTTTCCCATTGCTGTATATGCCCACCAGTTCGCTTACTGGTGTTTTGTTTTCAGTCACTTGCCATTTTACTTTTAATTGCCTAATTTTTGAATTCAGAAAATGCATTTTTTTTCTCCCCAAAACTGAACTGACGATAAATTGAGCCTCGGTAGTGCTATCTCGCTTGTACTGCTGAAACTGGTGCATTTATAGAAACGCACCTTCGTTTTTCCTTTTGCGCTTTTTGTTGTTGACGCTCCCTAATGGTTCCAAGGCACGCTCCGTTCAAGCCAGTGAAAAAGGATGGAAAGCTGAAACTTGGATACCATTTAACCAATCAGCGACACGCGATGTGCTTATAGGATTATTAGAGTCCTTAGCATTCGCAAGGAGGGGAAGGAAACGTTCGTGCCTCGTATGTTATTGCCAGTAAATATCAAATCGTTTTCAGTTATATTATTTTAAACGTAAACTGATATAAAGTTGCTCATTTGACTGTTTACATTTAAAAGCCCAGACGTTTGTAATTTCATATAGAGGAAAAGAAGAAATCCGACTATTTGAACGGGTCTGCTTAAGATCTTCCGTATACACTTGTTGCACATTGGACAACTGCACCTCAGAGACGTTTGTGAAAGCCAGGTAACAACCGAGGATTGCAGTATTGCTACAGGTACATCTTGCGATCGTTCCATCATCTATCAGATAAAGAGAGATGTAACTCGGGTTAGTCACACCGAGAGGTTCGCTTATTTTCTAAAGTGGGACATTTCATTTATACTTTATTCTTGTTTTTATTTCGAAATCCGGTGGATTATAAAGTAACAAAATTTCGTTTAATGTAAATGAAGAAATATATTAAATGAATTGCATGTGAAATGTTCTACAAACTACTGTGCATTATCACTAACACAAATGCATAGTATACTTTGCATTTCGTTTCAGCGACGAGGAAGGCGGATTGACAATATTATGATATTCAGAAATTGACTGTTCTTTATCTCTCAGGTCACTATCTGCGCGTCACCCATCAAGACCACTTATTTCAAGATCGCAGGTCATTTCCTCGCAATGCCTGTGCTCACGAGTCCAGAGATTGCCAACAAGTTTAAGGAGAAATGGATGATGCTCCATCCGGAGGATGTGGACAATGTCAGCGGCTCGGTTCATCTTGACGACAGTCTTACCAGCCTCCAGTGGCTTCAGGATTTTTCGATCCTGAGCGCCTGCCTGGAAATACCCCCCAGCTCCGGTGATCTCCCGCAAAACGTCGCGCATCACAAACACATGTGTCCGCGGGGTAACAGCTCGCCGGCGAGTCCAACCGCAGGAGATACGGCTGCTACGGGCATGCCCCAGAGTTTGGGAAAGCCTGTCACCTCCAGCAGCGTTTCAGCCATCGTTACTAGCACCAGTTATCTGCATCAACCCGTAACCCACAATCAACAAGTCTCAACACCCAGCAACCCCCATGAGGAAATAGACTATAAGATCAACCACCAAATAAAACCTCCATATTCTTATGCCACGCTTATTTGCATGGCCATGCAAGCTAGCAAGAAAACTAAAATAACTCTCTCTGCCATATATAACTGGATCACAGAAAACTTCTGCTACTACAGACACGCAGATCCCAGCTGGCAGGTAAGGGACTCTGCTTAATTTATTATTAACGAGGCACAAGGTAAGTGGGGGTGAAGGTTAGAAAAAAGTATATAAACACAAAACTATATATATTGAATGAAATTATATTAAACGCGTTTGACGTATGTAGCCCAACAGACGAATAGCAAACTAATAATTTAAATAACTATGTTTAAAGAGTTTCTTTCGACTTGATGTTTTGACGGTTGCTTTTTCGAGTTTAAATCGCAATGCCTGTGAAGAAATAGCACTGTATGGTATAATATGAGCAATCTATATGGATTCACAGGAGCGGATGCCACTAATAATGGACCGATTCCCCGCAAATGGTGCGAACACCCTACCTGCAGGTTAAAAATGCATGAGCTGTTCCTGGCAGCAGAAGGGTGCGTGTGACAGGTGCACACAAAGGGGCTTAATAGTCGCTCGTATGGCCCAAAATGGTCCTGGGGTTTTACCTCCTTTATTGTATTCCGGCTTTACTAAAGGAGTAGTAGGCAATTAACAAGACGGGGACACATTTATTTTTTTAAGTAGTAAAAGTATTCTGTGTGCCTGGAAGAAGAAATCTTTTGCTTTTGACGGCGAAACATTAAGAATAATACTGTAAAATGCTTTGCATTACATTAGTTTATCTTAAAGTGAATGTGATGCATGCTTGAACTGTGAATTACACAGTAATATTTTCTGGCTCTACCCTGCCTCCTGTCCTAGGGAGTCTTTGTTTCTCCAAGCAAATCTGGATTTTTAATGTTTGAAATCCGCACAGCTTTCATACTGGAAATCGTGGCATGGTTTATGCTTTGGTGTGTTTTCCCCATTTGCTTCTTACTTCCTTTAAACGATCAGTTAAAAGCCTCCTCACCTATACAATATGTAATGGCACAGCATGGGTGCTGCAAACTGTTATCTTTTTGGGACTGAGCTCCATGTACGCTGCTGATAAGGGTTTGCCGTCTAGTCACTGAGTAAATTGACGTAAATGCAGAATCACACAATACGCCGAATGATATCTTTGAGTGGAATGGAACTGAATATCACTTTTAGGGCTGAATGACTGGTTCCGTGTTTTTGATTTAGCATGAAATATGTGTGTGAAGATTTTTTTTTTTACATTTTGATTGGCATTAAGAGTTTTCGCGCAAAAAAACAAGTGCGCTAAATTACCGTGTTTGGCGGCGTGCCGCGAGGCAACAGTGAAATCATAAAACATATGCAAATGACAGGGGTAATCTGGATGTCAGTGATAGACCACACGGAGCCTGATGAATCTGTGTAATAAGAAGGGCCATTATTTGCGTGCAAGTGCAGGCAGATATGGCAGTGTGCTTTATACACCTAGTCACTGGGTAACACACCGCTATTGTCATCTTTTCTGGTAGGCCTATAGCCTGGGTTTTGTTGTTTGTTTAAACAGAAACCGCAAATATACACATATAGACAGCCTCTGGGGAAAAGCTAGAACAGCCTAACTCACAGGGGACGGAAGAGCTGATGTTGTGGTGCATTTTTTGTATTTCTATTGATGAAAAAGGTCTTAGATATATTTGGAATATGTGAAAGGAAAATAAATCAGTTGTTCTTTACCACTGATTGTTGTTTTTTTAGTGATTTGGTAAATTTTGCCTGACTTCTTACCTTGTTTTCCACAGAATTCGATCCGCCATAACCTGTCACTCAACAAGTGTTTCATGAAGGTTCCCAGGCAGAAGGATGAGCCTGGAAAGGGGGGCTTCTGGCAGATCGATCCACAGTACGCCGACATGTTCGTCAACGGCGTTTTCAAACGCCGGCGGATGCCTTCTAATCAGTTCAGCTCCTTGAGGCAGAGCAAGATGTTATCTGGTTCAGAGGCCTCTTACTGTCCGATGGGCCTGGGGTATCAGAATGGCTACCAGCTTGGCTTTGGGCAGTTTCAGACTAATGGAGGATTCCAGAGAGGGACAGGACTAGGCAACAAACGCAAGCAGTCGTCCCCTAAGCGAAGCTGTAAAGTGGAAAGGAGGCCCAAAGAAGAGGCGTTTGCCCCTGAGGTGAAGGAAACAGAGGTGCTTAAAGGGGATTTTGACTGGTGCTCTGTGTTTGATGATGTATTCAGCAGCAGCAGCAGTAACTTCGAGGACTTGGACATCAACGCGGCACTCAGCTCTCTGGCGTGTGAGCCGGACCTCTCCACTCAGGGCCGGAATGTGGCCGCTGCCGGCAAGTGGTACAGCGGCGGGTTCGAGCAGCCTTGCAGTTACTTGGAGGGGGGTAGTGCCATGGGGGCCCTGCCGTACGACGCCCTGCAGCAGGCCCCCGTGCCGGCGCAGCACTTCGAGGAGATGTTTGTGGAGCCTCCACGACACCCATGGGAGGAGTTCAAGGAGGAGGGGCAGGTCATTCCACTTCCACTGGAGCACAGCTTCCCCTTCTATGAGGGCTTCATGAACGAGATGCAGCCTTGGGAAAGGCCAGAGTCATATCTGTGACAGCCCTTCCTGTGCCAGTCCCTCCTCAAATGTCCACCTGATCTGCTGGACCTAAATAGACACTTCAGTTTTGCTATATTAGCATCATAAACACAGATGAACAATCTGTCTTCTTGATGTATGTTTTGTCCTTTGTTGCTTTTCAAACAGAAACTTTATTCATTTACAGTTGTCGGGCTATTGGCATCACCTTGAAGCATCATTGTTTTCATGTGTCACCTATGTATGACCTATAGTTTAGAGTCATTTATGAATTACTGATCCAGATTATATTGCAGATTTTAAATGGGAGCATATGAAGAAGCACAAAAAAATAACTTCCAGATTTCCATGCACACGCACTTTGACAGATTACAGTTCATGGAAGGGTAGGGAAAATTTACTTCTGTTGCATATTCATTCTCCTTTATTGTTTGACAGAGACATTTTAAAGACCAATAGAGATTATTGCAACACAGTATAATACAGTTTTACACAGTTAACATTGTACAAATGCTTGAAATGCCACCTTATTATACTTGAATTAAATGCAACAACTGTTCACATCAGTGCAAGTCATTTGAAAATTCTTTAAGGGTATTTGAAATTTGTAGTGAAATCTACGATTGATTGTCAGCTTTTGCTCATTCTCAGCTACACCGAAACACAATTGATGAGACGTGAAAAATATAACCTTGATTCTTGATTCATTTGAGATTTGATAGACAAGTATCCTGCTGAGGTCACACACGAAGAACTATTGCTTCTGATGTTTTTGTGATGTAATCCCAATAAATTAAAATATTCATTAGAGACTTTGGTCATCCTTTATCGTATAGAAACTAAGTTATGTGTAACCTACCACTTTATTGTTATTTGATTAAAACAAAAATTGAGTTACTGATTTGTATCCAACACTTTCTTGAGAATACTACTGAATGCTGAATGTTAATGCACTGGAAATCATTATTGCTGTTTGCTAGTCCTGCTATTTAAAAGAAACGATGGTAGCTACATATAGCTTTGTATAATTATTGTCTGTAAGTATACGTACCTATTGTAGATTTTAAAATGATTTGCGCCAAGGTGCGGCTCCGCTGCTCAGCTATCATTGTAATGCTTCCATTTTTATGACGAAGTTTAAAAAATATTGAATGCTATTTGAATTTCATGAGAAGACATTTAATGATTTTTTTTTCTTCTTCACAATTATGGCTTCAACATGCCGAGGTAATTTATTCTTCTTTTTTTTTGATTATTCATTAGGATTGTTTCTTTTTTAAGGTGACATAAACTGATTGTGTAAATGGAAAAACATGAAGAGACAATGACAGAAGTTTATTACTAGAACTCGTGGGTCCTCCAAAGGACTATGAAGTCTGTGCAGTTGTGATTTTATATTATTTGTATTCCTAAGCACTCCATGCAATAAATATAGTGAATTTTTAAAAATGTCTTATGGTGTCGTGTGACATAACAATACTGGGTTTCTTGTGCATGGACCAAGGTTAACTAGATTATGTAGATGAAGGGAGCACACAAAGGAAGGCATTAAAAAGTCAATACATCCAGTTTTCAGCAGCATAAATTTATAGGCAAAATATTCACTCTGTCATTTTTATAGGCATCAGGAGGTGAATGCAGTGATGGTTTGATATTCAAAAATGTCTGGCATGTGAAACATTTTCTTTGAAGTAGAGCACTAGTTTGTGTATTCCTAGAACTTTTAAGAGAAAAAAATATTAAAGGATTTTAACCTGGTGTTTTCAGGAGAAACAATCTGCCACTGTTAGCCAACTCGATAGTAGGATCTTTATTTTTACGCGTAAAACATTTAAATAGTTCACATTCCATCCATCTTCCAAGCATTGCTACAGGACATTCTAGGCAGCACAGGGTGCAAGATAGGGCTGCACTTCGGATGGGATGCCAGTCCATCCCAGGGCACAAGGTTGGGCTGCACTTCGGATGGGATGCCAGTCCATCCCAGGGCACAAGGTAGGGCTGCACTTCGGATGGGATGCCAGTCCATCACAGGGCATAAGGTTGGGCTGCACTCCGGATGGCATGCCAGTCCATCACAGGGCACAAGGTTGGGCTGCACTTCGGATGGCATGCCAGTCCATCACAGGGCACAAGATAGGGCTGCACTTCGGATGGGATGCCAGTCCATCCCAGGGCACAATGTTGGGCTGCATTTCCGATGGGATGCCAGTCCATCACAGGGCACAAGGTAGAGCTGCACTTCGGATGGGATGCCAGTCCATCCCAGGGCACAAGATTGGGCTGTACCCCGGATGGGATGCCAGTCCATCACAGGGCACAAGGTTGGGCTGCACCTCGGATGGGATGCCAGTCCATCACAGGGCACAAGGTAGGGCTGCACTTCGGATGGGATGCCAGTCCATCACAGGGCACAAGGTAGGGCTGCACTTCGGATGGGATGCCAGTCTGTCACAGGGCACAAGGTAGAGCTGCACCTTGGATGGGATGCCAGTCCATCACAGGACACAAACACTTTGGGTAGAGAGTAAAAATATGTGTGACAATCATTCTTCCCTTTTATTTGACCTGTCATTCGTGTGCTAGAAAAACACTGCAATGTTTCTTCAGAAATAGTAACCAACAAAGACTTCCATGTATACACCAACACTTCCAGCGTTCTTCACATGTCCTTCAGTCACTGGGAGCCATCAGAAGAGGTCAAAATGTGTCTATAGAGAAAACGGTACTCAAGGTCTATCACTGGTAAGGTCAAATATTTTTTATGTTCCATTTGCATTTAGACCCTCTTGGCACCATTGTAGACCTAATATTGGAAATTTGGTATATTTAATTTGGTATAGTGTATCTCAGCATAATATGTCACATAAATATGTATAGATATGTAATATGTCACACAATATGTCAGCAGCTTCTACAGCTGCAATGTGGAGAGCATAGTGAGCAGCTGCATCACCATGTGGTACGGCAGCACTACTGCTATGGACTGCAAACGCCTGTGGTGAAAACTACGGAGAAGATCATCAGGACTCCACTGCCCTCTCTGCAGAGCATCTACCATCGCAGAGTCCAGAGGAAAGCTGCCTCCACCCTCAAAGACCCCGCACACCCCCAACAGGATGGAGGTACAGAAGTGTGAAATCTAGAACCTCCCGAATTAACAACTCCTTCTTCTCCACTGCTATCAGACTCCTTAACAGCCAACAGGAGTATGATTAGTGGGCATCATACAACCATACTACCATACTACCCCATACTGTAATTTTTTGCACATTAAGCTCTTTTGCACATTACACTTCAAAGTATTTATTTACAATTTTTTTCTATTATATTGTACTTCAGCATTTTGTGTGGACAACAAAGAAAGAATTTCATTGCACAGAGAAATGCAGTTTCTACTGTACATATTACAATAAACTCTTTGAATCTTGAATCCAGATTAGAGACATGAGTGGGCATGTAGTTTTATACAATGAGGGAAATAATTATTTGACCCCCTGTTGAATTACTAACTAGACCCATTTATATATATAAAAACTGAAGTCTGTAATTTCACTGGTACGTTTACCTTAAAACCAGAAGATAGATTTTTACCAAAACAAACAAGAAAAAAATCATTACGTAGCAGGTACAAATCAATTTGTTATTTATCTTCAAATATTGAAAAATAATGAAATAATATAGGAAAATAATTATTTGATCCCCTACAGGCAAGCAAGACTTTAGGTCAAGTATATGTGCACTAACACAACATAAGTAGTACTCAATTAAGTATTAACAGATACCAAACCAGCATTGTCATTTAATGGCATTACTTTGTTAAACAGTATTCTTGGGTCACTAACCTGTCTATCTTCAACCTTATCACCATGGAAAATAACAAAGAGCTGTCTAAGGACATCAGAGACAAAATTGCTGACCTTCACAAATACAGAATGGACTACATGAGACCAAAGTTGAGCTGTTTGGCATCAACTCTACTCGCCGTGTTTGGAGAAAAAAAACCGCTGACTATAACCCCAGGAACACCATCCCTACTGTCAAACACGGAGGTGGAAGCATTATGCTTTGGGGGTGTTTTTCTGCCAAGGGTACAGGATGCACCACATCAAAGGAAAGATGGACGGGGCCATGTACCGTAAAGTCTTGGATGAGAACCTTCTTCCTTCAGCCACCGCTTCAGTGGTTGGGTCTTCCAGTGAGACCACGACCCGAGGCATATGGCTAAGGCAACAAAGGAATGATTCAAGAAGAAGCACACTAAGGTCATGGGGTCCAGACCTTAATCCCATAGAAAACCTATGGAGGGAACTCAAGCTTTGTCTATCCAAGTGATTTGAAGGAGCTATGCAAAGAGGAGTGGATGAAAATACCCGAGGATCTGCATGCAATCTTGGTCACCAACCACAGAAACGTTTGACAGCTGTGCTTTCAAATAATGGTTATTCCACCAAGTACTAAAGCAGGTGTTCCAAGAGATTAAATACTTATTTCTTGAGATGAGTGATATATTGGTTTGTAACTGTTACATAATGATATCTTCTTGCTTGTTTTGTTGATAATCTATCGTTTGTTGTTAAAATAAACCTACCTGAGAAATTATAGACTTCTTATTTATTTACTAATGGGTCATTTTAATTCAGCAGGGGGTCAAATAATTATTTCCCTCATTGTATGTACAGCTCTGAAATAAATTAAGAGATCACTCTCTATATATCTCTCTATATTTTTTTGAAAATATGCATTTATAAATCCTGGTTTAATCCTGGTGCGAGGCAGGCTGCTTCCAGGCTCAGTGTTTCTAAGACAGCAGTATACAAGAACTATGTGTATCTGGGAATGACCAGAAACTAGTCAGGTAAAGGGCTGAAACAGCTTTCTAATGCCAGAGATGACCGTCAACTTATCTGGCAGTGTCTCATAAATTGGAGGCTGACCTCAAGTGACCTTCAAGAAGAATGGGAAACATTAAGTGGTGTGAAGTCACTGCTAGGACAGTTCAACAGCAGGACTGAAGACTCATAAAGCAAGGAAGAAGCCCTTCATCACTGAGAAACAGGGAAGAGACAGGCTGGAATATTGCAGTCTTCTTATTTTTTCCAGAGCTGTAGTTAATAAACCACTGTTGTCCACTTTCCACTCACGCCATCTACATAACTACCCCCTGCAAAAAGGGTTTTGAATCCTTTCTTTTGAGCATTATAGCATTTTTAGTTGACTGATTCTGTTCTCCTTACACAATAACAAAGGCTGTTGCTCATTGACAAAGGCAAACATACCATGGTCAGGCCCGAACTTGTCTGGCTTCAGAAAAAATTACAGTATCCACTGGACAAATCACTTTAGTGGAACTTGATCTTCTTTCTGGCCTCCACTTTAAAACAGGTAGAGAATGGTGCTCAGCAAAAGTGACAGGTGGACGTAGTGGGGCAGGCCCAGGCATGTTGGATACATTGTACACGTCACCTTAGTTCTACACTAGACACCTGGCATGAGAATTGGGCTACAAAATCTGCATTTCAATACCAAGCAAAAACCGAATGACCGGACATATCCACATACATCAATAATAAAAATGGTTTCGAATATAATAATTTGAGAAATAGTAACTAATCTCACTTAGGTCCGATATTTTGTGAAATACACATGCTCAGTACACTTCATGCTGATCACTCTGAGGATCTATATATTAATTAGACTGCTGTTCTTTTAATCTTATTTTAGCTGGTATGTATTTTTTATGTGTCGTTTTAAATGGACAACTCAGGGAATGCGATTGTAATGTTATTGCTTGGTGTGCCTCAATGATACAATTGGCAATAACATCTTATGGTTATATAGTGCATTATTGCACTGTTCTTATATATGTGTGTGTGTGTGTGTGTGTGTGTGTGTGTGTGTGTGTGTGTGTGTGTGTGTGCGCGCGCGCGCTTGCAAATATATAAGATGTTTATATAGGTGACAAAGAAACTGCTGCAGTAATATTATACTGCCTGCGTAATTACATTAAAATCTTTTTTTAATTAAAGACTAAGAAGCAGCAAAATTAAAAGAAAGGCGATTATGACGTCACTTCAGTCCCAATCCCACTGACAAGAGGTCAAAGGTAAAGATCAAGCAGAATTCTGGGAATATTTCAGATTCCAAAAAATGCTGAGCTGTACAAATAAAAGACTCAAATGGAAAGCTGTGGTGGAAAACTCTATGACCAATAACTTAAGACTGGTGCTTAGTTGTTCTCGGGTTAACAAAAAGGGAAGCGCTTCTTTGTAAGTGGACATCTGATTTAATATGGGAATTAAGGGATGTATGTCATTGTGGTGACGATATGGGGCTGAAAGTGTAATGTTTCAGACTGCAGAGTGCTAGGGCAGAGGAGATGAATCTTCAGATCACAGCTCCTGGAGTGGATGATAACCCTATCTCCCTGGAAGCAGTGCCCAGTGCTCCTTTCACACACCATGCTGCCATAATGCCACAGCAGACAGATCTGTCAGCAGCAACAAGGTCAGCTGTCAGGCCAGGCTGCACTGCTTTGTGTCCCCCCGGGACATCAGTGCAGGGAGCAATTACAGAGGTGGGAAGAGCTAAGCCACAATCCAAGACAGAGAAACAGAGAACGAAGGCTACATGGGCTCATCTGTGTTTATATGTAGTGGGCAAAGTTGCTCATTCCAGCCCAAAAGGCACTACATACTGCATTTTTTAACCACAATGTGCCCTTTAGGGCTGCTTAAACTATCATTATCATTGTACACTGAAGGGCAATTCAAGTGCTAAACTTGAGTTTAGAGCCAATAACGTGATTTTCAGCTTCTTCAAATACACGGATGGCTGGATTGATTTCAGTGGTTTGTGGAAAGAACTGGAATTAAGTGCATGAACTATCCAAAAAAACCCCCTAACCTTAGCTGTATCTCCTAGGACTAACCAGAACAACCTTACCTCAAACTCCATGTTCCTTTTCAAGATTATCTAGTACGTTTAAAAAATCAGTTTGTAGTTTACTATCAGTGTTTTTGCATGAGCACTGCATGTGCTCTTTGAGCCAATCATAATCATTTTCCTCCTTGCTGTTTAAATCATTCCCAGATGGGATTCTGAGAAATGTATTTATTTTAACTTTACAAATATCCCCATATTTATTTCTGCAAATTCACATTGCAATATTTGAAGAATTTCTAATACCACATAGCCCTAGTACATTGTAGCAAATATTTTTTTATTTATTTCTTGTCATGTATATCTCATTGAATGTCTTATTCTGACCTAATCACAAAGTTTGGGTCTCCATTTGTTCACGCATCCATTATGATTACATTTTTTTTTACTTTATCATTGTTTTATGAGTTTGTAACTACACTTTTTCAGGCTTACAGTGTATGTATTTTGTGTTTGGTGCAGCAGGTTATTTGCATAAAACATTTGACAATAAACATGTTCCCAAGTCTTGCCCCCAGTCCTGAAGAAGGACCCCCCACTGGTTCTTTTGGTATTGGTACCTGACCATAAATCAATGAAAAGGGGAAAGTACTGAATTTTCTAGTACCAAAACAACAGTACCTGGTGCTGTCAAAAAGTGCCCTTAGTTACATATTTGGGACTCAGAGGGCTAGTATAGCCAGTTAACAGGAGGCAAAATGATTTAGCTCATTCCAGGAAAACTAATAGTTAGGCCAACACTGCTTATACATACCAAGGTCTTGGTGATGGACACTTATTTTCGCAGAAAATGGCTATACTGGTAGGTTCCCTATCATGGCATACATTACTCTGTGTTATGGGATAGGTATTTTTATTAAACAGCAGATATATACCAATTCCAGTTTATATACAGCCAGAAAGCTCATTAAGCTATCAAGAAGCAATATGGTAATATCCAACAGAGCACAAGCTAACCTTAATCCTAAACTTATCCTTAAAGTCTTGTAACAACCATAAACCTAACCCTAAGCCTAAATCTAACCCTTTGGGTAACCCTAATCCTAGCTCTAACCATAATAGGCACCCTAACCATAACCATAGCTCTAACCCTAATCCTAGCTCTGAACCTTAAGGAAAAGCAGTTATGCATTTCTAGAGCTGTTAGCCTGAAAACGCGAAAATGGAGAGTAACTAGTATATAGGTTCTATATGTCAAAAAAACATCTTTGCATAATCACACTCTGTCAATAATAAGACTTTTTGGTGACTGCATATACAGTACAGGCCAAAAGTTTGGACACACCTCATTCAATGTGTTTTCTTTATTTTCATGACCATTGGTAGATTCTCA
>JABFEA020000098.1:29398308-29415857 GCA_019775915.2 Cyphomyrus plagiostoma | reverse complement strand
AATCTACCAATGGTCATGAAAATAAAGAAAACACATTGAATGAGAAGGTGTGTCCAAACTTTTGGCCTGTACTGTAGTTACAAAGGAGTTTGGTGAAAATATTCCTCCAAGATTGTCAAAAACGTGGCTAATCAGCATAGCAATCACAATGTAGGAAGCCATAGTAGCCTGGAAGCGTCTCCGCTGTGTAACATGCTGTGGAGGGACGCAGGGAGCATTTGCCGGAGCTGAATAGGCAGACTTGACCCCACTGCCCTGGACATACAGTGTTTTGATTGCTTCCCAAGGACATGTTTTCTCCTCTGTCTCACTTCTCTATAGCATTTCTCAGGTCTTCTGAGAAAAGAAGATGCTGTCAAGACAGAGCTGTAACTGTAAAATTAAAATTATTTTTCAGTCTGAAATACAAACATTTGTTATAAACGTTATTTGTATCTGTAGTATGTGTGACTAATAGTATTAGTTTTATATCATTATAATATCTCATTTTACAGGGGCTCATTTATCCTGCTGCACGAGTCAAGATAAAACACTTAAATTCAGATGTATTCATATGCATTCAGTGATAGATTCTGAAAATAGTTGTACATTAATGTGTAGTTCAAATATTATTCATCATCAGCCTGCTGAGATTAAGGGAAAATACAACTAGTTATATAAGGTGCTGCTGATTACCAGCAGAGTAAGGGTCAAAACGCTGAGGCTGCCAGATGCCCCTCTCAAAACTCTGCTACTAAGAAGGCCGACCAATTAACATTTTGGCACAATGATTTGGGTAATTAATATTGTTTCCATATGGAAACAGATATTAGGCAAAATTTTCTGTATCATTCATATACTATATAGTTTCTGATTTGCATCACGATACAGCAAAACAATAATGAGTGCAGGTTATAAAATATCTGCCTTTTTTAAATTGCTCGGATAGGTTTCTCTCGTGGGACGTGTAACGTATTAACTGATGTGTGCAGTAGTTGACGTGAAAGGATGTAACTGTTGTGCGAAGCAGGAAATGGACAGAACGAGGACAAAAACTCTTCAGTCGAGTTAATTTTCATCCTGAGATTTGTTTTCTTAAAGAAATAACACCAGAGCACTGGTAGATGGCAGGCTTACAAACCCGTATTATTTTAGGACTCCAAGTTAAACATATACCAAGGAGGATTTGGTATTGATTAACAGTTGTAATTAATCATAGCTTGTCTTTATATGGTAAAACAGCTTAGTGTAAACTAAATTAAGTAAAATAAAACCTTATAGAACCTCTAAAAAGTATACAGCACACTTAAAAAATGACTCCACATGCTGGAACAAGAATTGGATGTGCTGTTTTAATTGGCTATAATTACTACAACACTTATCATGAATGTTTTTTCTGCAATTATTTCAAATTATTCATATTGCTTTTCTCATTTAGATTTTAAGACAAGTAGAATAGCAATGCTTGCTTCTTAAAATATATATTTTTTTTGTATTTTTGTTCTTTCAAAAAGATGTCAAATTAATCTTTAATCTTTACTTAGCACCCCATATGACATTAAATTGACTTTCAATTTTTAAATATTCATAATATTTACAATATTCCGAGAAAGTATTTTAAGATCAATATTCCCAAAATGTTTCCATTACAACCACAGGACATTCCTTGTATATTTAAAGGTAGGGGGTAAACTGCATAGGAACCGTAGAGTAATATTCTACTCTAAGTAATTCTAGAGTAACTCATCAGTAGCAAAGTATTTATTTCATTTTTTTTCTGTAGAAAATACACCATAAAATTATGACATTAGCCCATCTGGTCTGATCCTGCAGGAGAGCTACTGTAGCACAAAACTCCTGAAAAGTTAATGCTGGCTGTGACAGAAAGGTGTCAGAACACACAGTGCAGTGCAGCTTGCTGTGTATGGGGCTGCATAGCTGGAGACTGGTCAGAGGACCCATGCTGACCTCTGTCCTCCAAAAACGTGCCAACAATGGGCACGTGAGAATCAGAGCTGGACCATGGAGCAATGGATGAAGGTGGCCTGGTCTTATGAGTTACGTTTTTGGTTACATCACGTGGAAGGCCAGATGTGTGTGCGCTGTTTACCTGAGGAAGAGATGGCACCAGGGTGCATTGTGGGAAGAAGGCAAGCCAGAGGCAGTGCGATGCTCTGGGCAATGTTCTACTGGGAAACCATGGGTCGGTCCTAGCATATAAACATTGTTGAGGACCAAGTACATTCCTTCATGGCAGCAGTATTCCCCATAGGCAGTGACCTCTTTCAGCAGGTTAGTGTGCCCTGCCACACTGCAAAAACTGTTTCGAAATTATTTGAAGAGCATGAAAAAGAGCTCAAGGTGTTGACTTGGTCTCCAAATTCCCCACACCTCAATCTGATCAAGCATCTGTACTGGACAAACATGTCCGATCCATGGAGGCCCCACCTCACAATTTACATTTTAAAGGATCAGCTGGTAACGTCTGGGTGCCAGATACAACAGAAGACCTTCAGAGGTCTTGTGGAGTCCAGGCCTTGATGGGTCAGAGCTGTTTCGGTGGCGTGAGGGTGACCTACACAATATTAGGCAGGAGGTTCAAATATTATGGCTGATCAGTGGACAACCAGAGTCAAATTATAGCATGTTTTTCCTAAAATATTATATAAAAATTGAATGATTCCCAAGAAAATAGGGATGTTTGGTATTAGCTGAATATTGAACAATAAATAAATAAATGAAATACTGGCCAAAAGCTTGTTACAGCTGGTGATGCACAGTAACATATACATTGACATTTATTTTCTTTAGCAGATACTTTTGTCCAAAGCAATGTACAAGTCAGACATAAGTACAGCTAGGCGGAGCTTCCAATAGATGCGCAGGTACATGTGTAAGCAGTGCTGAAGCAAGAGCTACGGAACATCTTCTAATAATGCAAGAACATCATACAGTCGAAAATATGCACATAGGAGAAATGTTATCAGCAAATTGCCCGTTGTGTATGTTGGCCCTGTTTTGGACGACCATCCTATCCAGGGTGTTTCCCTCCCTTATGCTGCCTAAAACAATACTGGATAAGCAGATAAATAATGAATGGGCTAATATTTAATTAACTTAAGCCATTTCAGTATCATAAATAGTATGCTTAGTTTGTTTTGATCAACAAATATGGCATTCTGTTGAGAGCTTGAGGACTTCCTTACAAATGTAATACCAAGATTAACATTAGAGCTCAAATACCACAGGACCCAATGCATTTGGTCAATATTATGTTAATGGTATAATTCCATTTAATTGGACACACACAGACACACAAAAATCCCCATTTGCCAAGACCACAGAAAGATCTCTCGCATACAGCTGTGTTTAAGCTCTCACTGTTAATTTCTCTACGGAATGGAAAGGAGATGACATTTCTTTTATGATGGAGGACAAAGATTCTTATTGCATTATTGATTATATTGCAAAACAAATCACATTGTTACATACATGCACAGCTGTGGTCGCGATTTGGGAAGAGATCTGTCATAGAGACAGAACGGGGAGCTGGACATGAGGATTAAAAAAGGTGACAAGGTCCTTTAATAAAAGGCGTCAACCGGAGCCTAACAAAAACCTGAAGCTCAGCGAGCTGAGCACTTCAACAAGCTTCTGTCAAAATACCTGTCAGCAAGACACAGCTCACTAGAAAAGTACTTACCAGCTTGCCAGAAGTCCCCACAGTTGACCCTATTTAAAACTTAACAAAGATGGGGGGGGGGGTGTTGCCTAATTAAGGTCAGCTGGGCTTCATTTCCTGAAGAGCTCTGTGGCTCCGGGCTAGTGATCAATTGCTATGGAGATGGTGATCAGTTTTACCCATCACCTGGTCTTTGCTATTGCCCCTATTGGTCCACATAACCACGGCTGATGCACACATCTCTAAGAAGCAAAGAAATACCCTATTGGCTCTTTTACTCAAGAGAAATGACAGATTTATCAGTGTAAACAAGGGAAGTTTCATTCAAGCTGACCATGTAACCATTAGGCAGGAGATCTGAAGCAGAGGCCCTCTTGGAGTCTCGTGCTCTCCCATGCTGCGCTGCCCACGCCGCCTTTATTTCTTGTGATATAGCGTTATTTCAGCATTAAAGCTGAAAACAGCACCAACATTCATTTTCTTGCGCAATTTAGTATCATTTGTGGTCATTATATTAACAGCACCACTACATTATAATAAAAATCCAGAGACAGCAAGTGAAATATTTGTGCCCCATTTCTATAAAAATAATTTAAAAACTGAATACATTATATTTTCATAAGTTTATGGTATTTCTAGGTAGTACGCTTTTCTCAGTATGCTATTATCTATCCATTTTCCATAAACACACATGCACACACACACACACACACACACACACACACACACACAAATAACTACATTATTAATCACAGTGAAATCAATTTGTATTATCTCTTCTGCTGTTTGATCAAAATTATGTGTATATATAGGAACTACATGAACTGACACTTTCATTTTAGAAACTAGTTTTAAATTGCTTGTGGTTTTACTTTGTATGTGTGTGTAGCTATGCTAGTGTTGTGTTGAATCAGTTTCAGGGACACACCTAATTTAGTTGTACATTTGTGCAATGAAAGTAAAGGCATTCTAAACCATCTGTAGGTACAAGCTGTCAAAAAAAGATGACATAGGCCATGTGGGTGAAAGTAAGGATGAGCATAGCTCAGTAAGATCCATCATTCAAACACTAATTAATGCTATTAATTTGGACTTTGTTTTGAGGGATGTGATACCAACGGACATTTGATGAAAAATGCCGGGCTGCACATGCTGTAAAGGTTCTTATGTACTGTATATAAATCACAGACATGAAACATAATGGAAGGATGATCTGGCTTGTTCCACACCGGCTGATGCTCTAACAGGTCACCGCAGAACACATGATAGAAAGGGTCTAATTGAAAAAGGCCCACTGATTAGATTCTGTGGTTGCAGACAAAGGAAGATATTAGTTTATGAACCTGTCTAGTTAACTCTGTCCAATACATTTATTTCTTTTTTGATCAGAGGAGACATTTAATAAAGGCCATTTCTTTCCACCGTATGCTGCCTTATGCAAACTAAACAGAAAAAAAGCATTAATTTTGCGCTTGTTATACACACTACAAAAATCATGGAAAGGTTAGGCACTACAGTAGTGGTCAAAATTGTGGGAACACCTAGCATTTTTGGCATTACACTTTAAAAATTACTGCACAATTTATAAACAATCAAAGAATGTTATAAATATCATACATTGGATGATTTGACAAGTATCTGGAGCAATAGTTTAATAAAGTTCCGAAATCTCTAAAAACTGGAAGAGTTTCCACACTTTTGGCTACTCGTGTATTTATTCCGATTTAAATCTACAAATACATCATCATAGCAATATGAAACCATATAGGGATTCAGAAACAATTCAAAAAGACCAAATGACTTCATGAGCGAAGTGGCTAGGTCAGGGTGAGCGTGAGTTCCAGTGGCTTACGCTGGAATTTCTGAGACTGAACCTCACACGCTGTTGTTTGAGAGCGGGGTAAGGCAAACAGACAGAGGGGACTTGAGGCACACACACTCTGCAAGCACATAAAAGGGTGCAGCTTCTGCCACTGGTACAGCTTTGCATGCTCATTTTGCTTACACAAAATGTATAATGAACAACAGTGGACACCCTCTCCACAGCTCATGGTTGGGCAGAGGAGCAGCAGTGGCAGACGGCTCCTTTCACTGCGCTGCAGAACTGAACGCTTTAGGAGCTCCCTTGTCCCCACTGCAATTAGACTTTTTAATAGTGCTCTGTGACCTCATCCTCCCATTCCACCCTCTGTTGTTTATCTATTATAACTGTTTAACTGTATTTTTTCTTAAAGGAGCTACTGGATATCCAAATTTCCCCCCGTTTGGGGATAAAGTATCTATCTATCTATCTATCTATCTATCTATCTATCTATCAAAAATATTCTGAGGACAGAAGGAAAAATGATTGGTTCACAGGGATTACCAATCAGACTGTAGAGAAGGTGGGACTAAACAACTAGAGAAGACTTCTTATCGGTTCGTCCCACCTTCTCTAGTTGCTTAAATCCACCTCCTCTACAATTGGATTGGTTATCTCTCTGACCCAATCAGTTTTCCTTCTATCCTCAGAACATTTTAGCGTAAGACTCCCATAAGCGCCTTGCTCTCTCATCCTTTATGTCAGCTTGATTCCTTCCTGCAAAACTTTGGTATTAAAGCTATGAATCTTCTTGCATTTCTTTTCATGTGCCATTTGAAGTTAAATCATTTTGCTTTTGTATGTGTGTATCGTATCACACTGCATCTGCACATTCTACGTCTAATGAGACCTTCTACACGATAGAGAATACTGAAACACTCTTTTCCTGGTTGTTACAAGCCCTTAGACAGAGAAATGCCAAGCTGAAACATAATGAGAGCTTATTTATCAGGAGTCATTTATTCCTCTTTTTTATGCAGTCAGAATAAATGCTGTTGTGACTTCCAACGGCTCCCTGTAATGAAACATTTTTAAGCCAAGAAAGTGATCAGTGCTATCTGTGGAGATGAGCTCAGATGTGGACACATCTGCTTTCATATATTTCCACATTTATTTAATCTATCCATTTATCCAAGGTGTCGTTGTTCTGTGTAATTATTCTAAGATTGTAGCCTGTAGACATTGAACACACAGCTGGATCAATTGTTATAAGGCAGAAAAAAGAAAAAATGGCAACGCATAACCCAGCCTGCTGGAATACAGTATATACCCAGAAATAGTACTGACCATATCATTTAATATATACAGTACATACAGTGAGGACAATATGACTTTGTGGATCTGCAATGATGAGAACAAATATCAGAAGCAAAGAAAATGTCATAATGCAAGAAAAATGTGGCACGTATTGCATATATTATAAAGGCTTTTTCCTGCACATCAAAGTTAAAAATGTGTTACTTCAGCCTTAGGGAATTTCAATGATGCACAGAAGTTGTGCCAGTTATCATGATTTTCGCAGCTCTCATGCTTTCTGAGTGGGAAGAACTCTGCATAACAAAGAACCTCTTGTTGCTCAAAGAGATGCATGCAGGGCAATATGTTATGTGCATGAAGTCCAGCCGTTCTCATGACTTTGGGTTTATATTTTTTCCTTAGCTCCTGTGCAGCTGGATTTAACCCTGTATTTCTAACACGGTTTTTGCATATTTATTTGTGAACCTTTACTGTTTTCACCCATGTTTACTCCTTTTCCTTGCATCCTAACTCAATGTATTATTGTATTAGGTTGTAACTGTTCTTGGTAATTTTGATTCCTAAATGCCGTAGCCCTTTGCTTGTTGCCAGGTTATGTCTCACTGAAACACTCATTCCTTCTTTAATTTTAAAGATCACAAGCATGCATTAGATGTCATGTTTCACAGAAGAAATAAATTACTCATTATTGTTCGGGCAACCTCACTGATAATGCATGCAATAGCTTGATTGAGGATGTAGTCCATATGGTTTATATGTAAAAATAATACAAAACAAAAACATTGTGGCCAATGTTATATATATATTACACCATGAATAGCTCATAATTAGCTATATCTCTTTATAATGACCCAATTTACAATGATGAATGTGTGCAGTTAGTTTGCAGGGGCTGTTTTTTGTGCTTTGCAATATTTAATAATCAATATTTTTTGCGCAAATAAAACATGATGGTATATTTACCAAATCCAAAAATATAATGTAATAGGGATTTTGTTTATATTAACATGAATTAATAAATGATTCATTATTAGCAGTTGTGAGATGAAAAGGCTGGTTTTCGGCGGCCAGGCAGTTGCAGGTGAACATAACGTGTGAATGGGGACACCTCACAGGGCCCCGGGGGCCACGGGCAGGAGACGCTCACTGGGGGTTAATTAAGAGGCAGCTCAATCCACCTGGGACCTCACCTGATCCTGGCAGGCATTCTCCACCGCGCACATCTGCCATCTTATCATGAGGGGCTGGGGGGCGGAGCTCTGTATGTCCTGGGGAGGGGGGCAGGGCTACCTCAACCCCCCCAAGCCCCAGGACTGCCTGCAGGCAGATGTGGGACAGCCATATCACCTGACAGCGCTTCAGTACTCATGGCTCACTTTGTCTCTCCCCGATCAGCCGGCATTCTGATTCTGTCAGATGACTAGGGATGTCTGGCACAGACACACGCTCGCATGCACTGCCTTGTTTACATGCAAACGTGCTCCTTCAGTCTTTAGTAACTTGTTGGTCCCTTTGACATGCTAACAATCTGCATGGCCTACAAACCCAGTTAACAGCAAGCGGCCCCACAGACGTCATGGCGGTGGGGCGACGATCAGTCAGATCGAGGCCGAAACCGCAGGAATCACCATCGAGAAGGTGGAGTGTCATGGTTTACTGCGGCAGAGAAGCGACACACACACACAGGACCAGCCGGGCTGCCCTCTGTCTGGGCTGGGTGTTAAATCACCGCATCACTGCGGGGAGGGGGAATTACTGCAGCGGTGGAAAAGTGCACCTTACGCTGTTGTGCCAGGTTTCAGGAAGCCTAATTGGACGCTGGAGTACTGGGGATGCGAGAGGTCTCCTCTGGGCTTTGGGGCAGAACACGGTAGTGCAATGGAGAAATACAGAGAGACGTGTTTGTGCATCTGCGAATGATAGCATGTTTGTGTCTCGGTACAAAATGGATGATCAGGGCTCATGAGTGTGTTCAGCCGTGATAATTACTAGACATATTTGCCAACATCCACGTGCAGTGTAACTATTTTAAACCTCCATCGTGGTTATACGCCTTTAGGTGCAGTCGCGCCTCCAACAAAAAAATGCACAGTTAAGAAGCTCTGAATTTATCGTTTGTTATTTAGAATGTTTATGCTCCAATGACAGTGCTACTGTAGCCCTAAGATCTCTTGTCAGACCGAGCTTCTGCTTTGCATATACTATGAAACACTTCCAGAAGATTTTACAGCAACAAGAAAAGCTATTATTATTCATATTTATTATTATTATTATCATTATTATTATTATTATTATTATTATTATTTAACTGCCCCATGATTATTGGGTCAGTGTTCAGTGAGAGTTTACTTCAAATTGTTTTACTGAGGTTGTAGGCGGGAGGAAATTAATGGAGCTTCTGTGGTTGTGCAGGGGTCCCTGGAGACATCTGAGTGGCATCCTGATCCTGTCAGGAGGATCAAGGGGGAAAACATGCACAGCTGGGCTCATGCGGCAGCTTTTCACGTTAAGGCAGGGAAGCGTAAGGACGCCCATGTTATTGCCCTTCTCAGTGCACAGAATATGGCCAAGGGCTATTGCACTTTTAGTGGTAGCTGATATATGCCTGGAAATGAATACTTTCTTTTAAGGACCAGACGATTTGTTTAAGTTTTCATTGATTTAACCATATAATTTCTGTGTTGTGGTTTACAGTAATCTAAATCGCCCTCACACACACACACACACAGTCATGTAATCATATCTTTTTGAGGAGCGCTCATTCATTTCTGTAGGAAAAATGCTAATGCTAACTATGACAACCTTAACCCCTACCCAGCTCTAACCATAACCATAAATAACCAAACAAAATACAAGAGTTTTTGCATTTTTAGTGTTTTCATTGTAGACACGGATTTTTATAAAATAGAGTTTTCTCAAATGTGGACTAGGACACTGGTCCCCACAAGGTAAGATATACCTGGACCACACATAGACACTCATCCTCAAGTTAGACACCTGCACTAATGCATATGTTTATGGTCATTAACTAAGCCTCAGTCAGGGATCTTTCGGAAATTTCTCTTTAACATCACATTTTCACACATTTTTCTTTTGTGTTGCACTTTTCCCAGCAAGCTGTCTCCATATCCTTCTAGTTTCAAGGTACAGAGCGATTGCATTTCATGTCATTTTGCCGACAGAATTATATGTTGGTAACATCCTTCGGGGAAGTGGTTGGGAGTGATGCTGCAGGCCGAGTGGGTAGGGGGGTAATTACAGAGCTGGGCATCGGCGGACGGGGGTACAGAGGAGATGAGGAGGCCTCTTGGCTCTTGCTAATAATGCCGGAGATGCTGACATGTGAAGAGAAATGGTTGGGGATTTGAGAATGGGGGAAGGGTGGACTCTTTAAGCCCTGTCACCTCCAGAGATGCTGCCCACATCTCTGCCAGCTGCACCTGAATGGACGTCACTGCATCAACACATCACAGGCTGAACATTTCAATAAAGAATAATAAAAAAGCTCTCATTCAGGTCACCTTCTCCCTCCCCACAATTTTCATTTTTACTTTTGCTGCTAGACATACTATGTCATTGCAGTGTCAGTCATTTCCTTGTTTTTTTTTGTTTTGGTATTGGAGACTTTTCTGTCTGTTCCTCTGGGAGGATCTGGAGAATCCCTTGGTGGCTATAGCTTTCAATAAAGTTCTTAATGTCTCTATATTCTGTGCACATTTTGTGCAGCTCTGATTTTTTTCTTTTTTCAGCTGTTTGGATTGGTGCTTGGGGTGGAGACTTTTTCTGTGAAAAACTTAATATATGCCTGTCATAAAAAATACTTCTGTGTTAAATTTGTACAGTGGAAAGTGGGTATTTTTAAGTGGTCATATCTAAGAAGTCTATGGGTGTGTAAATTTTATTGTGGTTAATTGGAGGCATGTGGTTCAGGTGTGTGTGTGTGTGTATCTATGTGTGTGTGTGTGTGTGTTTTAATTCTTTCAGGTTGTGAGTCTGTGTGCCCTAAGTGTCATCCGAGTATGCATCAATATAATATGCTGGTTTTTCTTTGCACGTCTCAAATGTCCTCCCTTTCCAGTTAGCCATGTAGATATTTGCATAAGAAGGTGAAAACATCTTCCCCATTGCTATGCCCTAATATTACCAGATCTGACCATTGATTCCAAGGTCATTCTTGTTCGGGCTAATCTCCAGTAACTGGATCAGCTCATTGTCTATTCTGTTGCCGTTAACGTACCTATTCGTTGATTTTCAAACAGCCTTTAATCCCACTGTTGTTTGTATGTTTGTGTACACCCTGCCAATGTCTATTGTGAAGTAAATGTGTTTCAGCTACTGTGGTATTCTTAATTTTTTCCACAAAAATCATATGTAAACTTAACTTTATGGAGAGTTTAGGAAGCAGACAATGACACGATGGACTACACAGCTCAAATTCTATAAGGAATTGTCCAGCGTTTGGATCCTGATGAATTTTGGCAAAAGGTGAAGTATTTTCTTTACTTCTCAGATCTACTTCCTTTACCTCCTGGTTCCCAGGTTGAAATTCTTTCTTGATTTTACTTTTTCATCTCTCCATTTGTTTTAGTTCCCATGCCAGCCTGTACTGGGAAACACTGATCTATCAGATTGAAGAGGCTTCTTCACCTATCAAGCTCACCACCTGGTCAGGAATCATCCTGACAGTGTGTGGAGTTCAGTGCATCATCAGCACGATCATATCAAACCCCAATAGCTACAACAATTAGGGTATATTTCTTCTGATACACCTGCTTTTCTCGTCCAGGTTATTCCAGGCCCAGGGAGTAGTTAACAAGAACGATCCAGATGTCTGCTGCCAGGAATTCCTTTTCCGCTCCTCTGAGCATTGCTTACAGTCAGTTGATTATAGTTCCTTGTGGTTTTTGTTCCCTGTTGTTGATGTTAGATTATAAGGTCACTTCCTGGATCCTTTTCTTTGGGCTCAGTTTCTGTAGTATGTGAGTAATCAAAGGAGTTCCCCAGGTGTTTTCCACATTTTATGTCTAAGTGATACAGCACCACCTATGAATGTGTGACTTAGTTACTATGCTAATTATCTCAGCCTGTTCCATGAACGTTATATTGCATGTAACCTAATGTACGCAGTTGTCTGGAACATATCATGCTTGCTTGCTTTGTGTGTCACATGAATTACCTCACTGAGTAATAAGGACCGTTAACTTACACTCCCTATTTAATGGAAGCATTGGATGATACTTAATATCTTAATAATTAAAAGTAATTCTTTTAATCTGATGCAAATTCTTAGTTATGGAAACCCAGCCAGAGACAACCAAGATCAGGACGGGGTTTCCGTCAAGTTTTCACTGTTAAACATGTCAGCAGTTTTTGTCCAACACCTTTCCCTTTAGTTAATGATACCAGTCAGCACAATACCACCAAAATACAACTAAAATATAAAACTCTTAATTACCTCCATAATTAGTGGTATAATCTCCCAAAACACAGTGGCTCTGTTTTAATTCAAGAGGTCTACATGAACTGTTGAAAACATCCAGTGCCCGATATAGCTGGGGAAAACTGTCATTCCCATCATGTACACATTACAGACTGGGTACCATTATGGTGAAAATTTATAATTATATAAGTGATATAATTGATAACCAGCGACCTGAGACATGCGTGGTACATATACTAGCCGGCAAGCTAAACCTTTCGTCAGGCGTAAATAAATATTTACACTGCAGCAAAGAAATTTTAATTCCTTTACAATTATGAATATGCATAACGGTTCTATACAACAAAATTCTATAAGGAATTAAAATGCTGTATTCATACAAGCTAAACTTGGTAAAATGTTATGTTTTCATTTTTTATTTTTCAGCAAAAATGTTATATTTCGTGTTATATTATTCACTGGTGTTTTATTGTTAATAAGGCAGGGGAGGAAATATCAATTTAATAATCGCATTCCTGGTTTTCACAATTCGACATCGATTCACAAAATCCCATGATCGATCTATAGTTCATTTATGTCTTTTCCAAGCACGTGAATATAAGGAAGAAATTAACTAGGGACTTTATTTTCACACCAATCATTTTCAGTACACTGTTCACGGTGACACGAAATAACCTTATATAAAAGCAAAATAAATAAAAAGAAATAAAAACAAACTATGTAAAGAATAAACAGATATCATTGGATGTGACCTGCTGTCAGTTATGTGAATATTGTTATTTGGCTTTCAAATATCGTGAATAAGAGTGAAACAAACGAAGGCGACAAAGTATACTGGTATATAGCCTATATACAGGTAACGTGTCGGGGGAATATTTCGGCGTTTTAATGGGTAAGTACAAGAATAAATTTCATACTTAATATTATACATTGTTTTTCGTTATCTTATTTTTGTCATGCAACATAACTTAATGACGTACGCACTACGTACAGTAGGCCTACCCTGTCTGTTGTTTTTACATTTGATCCCACATTATAGTGAATGTGTCTAAAATGTAAATCCATTACAGTCAAAATGTAATCCAGTCGGGAATTTGTGAAGCGAATCATGACTGATAACAGGTGTTGTGCCGAATTCTGCACCCCTGCCGTGAAACGCACCCCCTGCCGGGAGAGCGCACCGCTCTTTTCTTCTATTCGAAAGGGGAAAAGACGTAGTTTCGTCAATCTAATTATGCAACAGAAATATTAAATTTAGCTTGCACATTTAGAAGACCTTTATCACTGTTTCACTTCACGAAGGCTGCATTTAACCCACATATAGTAATAAACTATGACATGTAGACGATGAGCCCCGAACGAGAACGTAGGTTATTTATTTGTCTCGTAGTCCGTTTACTAGTTTGAGAACAAGGAAGTCCTTGGCTTTAATAATCAAAGCAAATTACACAACATTATTCCTTATACTTATTAAGTAATTTATTTTTCTCCACAAAGAAGACAATGTTCTGGTATGTGATCTGAAATACCTAAACAAAAAAGATATTTGTCTTTATTACGGCTAACTTAATTCTCTCTATTGATTCTACCACGAAATCCTGTTAGCGACCAACATATTTAAAGAAATAGATAATAATTACTGAATTTCATGAATGCCATATCACGTGCAACACGCGGGGGGTGCATTTTACGGCATCTCAATTGTTGTTTCGTATTTAAGAAACTGGCTCAGTAACTGTGTTATTAGTACCTTACAAAGTTCGCACTGTTTATTGATGTTGGTCTATTGTGCAGATTTATCAAAAGCATATAAGGAGAATTGATGCATTTTCTGACATAGATGCAGGGGTGCCAATATTTTGTTTTCTAACATTATCATTATTATCAATAATAACAATAATTTCATCTTTGTTATTTTTAGGCCTTTAGATTATGAATCTTGGATGATATCTATAGGACAAATTCAGTGTTGAAAAGAACAATTACAACTAGAACATTAAGTTAAGTTTCTACATTATATCCAATTTTTATGCCCAGTTGACATCAGCGAGGTCTGGTTCATAATCTGTATATGTGAATGTGCAGGTACGGTGCCCTACATGTCTTGGCATTAGGCAACATATTATATTATTTTCCATTCAAGTTCATTGCCGTTCAATCTGTAACTACTAATTGTGATGCAAACTTGGTACCAAAACATACAAGACAAGTTTAGCAGCTGATATTTACATCACTTGAAAAAGGAATCCTGACATAAAGCAGCCCTCTGTATCTGTCTAACTGTAGGTCACTCATTAAAACACTGTGATTCAGGGGAACCTAAATAATTAACTGGATGTCCATTTTCCAGCAAAATTCAAAAGGGGTGCAATTCCCGGCAGGTACCCTGTATCTCTGTCTCTGGTGATTATATCTCAAAGTGGTTTCAGTACCCTCTGTGTGGCAAAGTGTACTACCTGAGCAAATTTCATTTATGTATGACATACAGAGCCAGAATTCAAAGGGGGTGCAATTCCCGGCAGGTACCCTCTTTAATCAGAATCAAATCGAATCAGGGCATCTGCGCCATTATCCAGCACTAACTGTTGAGCAATTTGTCTCGGTACAGGTGATTACGCAGAATTATTTTTTTAACCCTGCCCGCTCCAAATATGATATAATGCAAGCTGTCAATAACAGAGTATAAATAAGTCAGAAGCATGTGAAAATAGCTGGTAAAGTTACAGTAAGCATGTATTGCATGTCCAGTGGGTGACATACTGAATAATTATTAATATAAGTCTCAACTAAGTGCAAGTGTCAATGGGGATGGATGGTGAAAGAGATCAAATCCAGAAACATTATGACTTGCACCAAAAAAGCCTTACAGATGATGCCTAGCTCTTGTTATTAGGACCCTCAACCACTGTGGAGCAGAAATATGCTGGAAGAGGAGGTGTCCAGGATGTAAGGGTGAGACATTTGCCCACTTCATCATCCATGACCAATGTGGGTCATTAGGGGACCCACCAATGATTTTCTCAGCATACCGAAAATGTACTACAGTTTCCACTTAGGGTGTGAAGATACAGAGTGGAACCAATTGGAGATGGATGATGTGGTGACAGATTCCTTGAGGTTAGTTTGGATGCTGTGCCCATAAGCACATTTCTTCACCTGATTCAGGAGGTAACAGTGATTTTGGGCGATACTGAAGTGACATCCGGGAGTCTGAATGACCTGCTCTGCTTACTCTGCTGCACTGAATTCCTAGTGGAGATCATGAACATCATTAACTCAACACCACCAATCAGCTTCCTCCCAGTAAGTGGACTTGTCACAGTTCGTGATTGAGTCCAAGCAGAATAGGGTCACCTGAAAATTTAAGACCTTTCACAAATTCCCTTCATGACGTTCAGTCATTTGTGTACAGAGAGTACAGCAAGGGTGAGTGCACACAGTCTTATGGGGCCTTCGCTGACATCACTGGCCTCTATCATCTACCCTCCTCTACAGCATATTTTTGTCCCTGTCCAGCTATCAAAAGGATAGTAATTGTTGCATGGCAGAAAAGGCTAAACGTTTGAATAACCTCTGACAAGTGGCACTATCGTCACTGGACACACTACAGTTTGTGCATTGAAGGTCAAAGGATGTCACTTTCTCTGACTTGCTCCTCACACCACCCTCAAACACCTGGGCAGAAGGAACACCTATTCCACTTAGAACCTTTAGCCCAGTATCATACTAGACCAGTTAGGAGAGAAATTCAGGGAACTGAGCTTCTGTATCACCATTTTCATTTGGGCCCTGGGCTTCCTGACAAACAGATTGCAGGGGATTAGAAAAGAAAATTCAGAGGCATTGTAATGGTGTGTTAACAGTATGTTAGCAAAACTAGCGAAAAGCAGACAGCAGTTGAAGACACCTGGACAAACCATGTTGGACAGCAAGGCCATGCTAGGCAAACAGACCCCAGCTAGCCAAGCAAGGCTGGTGTTAATACTAACAAACAGTGATATCATTAATGCTATCCACTCAGTGAAGGAAGATTCCGCTAAACAGTCTACAAGTGTAATGGAGGCACTAAATGGCATTAAAACTTAAGTTAATTTAAACTCGATGAGGATTGGGGAAGGGGAGGATAGAATCATACAAGCAGAGGAGCATGTCTTGGCCCTCCAACAAAAAGTTAAGAGACTTGAGTATACAGTAGAAACAGTAAACGGCAGGATGCAACATAGGGAAGATCGAGGGAGACGCTCCAATCTGTGGATAGCTGGTTTGCCAGAAAAAGCAGGGGAAGCAGATATATGTGCATTTCTACAAAACTGGGCGATGTATTCACTTCCGCCACCCTTATTAAGCAAACACATTGTGTGGGACAACTTAATCCAAATCACCTCTCCATCTTAGAACAAGTGAGGAAGTTTCTTAATGACAAAGATTGTGAGAGCACGCTGAGAGTAGCAAGGCATCTTAAAGAAACACGGTATTTATAGCATCAAACTCCTCACTTAGCTGACTTCTCCACCGAGATATCTAAGCGTCAGAGGTAGTTTCCAGGTATTGGATATCCACTATGGCACGTCTCCCCCCGCCCTCCTGATAATCACGAACGCCGGCCAGCACGCCATCTTTAAATCGGTACAAGAGGCAGAAGACTTTCTCTGAGGGACACAACCTCCTACAGAACCAGCGACATATTGTAATTAATGCTAGTCTTGATATCCTTAAGATTTTCTACTGAGTGTAGCTAATCACTCCCACACGCATGGAAAATGAGACACATTATCACGATACATTGTTTCTTCTATGTGGGTGAATCTGTAAGTGGCTGACCCTAACATTTACATACTTGTTTTTTTATCATTTAATAACATTTTTATCATTTAATAACATTTTCTTCCAAAATTAAAACATACTACTGTCTATGATAGTCACTCTAAAACACTTGAATGCTTACTCTATAACATCCTGCTAACTGGACCTAAAGAAAATTCCATTTTCTACCTATCTGCCTGAGAAAAAATTACCTCTGGACTGGGATAACTAGAGATGATTGGGAAAAGGTATGTTGTCTAACTCAAACCAACTCCATTAATAACAGGATTATTATAATACAGCGAGCCAAACGAGTGAATGCTATAAAAGGGAAAGATGTAGGATGTAAAAAACTGACACTAATAATCAAGGGAATCAGGCTTATAGCAGGCTGTACAAAAGCCATTTTTATAATTTGTGACCAGATAACTAAGTTGTGAAAGATGCCAACAATCCAATTAATATCAATGGAAATAATAGTAAATTGTTGTAAATGATAATGTTAGACCAGTAAACTGTTGTAAATG
>JABFEA020000098.1:29368068-29380086 GCA_019775915.2 Cyphomyrus plagiostoma | reverse complement strand
GGATCCGTGCATTAAAACGATCACTTCCTTAACTCCCGGCTTGATCGCCCTCTGTTCGCCCTGCACGCTCCCCGGATTGCAACACCCTGTGACATGGGATGAATTATACATTGTGTTTTCTTAGGTAGACTCCAGTCAGCCTGAGATCCTATAAGGAATTAGTGAGAGATGGAGAATGCCGATTTTGTCAAAATGACAGGTTGGGTCAAAGGTCAGAAAGGTGACATAAATCAGACATAAAACAGGTCAGTAGGGCGCAGGGGGTGTGGTTGGGTTGTAGCCAGGTGACGTCAGGACCAGTGATGTAATTGTTTGGAGAAGGTTTTTATTCATTTATTTATTTATAATTATTTATTCTTATTATAATTATTTTACTTTTATTTAATTATTTTAATTATTTTTAGATTATTATGTATTTTATTTTGAGGACGTACTTATGAGTGGGGTGTTTGTCAGAATAGCCCCCAGTGCTACGAGGGTGATGGCTGACGGTGCCGAGCGCAGAGCTGAGCGGGTCAGTTACCTGATGGAGCGTGAGCGTACGCCATGTCTGGTGCGGTTCGGTGGGAAGATCCCGGTGAGCCCGGAGCATGTAAATGTTGTAATTGTAGATTCTGCAAAGGACTCGGAGATTCTGAGAGAGTCTGAAAGAAACTGTGTGAAAATGAGAAAGTTGGAACTAAGAATGAGAGGGGGAGGAGGTGGGTCTGACACTATCGCCAAATAAACATTTAGCAGCTGTTTGATTTTAAAGCAGTTTTATTATTCAAAATAAAAGTTGTACACATGTTTTGTTATGTGTATGCAGTCATGTTTTTAAAATATACTATTTTTTGGTGGGTAGTGGGAATAAAGAGTATTTAAAGGGGTACCTGTAGCATCCGTAAGTACAGGCAGGGACCCAGACGTGCGAGGGAATGTGAGTTTATTGAAAACACCAATAAACAGGACACATCGGTAGATGAGCGACATGGCTCGGGCTCGCCCAGGTCTCCCAGGCAGGGCAGCGGAGACGGGAAGCCAGGAAGCGATGTTCTGAGGCTGAGCGGTGTCCAAAGCGTGGGGCGAGAGTCATGGTCTGGAGACAGGCGGAGAGGTCGAAGTCCGGGAGATCAGTCCGACAGACAGGGACAGGACAGACACAACGGTGGGATGCAAGACACAAGGCGCCGGGCTCAGCAGGGCAGGTGGGTCCCGGATGAGGACGGGCTGAAGGAGGTGGACGAACACGAGGGAGGCAAAAGCAAAGGTAAGCGGGAAGGCAAGGGGCAAGCAGGGAGACGAGAGACAAGCAAACGCTCAGTAAGGCACAACGGGAACATTGGCTCAATACTTCGCAAGGAAGAGGGGCAAACCTCTTCCTTTTAACCCCTGATTGTGTTGGATGTGTTACACCTGTCCAGTCACGCCCACCGGAGGCGTGGGCGTGACAGTACCTCTCATGGAATCTACCAGTCTTTACCAGCTTTTGAACCCTGAGCCACACGGGACAGGGGTTTTTAACTGTGAGACCCGACACCTACGCATTAGATCCTTCAGCAATGGTCCCCATGTATCCAATGTAGGCTCAAGTCCATCGCAAGAGAATGTCTCCGCTGTGAAAGAACAATCCAGTAACCATTCTTTCCATTCATTATATGCTGACTTTTCCAAAATTGTTTTTTAGCTGAAGCATAAAAAGCTGTAACTTCGAGTGCACCTGGTTAATAGCATTTTATTTGTAACAGTAGGAGCTTGTAAACTGCACTTAGCAGTCGCATTAAAACACATTAAAAACTTTAAAGAATAAAGCCTTAGTTATTTTTAATAAAGACGCCTTTTCAGTGAATGGTTTTCCGACAAAGTGACCCCGCAGCCTATGTGCCTGATTTGAGATGTTTACTGAGGATAGCATGTTAACAGTAGTAACTGAGCTGCACTGTGTTTGATTCTTAAAGAAACTTAGGCCTAATTCAACAGAACCAGTCGTCATCCACTTTGCAGTGAGATTTCTGAGTGAAAAGTGAACAAAGTTTCATTTTCTTTCTTTACCACCTATCGGTAAGCAAGGGAAATGGAGGCGGTAGTAACCTATACCGTTATTTATTCCTTCCACATGTATATAGCACCGCAAAATGATTTGCACTTTTTGCACTATTTGTTTATTGTTTGTTGTGTGTTCTACATACATGCTTACACTGCAGGAGCTGCTTTTATTCTCATTTTACATGTGTATAGTGACAATAAAAAGGCATCCATTCATTGATAATATATCGGACACAATGGCCCTGAGTGCGAGGGAGTGTTGCGGCGTGATGAGGAGCACGAACTGCTAGCTGATGTAACGCTGAGAACGGCGGGGGCTCTGACATTCTTAAGGTGTTGCAGTATATCTCAAATATCAAAACTCTGCGACAACCTTAATCATAGCCCTAAGTCTATGACCACCATAGCAGTAATCCTAGCCCCTATTCTATCTCTAAAACAAGTCATGACTCTAATCCAACTGTAACCCTACTGTGTATGCCCAGTCCCTCATAGTGTACTTTGTAGGGCACACAACTGGAAAGGACTGAGCATGCCCCTTCCAGTGCACACTTTGTAGTGTATATTTCGTAGTGCACATTGGAAAGGGCATACTCAGTCCTTTCCAGTTACGAGGGACTAGAGCATACTTCGTAGGGTGCACTCTAATCCAACTGTAACCCTACTGTAACCCTAGTGTACACTTCGTAGTAATTGTAAAAAAGTGCGCACTACAAAGTGTACACTTCGTAGTGTACACTTTGTAGTGCGCACTTCGTATTGCGCACTTTGTAGTGTACACTTTGTAGTGTACACTTTGTACTGCACACTTCGTAGTGCTTCATTGTTTTAAAATACTCTGATAGGTGACTACAGTAAATCAAAACAAATGTAAGGTGATTAGAAGCTACTTGAAATGAATAAAATTAAGAATGTTAACAAAACTGAATGAGCCTTAAACTGTTTTATGTTAAAGAAAGCATCCATATTTGTAGCTATACTTAAACACATGTTGACAAATGTGTATGTTATTTACTGTCCCCATGACTCTATGCTTCTCCATCACCTATCAAACATTAGGCCCACTGTGCTTAGGCAACTACACACACACACACACACACACACATATATACAACATGCAACCCAGAAAAATATGGACATGCTTCTGGGGGATTTCAATAGTTTACAATTATTTATTATTATTTTTTAATGGTGATTAGGTTTTCTCTTAAAGCGTGCATGTACAGAATGAAAAAGACCAGCTAAAAATGTTATTGCTAGCCAGCTCCCTATAAGACTCAAAAAACCCTGTCATTGACAGCAGCATTAAGCACAAATATACATGATCCTGGCTAAAAGTGTCTCAGGGATACATAGCAGCACCTTAAGAATGTCAGAGCCCCCACCGTATACAAATAACGGTATAGGTTACTGCTGCCTCCATTTCCTTTGCTTACTGATAGGTGGTAAAGAAAGAAAATGAAACTTAGTTCGCTTTTTGCTCAGAAATCTCACTGCAAAGTGGATGACGACTGGTTCTATTGAATTAGGCCTAAGTTTCATTAAGAGTCAAACAGGGTGCAGCTCAGTTACTACTGTTAACTTAACATGCCGTCCTCAGTAAACATCTCAAATCAGGCGCATAGGTCACTTTGTCGGAAAACCATTTACTGAAAAGGCGTCTTTATTAAAAATAGCTAAGGCTTTATTCTTTAAAGTTTTTAATGTGTTTTAATGCGACTGCTAAGTGCAGTTTACAAGCTCCTACTGTTATAAATAAAATGCTATTAACCAGGTGCACTCGAAGTTACAGCTTTTTATGCTTCAGCTAAAAAACAATTTTAGAAAAGTCAGCATATAGTAAATGGAAAGAATGGTTACAGATTTGTTGATACAGAAAATTCTGCTGCATCGTTCTTTCACCGCGGAGGCATTCTCTTGCGATGGACCTGACCCTACACTGGGTACATGGGGACCATTGCTGAAGTAAGGATCTAGTGCGTAGGTGTTGAGTCTCACGGTTAAAAGCCCCTGTCCTGTGTGTCTCAGGATTTAAAAGCTGGTAAAAATTGGTAGATTCCATGAGAGGTACCCCTTTAACCCTCAAATACCTGCCCCTCAGATCATCTCTGCACAGCCCTGTCTGTGAGAATCCAACCTTGCTCACTCATGTAAACCAATAGCATCATAGTAATTCACCCTTCAGGTGGACTGATGGCTCTAAGGGTATGGCTCTGTACTAACAATCAGTTGTTGGTTTGAATCACTGCCAGGTTGTCCTCCTCCATAGGGGCTTTGAGGAGGCTCTTTAACCTGTATCTTTAACCTGTAATCACTCTATCCTGGGTCTGATGTTAGTTTCACCGTTTTCACAGTAAAAAAATGTTTCTGCTTCACTGGATTTTTTAAATTATTGGGTCCATAATAATTCCGCTGCTCCTTTTCTTCTTCCTCCCTCTTCTGCCCCCCCCCCCCCAGGCTATTTTCATCACCCACCTTCACTTGTGATTCCTATGCTCCCATCTGCTGGTGCCACTGCCCCCATGGGGCTCCATACCCAGGCTAACATTTAAAACTGTGTAATTAATCAGCACGGTGCTGGCTAATCTGGAAGCTCTTCTATCCTTAAAGCTTTGATGCTGAGTGGATAAAACAGGGGAAAAAGAAGACAAAGCACAGAGGGATTAGGAGGAAAAATGTAACAGGTGCTTTCTGTGAAAATTACATTAATTTTTAAAGAAAAAAAAGAAGAAGAAGAAAAATGGACATTGGGATGCAAATTCTCCTTTTGTGGGCAGGAATTTCTGATGCATAATCCTAGTTAAATAGTTTTTTAATGTGGTGTTTCAGTGAGTAGAGCTTGAACTGCCTTCTTTGCTGTTCTCTTTAAAGGATCAGCATTGAGGACCAGCAGATGAAATGGTGCATTTGCGTTATGTAAAAGCTGCTCAGAGTTACGGGCACTCAGAGCGAGCGGCTGCTGGGGAAGCATCTCTGTTGCCTCGGTATCGCTATCACATGGAAATCAGGGTGAAATCAGGGTGAAGCTAAGCATGTCCCATGCAGTAGATGTCCCTGAGGAGAGTAGATGGCTGCCGCTGTCTGTGCTGACCTGCAATGGAAAGAAAACCTTCATGTTTTGCTACGGGATGCACAAATAGATTGAGGTAAAAGTTTGTACTGCTTCAGTTACTCTTTAAATTGTGTCCCCTACAACCCCTACACACACATTTGTTTTCATATCTTTGTGGGGACCATCCATTCATTTCTATGGGAAAAAAACCATATAGTATTTGGTCCCCACAATGTAATATATACATAACTCTCCCACCCCACCCCCACCCCTACACACACACAAAATTCTCTACAGTCAGCACAGTCATTGCCTTAATTGCATGGCATCGTAGTGTCTGTTACCGCCAGTAGGTTGCCATGGCTACCCCCACCTGTTAGCACAGACCCAGCAATAGTCTGGAAGTGATAATAGAAAATGTGCACTTTACTGTGGAGAGATTGGGAGCCAGACTCAAGCAATACACTCACTAATAATGTCGCTCTTGCGCTCTTGTTAACATGACAAAGTAACTTTAAAAACCTCCTTCAAGAAAATGGTTTTTGCTTCTTTTCTCGAAGCTGAAGGTGACCCCTCTTTTCATTTCTCTAATACCAGTGACTCATTCAGGCTGCACTGCTGAGCTTCTGTCCTGGCTGCAAAGCTCCTTCACAGCAGTCAGCTCTGCCTGACTTCCAGCTGAAGGAGACTGAAGAATGGGCCTGACACTTTAAGTTTCAATGTAACACATGGTGAAGCCAAAGAGGCCCAGGGTGTGAGCTTTAGAAGCATGTTAGACCTCTAACTGATTGAACTGCTATAACCCCCCAATTTCTGGCACCTCCTTTTGTTTACAATAAAGTATCCAGAATTTACACACCAAGATCTCTCACATAATATCGGTCCACAACCTAGCAGACATGTCCTTACAGCTGTTGTATAAATGTCCACATTTTCAGCATTAGACCTTCACAGAAGGTACTGCAATGAAGAATCTTCATCCAAATGGGATTCAATGCTTCAGCCTTCCTGTGCGGTACATGCATTAGACACCGTGGTCTCTCACGTCTTATTAGGGCATGCTATGGACTTGCAAAATGTTTTGAAACTTTCAGCCTACTGTCAGTCTGGTGATCGTGTGTCAGGTGGGATGGAGTCCAGTAAACTTGAAAGCAAGAGTTTGGATGAGTGCGCTACGCCCTAACACCACCTTTCTGCTGACAAATGGCAGTAATGTCCTGAACGGTGACTGAGGGCAGTAGGGGTGAGCCAGGCCGTCCTTTACCCCACACCCAATCAACATCTTCCTCTCGTCTGTGAAGTTTGTTGATTCCGTGAAAGCAGAACCATTGATTCAAGGTTTCTGCTGCTCTCTTTTCCGTCTTCAAGCGATGTCCAGTGTTCATCTCTGGTGCCCAGATTCACGGTGAGTCACAGTAACCTTTAAACAAGTTTCTTTAACTTTTTCTCTCTCTCTCTTCTGGAAAGTAGCTATCAGTCGTTAGTCTGTTTGCTGCCACCCCACTGTGACACCGGCTGGCATTCTGCAGGTGTTAGGCGATGGAAAATAAAGTCCTCACAGTAAAGAGCTTCCAGGACATTCCGTGTCCTTCATGGCAGTGTCAGCATGAAAGGTGAGCTGACAAGCCTGTGTGTTTATACTGACTGACTGGGCCACCACAACATAACAAGCCCCTGTAAAAATAAGTCATTCCCACTTTTGCTACTTTGTAAAGTTCAGCCTGTTGTCGGAAGCTGGGTGCACCCTAGGCTGGGCAAGACAGGGGAACATGTTAGGAGATGTCTAGCCATACCCTGTTATTTATTCTAAAATTTGAATATCGCCCAAAAAGGGACCAAACAACAAAGTGCCTCAAGTCATATTTTGAGGAATGGTCTATACTCCAATCCAACATTAAGATCAGGAAAAAATTAAGAGACCTGTCTATCCAGCCATTTTCCATCTTGATTATCTTACTGGGTCGTGGGGGTCCAGAGCCTATCCCGGAAGCAATGGGCACAAAGCAGGGAACAATGCAGGACAGGGGGCCAGCCCATCGCAGGGCACATTCACACACCAACCACTCACACATGCACACCTACGGGCAATTTAGTTACTCAGCATGCCTTTGGGCTGCGGGGGGAAACCGGACTACCCAGAGGAAACCCCACGACGACACGGGGAGAACATGCTCCACATGCAAAATCTAACCCAGGCAGAGACTCAAACCCAAGTCCCAGAAGTGTGAAGCAACAGTGCTAACCACTGCACCACCATGCTGCCCCCAAGAGACCATGGCACTGTGCCACCCTATTTTTAAAAAAAATTCTGTAATTTTAATTATGGTTCTACTGTCAGAAGGCTGCACTGTGAGGCAGGCTGCTTCCAGACTCAACATTTGCAGTACACAACAACAAAGTGAAGCAGGAGACACCGGGAACAACCAAAAACTAGCTAGGTTGAGCCAGAAACTACTGTCCAATGCCAGAGATGATCATCAACTTTGTCTGACAGTGTCTCATGAATTGGAGGATGACACCAAGTGACATTCACAGAGAATGGAAAACATAAGTGGTGTGAAGTGCACTGCTAGGACAATTCATAACAGGCCCCTAGAAGCAGGACTGAAGACCTATAAAGCAAGGAAGAACTCCTTCATCAACGAGAAGCAGAGAAGAGCCAAGCTGGAGTTTGCAAAAAAAAAAAGTATATTTTACACAGAAGCATACCCATAAATTAAGAAACTGAAAATTTTGCAGTAGTCTCTTCTTTAATTTCCAGAGCTGTATGTTCTTCTAAGTGAATGAATCTCCTTTTCATAGTTAAGTGCAGCAATTCTAGGAGCCATCCTAAGGCTATTATGGTGTCTGCGTTCCACACTGGTACCTCCTGGAGACAGAGCTATACTAGCAACAGAAGCAGGATGAGCACCCACACATTGTTTCAACCTTACAGGTGGAAATTAAGAGTTACCATTTGTGGAAGTACAGATACATTGGAGCTCTTGTTTTCCCATGAGACCAGACACACATGTACAGGTGATAATAAAGTGCGGAGTCTGACATTTATCCGGTGCCCGCGGAGCAGTTTTAAGAGTTAAGGGTGTTATTCAAAACACAAAAGTGTTGTGATGCAGTATACAGTCCACACAGACTCTGTCAAGTGATCCAAAAAAGGGCATGTAGTGCTGGGAACAGTTCAGGCTGTGAGACCTTGACAGAAATGACTCTGACTTCATCTGCAATTTTCATATTTTTATCTGTTTTAAAGATTGCTTTAATCTTTTAAACATTTACACAGGTAATGAGGGTGTGGGCCAATTACAATCAATCAACCAAACACCAGGGCTAGGAAGAACAAGACACAAAAGACTCAAACACTATGAAAGGCATGACCAGCGACACCTGCTGGCCAGGCAGGAACAGGAATTATAATCAAACCAGCCAAACACCCAAGAAAATACAACAGTATTTTGGTGAGTGCCAAAGCACCATCTGTCAAAGGTCTACTGTACAAGAAAACAGAATGTTATTTTACTATGTACAGAATTCAGTATAATAACAGCAGTTATGTCTCAGTTTGCCAGCTGGATATAGACACAAGAAAAAATAACACCCTGGATATTATAATGTATGCACTTTAATGATCTGTATTATACTGAGAATTCAACATATACCCATATATTATTATTTATGAGAGTCTTTTTATTGAACCGTTGACTTAACATCACTAGCCAGTCCCACTAATGGGTAATTTCCCATAGAAGCTTCTTCTGTCAGGGGGCAGTGATACATGGTCATCCTTCATCAATTACATGGCAGTCAGGGAGACTATTACTTCAGCTAATCCCTTTAATTTTTCACGAGCTGCTGGATACACAGACACCGCATCTTTTTTTGTGGCTTCACTTACACGACGTCCAGTGTGACCAGATACTGGGCTCCAGTGGGATTGCCCTCCAAATGGACTGTGATCCGGATGGACTCCAGACAGACTGCACTTCAGGAAGGCCCGCACTCCAGACAAGCTAAGCTTCGGACTCTCTGGGGAGCCAAAGGTAGACAGCCATTGAGGACAAAGGGATTTGTTTAATAATCCAGTATTTGCATCACCCAGGTGTTAAATTGGATGATTATAGTGACAGTAATGTGAGAAAAATAATTGCCAATTGAAATAAAGCTGCTTGAAGTGATTTATAGGGTGGGGTGGGGTGGGGAGGGGGGTGGAGACTTCCCCAGGCAAGATGAATTCACCTGAATATGATATATAATACAGGCACAGGCCACAACACTAAGATCTTGTTGGCTCAGTTGTAGACTTTTCACCCCAGATTTTCATTCCCACCCTTGCATATGTGCTTTTCTTTTCCATATGCTTGTGTGAGTTCCCTGCAGTTTCCCATAATGTGCAACGGAGCATTTCATAATGGGGGTCATGTGTTACGAGACACCGACCTAGGAGAGGTTGCAGCCATACTGTAACCCTGTACTCGATCAGCAGTTTCAGATGATAGATTTCCCGGAAAAGACACGCATAATTCTGATCTGCTGCACAGAAGAACAAATAACTCCTTGTTATATTTGCTTCTATGAATTTTCAAAAATCCTGTTCCTTTGATAACCCACTCTTCTCACAGCAGGAGAGGGGAATTCCAGGGTTACATCCATACAAGTTTTATATTAATCTGGATCGGGGATGATTCAGCCATAAAACAGAATACACTTACTCACTGTCCAAAGAACAACCTGTCAAACCAATGCCAAGGACCCCCATGCATTTTAAAACGTATCTTCTCCATATGAGTCAGTGATGAATCCCACACCTCCCACATGCTGCTCTGTGAACATCATTTATTCCAGTCACTGCTGACTTACGCCTCCCTGTTTTTTTTTCCTAACACAAACACAGCACAGGTAGCAGAGAGGACAGAGCAGTGTGTGCACAGTGATTAGCATGTTGGTTAAGGTCATGGATGCTGGTTAAGGTCATGGATGCCGGTTAAGGTCAGCTTGTGAGTTGAAGGTCTAGGGGAGCCATTCTGTTTTATCATACAGACGGTACAAGTTACAGTCACGTATAGTACTTGGCTAGCATGTAAATCGCTTACAAATGATTCAGGATTTATTTAATCCCCATGTTCCCAACATCAGATAAATGCCACAGCGAGGCACCAAAATTATGTTATATCCCTGACAGACCCTTCAAGTTGGGCTGGTTTATTTTTGGTAACAACTGACCCCCGCGAAAGGTTTTACATACATTTAATGTGACATGTCACTGTACAGTGTACAGTGTCAGAAACCAATTGTTGCTGCTCTGCAAAGACATCCCTAACTCAATATTTGTTTTCGGTTTCCTGTCAAATTCATTTTCCTTCTGCCCTATTCTGTTCACACTACCCTGGTTCTGAAAGTCTGAGAATACAATGATTCTAGTGTTGGGCTCTCAGTGATCAAACAATATCAATGCCCTGGGTCTGCAATTATGTGAATTATTCAGAATTTTGGCCTTGTTGGACAAAAGCAGTATTCATATTTGATGGCTTATACTAACTCAGTATAAAGACAGATGAGACAGAAGGAACAACAAAAAATTCTGTTTCAAAAAGAAAATGTTAAGAGATATTTTAAACGAATAATAGTTTAAATGCTTAGTTTAAGCTCGAAGGTTCTGGGTTTGATCGAGTCCGATGTAAGTTCTTTCTGTGTGGGGTTCACACGCTCTCCCTGTATTTGCATGGGTTCCGGCTTCTTCCCATGGTCCAAAAATGTGCAGGGCAGCTTGAATGGTGAGTCTAAAGTCTGTGTCCATCCTGCAGTGTGTTGGTTTCTGACTGCAGCCTTTGTTCCCAGGATAGGCTCTGGTCCCCCCTGTGACCCCAGTTGGGATTAAGCAGTTATGGCGATGGATGGATGGATGGTTGGATAGCTTTAATGCTGATAAGTAGAAATGCATGTTTTAGTTCCAATAAAGTAAATGCTTGTAAACAATGCATAGAGAACATACACCCCCATATTCAATCAGAATCTCTCTGCCTGTCCAGTGGGGAGTCACCTGCTTATTTGGGAATTATTGTAATCACAATGACACTCCAGGAACACTCTCTAGATCTGCCTGTGAACTTTTCTGCAGATATTGTATTATTCTTGTTTTCAAGACCAGAAACCCTGATACTATAATCAAAACATAAAAGAATAGTCAACCATGGAGGTGTAGTAATTGTACTTGAGATGTCCTGGGTGCCAAGGCTGCTTCTAATGGCTTTCCATTTGTACTTCACTTTCATTCCGTAAAACCCATCAGAGCAGTGCTTCCAAATGGACAACATGCTTTTACTCTCTCTACTTTCCCTTCATCTGTCTCCAGTCTCATCTGTATTGTCGAGCCTGTTCATGTTGTTTAATGTACATTATGGTGCGCCATTGCAGACTCTGAGACTGTACCCTTAAATGAAATAACTGATCATTTTCCCCAGATGTCCAGGAAATACAGTCACCACTCGCATTGTCACCAAGCGCAAATTTAACTTTTGTTATTTTTGTTATTTGTTATCTGGTTACAACTCATCAAGATGTGAGTGTAATTCTCTTAAAATTTATCAAAACCAACCATCAGATGTGAGTTGTAAACTTTTTTTGTTATCTGTCCATTAATTTGACAATAAATTATTCTATTATAGCGTATTGATTTTTATGCATCCACAAGCTAATATTATATTCCACGTGAGTTTTCCTGGTAACCTGCTTTCAAAACTGGACAACATACAGTATACGTACATACATACATACATACATATGTATACAGTCACAGAAAAAGTTAAGAGACTGCAGCACAATTTTTTTGTTTCACTCATTTCTTAATTTGTGGGTCTGTGTCTGTGAATAATATACACTGCTCAAAAAAATTAAAGGAATGCTTTGAAAACACATCAGATCTCAATGGGGAAAAAATCATGCTGTAT
>JABFEA020000098.1:29321164-29335348 GCA_019775915.2 Cyphomyrus plagiostoma | reverse complement strand
CCCCACACCGCCCCCCCCCCCCCCCCCCCCCCCTCCCTGGTCCCCCAACCCCCTCTCGCCTTCCTGGCTGCCCGGGTGGGGGGGGGGCGGGGGCCCCGGGAATAAGTGCACCATCACAGTGCAACATTTTTCCTTGTAACTTCCTCAAAAACATCTCCCACCCACGGTGCTGCTCTGAACCCAGCAACCCTTACTACCCTCCAATGACGACTTTGGCATCAAGTTTACGCCAAAAACATTCCTTCTTCATAAGGAAGCATTTGATTTCTGTCTGTCACTAAATTAAATGAATTGAAACTTTATTGAAAACTGAAAACTGATGGCTATGTTGGTCACAGGGAGTGTGTGGAGTGCAAGCACTTCAAAAGAGGGAAGCTCTTAGATGAGGGCACCTGTGGTCGGATTTGTCGGGATGAGATCGAGCTGGTGGAGGACCTAGGTGAGTGGAATGCTGCAAATTCCATCCTGGAACATCATTAGATCATCAGTACATTGCCCAATTTGATTTCAAGCCCTCTTTTGATTCATGGTATTAAGCATGACATTGCTTTAGGCAAAGAGGATTTCTTTTCCCATTACTCATCAAGTCCAAGGATGCCATATATTGTTAAACTAATTATTTCACAATGATTATAACTTGAGATTTCATTGCACCATAGAGAAACTTTCATTTTGCCAATGTATTTTTTTAGGAAACATCTCAAATATGTTTATATCTTCATTTTTGCATCAAAACTATATTTAAAAAAAATGTTATTTTCTCTGGCCTCTTTAAGAATAACCCTGCGTTTGTGGCCTCAGTATTCACCTCTGGCTCCATTCATGAGCCCATAAACTTAATTAAAGGCTGAATGTGCCTCAGGACAAAGTGTATGGTCTCATTGGCTTTATATAAACGAGTTGTTCTTGCCGCATTTCCTGTTAATGGTCTGTCTGGCTTCCCTGGGGTGTTAAACAGTGGCTGTTGTGGGCGTGGAGCTTCTAGACTTCTCTGGTAACGTCCAAAACGTCCTGCTGTCTCCCACCTTCCCCCTGTCTGTTCCTCATTCTCCTCTCCTGCCCACTTTCCTCTCCTTCAGTCTTCCATGACAAAAATGCTGTCAACTGCACATATAAAGATGAGAACGACTGTGTAGAGCGGTTCCAGTACTACGAGGATGCCAGCGGAAAGTCCATCTTGTTTGTGGTCAAAGAGCCAGGTAGAGTGTCTTTTTGTATCCCTCTTACGCACATACCAGCACACACACCACCATACACACAACGCAACACACACCATCATACACAAACATCATCATACACAAACATATACAAACTCACACACGGTGTGCATCTTCCCACGGATTAGATCGTGTTTAAATTTCTAGCACTGAAATGTATCTTCAAACACCCTGGACCCCTCCCACCCTAGGTCCATAATATGGCCCCCCACACACTCAGTGTAGTGCCAAAATCTACTTTCCCAGCAGGAGCAAACTGCTTGTTAAACCTACGATTTCAGAGTAAAATTGAGCAGGAAGAGGGGGTGGAGCCAGGCCGGTAAGACACTCTCACCCAAAGAACGCTTTGCCTGCAGTATAAGCAACATGTGCAAAGACTGAGAAAGTCTTTAAGCACTACAGTATCACTTCCAGTTCCTACATCCTGTATAGAAAACAGTGAAACTCATAATTCTTTTTTCACAAATATTGGCTGCACAGTGTTTATGCAGCACAGTGAAAGCACTGTAAAGGAAAGGTCTTCTTATGCAGGTTATATAAACTGTGATATAAAACAAAGCGTGCTATAATCCCGATTATTTAATAGGTGTCTTCAGATAGAATTCATAGAGACTTAATGTGGCTTTTTTTTGTATTTTGACAGTTTCTGAAGATAAAGATTTTCTATTGGGACTTATGCACTGCTTTGGGTTTTCTCATAGAAATGCTAGCCCTGTATTTTAGCAAATGGTCTGCATTTCAACTTCAGTTTCTCTAGTCTAATGCTTAACTCCCCCCCACCCCCATCCAATTAAGCCGGAGGTAAAAATCAGTTAGGGTCGAACCAGAAGTAGTTCCTGCAGAGAGAACCTGTAAGGCAGACCCCCCCTAATGGGCACACATGTGGAATCTGGCCTAGGATAAGCAGGGCAGAGGCAGAGCCTTGAGGAAAGAACACCTCCCTTTGTAAAACACAGCGGTAAATGGCATCTCAGCTTCTGGGTGTCTAGCTGACACGGCACACACCACCGTCGGTGATCCGGAGAGGGAGAGGGGAAGGGAGAAATGTGAACAAGGAAAACATGGTTCCACTTAGATACTCTTGATGACTGTGGAGGGAAGTGTAGACAAAAGCAAAAGCCCCTCCCAGTTTTTACGCTCCGTCTGACCAGAGGGGCACTTCTGAGTGCCATCAAACGACTTGAGGTCAATACCAAGAACGAAATGCCATTTGACTGAGAATTCTGGACCCTCCCCCTGCCTTGCAGACTGCCCTAAGGGGCCCGACATCCTGGTGGTGCTGCTGTCCGTGGCGGGGGCCATCCTTTTCCTGGGCCTGGCGGCACTGCTCGTTTGGAAACTGCTGGTCACCATCCACGACCGGCGCGAGTTTGCCAAGTTTGAGGAGGAGCGGAGCCGCGCCAAGTGGGATGCGGTGAGTGAGCGGCCGATTGAGCGAATGAGACTGCGCCACATCCACCTAAGCAAAAGCACACAGCTCTCTCTGGAACACCTACGTGTATGCAAATACCAGTGGTGTGCCACTCTGCAGGCTAGGACTCATGGTGCCCAGGACTGGAAGGTTACTGGTTTATATCCCATGTCTGGTAGAGCAGCGCTACCATTGGACACTGGAGAAAGACACTTAACCTCAATTACTCCAGGGGTTCTGGACATTGACTGACCCTGCACTGTGATGCTAGAATCCTTGCTCTCACCTGTACGTGTGTCTGTATGTCTCATGGAGAGAGAGAAGGGATAGATGGAAAATGACCCAATACCCCCAAGGGGATGAATGAAGCATCACCGGTCTGTGGTCACATACATACTCACGATATCAACATGGATATGCACACATAGTATTTCAATAATTTTACTTTAGACGAATGCACATTCAAAGCAAATTAATTAGTCTATGTGTGTGTGTGTGTGTGTGTGTGTGTGTGTGTGTATATATATATATATATCTATATCAAACAACAAGCATTATACACATACAGTGAAACAAGACAGTCATTTAAGCAAACAAGGGGATCCCCAAACACGTGGTTTAATAAAGGATGTACTGTACAAAACAGCATCTGTATCATTTAAAGTCGCCTACACTTTTAAAACAAAGCAAAATAAATAAATGTACCAAAGCTTATCCAAACTACATCCAAAATCTATTTTTCAAATGAAACTATTGTTGTGTTTTGTTGTAAACCATGAAGAGATGGGAGATGTGGGAGGAAGTCTGGACTGTACGGCTAACAATGTTTCACAAACAAAATCGTGCCTATTCTTAAGGGATCAAAAGCTTGTTTTATATTAGGCAATGCTAATTAGGATTTCCTTCTAACCAGAGCTGTTTGTTTTATGCTGATTTCCTCACATTCAGCAGCATCTCGTGAAACATAACTTGATTTCTCTGTAACAAGTTCTTTCGTAGGTAAATCTGGCTAATATTTTTAATGTAAAGATGCTCTCATGAATTTGTGCTATAATAAGCACACAGATTAATTGTAATAATGTTATAAATGACTGTAGACCTTTCTGTTTTTTCAGGGTAATAATCCACTCTACAAAGGAGCCACGTCTACCTTCACTAATGTGACCTACCGCGGCAAAGACTGACACTGACACTGGTCTGGAGCAAAAATGTTCCAGCAAAACTCAGGGGTCAAAAAGGTGAAGGTTTCAAGATGGGGAGATGTATACTGTTTTTGAACTTCTTTTATTCTGGGGTATTTTGTGTGCAGACTCTACTGTCGCAGGACAGAATAACTAAATAATTTCAGCAATTGTAAATATGTACGATAATTTAAAGAGCAGAATTATATTAGGACTAGTGACACGTAAATTACAGGCTCACTACTGGCCACACCCCTCTATCTTTACCATTTTTTCAAACAGCAACATTCAACCTGGTGATGAATTATGGGAAAGAATCTCATGTTCACCCTTTGCTGTAGGATTCTGTCATAACAAGCATAAGGGCAGACAGTTATTTTAGAAAAGGAAAATCCCTCCATCACTAATGTCCAGTTTCACAAATTAATGCAGAACATGTCCCCTGCACAAAACATAGAACGAGGGGTGGATATGTCCATGTGTGATCAGACAGTGGATCCAGTGCTAGCGGAATGCTAATTCTGCACATTTTTAGTATCATTCTTACTTGTACATTTATACGTTTTGAGATGTAGGTATGTACAATTTAAATCATGAATCCAGAGATACTGTGTTTGCCGGTCACTGATTGAAAGTCAAGAGTCTTCAGTCTTAATAAGATATCGATCAATGTCAAATATTTTAATAATTTGGAAATAAAAATAAACCCAGAAAGGGAATTTTTTTAACTTATCAATGATAAATTACTTGTTTAACAAGTCATACCATATCACACTACAATGTTGGGCGTGAACATCTACAAACACCTTAAGAAATTAAACAAATGGATTGAGATGTTTCATAACTACAGCCCCAGAAAAAAATTAAGAGACCACAGCACAATTTCTTTGTTTCACTCATTTCTCAGTGTATGCGTGTGCATCTGAGAATAATACAAATTTTTTTTTGCAAACTGATTCTTCTCTGTTCTTCATTAATGAAGGGCTTCTTCCTTTCTTCATGGGTTTTTGGTCCTTGCTTCTAAGAGCCTGATATGAACTGTCCTAGCGGTGCACTTCACACCTGCACTTAATGTTTCCCATTCCTGCTGAAGGTGATTTGATGTCATCCTCCCATTCATCAGAAACTGTCAGATAAGTTAACAGTCATCTCTGCCATTAGATTGGAGCTTCCGCCCTTCACCTGGCTAGTTTCTGGTCATTCCCAGTGTCTCCTGCTTCACCTTATTCTTGTGTACTGCTGTCTTAGAAATTTTGAACCCGGAAGAAACCTGCCGCTCAGTGTAGCCTTCTGCCAACAGAAACAGGATTAAACCAGGATTTTAAAATGCAGATTTTAAAAATATATAGAGTGGTCTCATAATTTTTTCTACAGCTATGTATATTTTTTGAGTGTGTGCACACATACATACAGACTACTACGAAGGATTTTCAACAAATGTAAATTTGTTGTTTCTCCTATCCTGAAGGCACATAGTTCTTCCAGGAATTATCTTTACTGGTAATCTGTTATATTTTCAGGGATAAGACTGTGCTACTTTAATTATAATAAAGGCGTTACAGCCAAGGTGTTTAATTTTATTTAAGCATTTAAGATTACGGATCTCCAGGAACATCAGAGAGTGTACCCATTGAGAATTTATTTTAAAATAACTAATGCAATATTGATATTTTTACTATTATTATTATTATTTGTCTTGTGTTGCCTTTGTGGTTTTGGCTTAATTAGGCAGAAAATCCTGCAAATATCCACAGCATCTTTCCTGCCCTGTTTTTGCCTTCTGTAAAGCAATTGGGAATAGGCATAAATGCATTTTTTATTTATTTCTGATTTTAATTACTTCATACTGAGCAAAATACTGTAAATCTGAAGACTGTTGCGAGGGGTGAGAAGTATTATTTTCTGCTTTCTGGCTGTTTACATTCATGTTACCCCACAGAGACATCTGAAATAAAATGGTTGGAATTAAAGTAAGGAAATGAGCCTAATCTTTGTAGATTTTCTGCCCCAAACAACAATTCTGCTGGCTATGTGTAAAAATAACACGGTACACCCATCTACACAGTGAAATATCAGTGTGAGTGGAAGCACACTGTAGAACTCTGCTGCCCCCTCTGGGATGAATATACATTTCAAACTCTGTCCTTAGCTCCCACTGATGCTGAACTGTTCAAATACACCCCATCTTCTAAGACATATTAAAAGTACAAGAAATATAAATACATATTATAAGTAAACAATATAGAGAGAGTAAGGTAACATTTTACTGTCATCATAATGCATTACAGATACCTTATGATGCATTAATAAAGTATTATAAATGCGGCTATAACTTTGTAAAGGCATAACACATTATAGTCATGTTTATTATGCATTATGAATGCTCTATAAAGCTCTCATCTATAATGCACAATAGATATGTTCGTAATGTATTATAATGTCAGCTATGTTTATAAAACTTTATGATTGCATTATAATGCATTATGCATTACTACTTGAAAGGAAGTGTTACCAAAAGGAGTAATAATCATATTGTTCCTAGGCTGTAAAAGTTCATACAGTGCTTTATAAATATACATAATGGTCAGTTTGTTCTTTTTCAAATATACATATGCTTAAACCTTTCACAGAGCCACGAAGACACACTTATTTTAAATTATATTAATCAAAATGAATAAAAAAAGAAATATAAAGATATAGAAACATTTCACTCTTATGGGTCAATTAGAGAAATAATGTTTTTTGCAACTGAACCCAAAATGTAAAAACAATACATTAAAAGGTCAGATACATACTGCTATTTTATTTCAGTACCATGCGAAATTAAGTTATATATATATAATAAAACCAAACAAAACACATTACACACATTGAACTGGATGTAGGTGCCCTGTAATGGACTATCCTGCATGGGATAGGCTTCACCTCCTGCCCCCCAAGTCTCTGTTCAGAATACGCAGTTGAAGATGGATGGAAATAATACAGACATATGACCTGCATAAATATGCAAGTCAAAGCTAAGTAATGTCAGAGTACAATCTGTTTCTGTGCACTGGATCAGATGGAAAATAAATCTATCTTTCATCAATGCTTATCCCATAATAAGTCGTGGTGACCCTGTAGCCTATCTGAGCAAGCGGAAGACGTAAGCCAGGCCACCCTGCCCGTGGGGAGCCCTCACCCGCACATCAACACACTATAGGGACTCAGACAAGCTGGGACTAGATATTGAACTGTTAAATGTTCAGGAATTATTAAAGTAGGGGAGGCACAGTGGCTCAAAGAGCAGGTCAGCTACCTCACATCCCCAGAATCAGGCATCTGAATATCCCAGTTCTTTGTGTGTGGAGTTTGGATGTTCTCTGCATGACCGCCCAGCTTTCATTTCACATGAGTGGTAAATTATCACTAATTTGCCAGTGTGCGTGTGTCTCGTGATGTGACTTCCTCTCCAGGATGTATCCGAGCCCCATGTTACTTAGGATAGACACCAGGCTTATAATAGCATTGTACTGAATAAACTGCTGGAAGTTGGTTATAATATATTCACAAGCACACAACAAGAAAAGTCACACTGTTCTTATCGCATACGAAAAGCAGATGCATGCTGCTTTGGAACCAGAATGGGAGAATTGCCTCTTTAAATGTTTGTCTTGTAATAGTTTATCGGAATAGACTGATTTCTGAATGACTTTGCCTATTACTAAAATAACTGTGAAAAATAATCCTTCTGAAGATGCTTTGCTGCAACTTTAAACGTTAACTTTCCCGTAGGACTTAACGGTACGTTTAACTTTTCTACTGCCTCTCCTAAAATAATCTCTAAATTACTAAAACATCCACCGAATAGTGAAACGTAAACAATCTGTTTCACATGGGTCACCTGTATACGAACCAAGCCTTCGCCTGTTAATATACATCATCATCTCGTTCACGCAAGAGAAGCGAGTGGCACAGGGCAAGCAAATGCAGATTGATGGTCAAGTTTTGGAGGACCCGCTTCACCGGTCTCGCTTTCCAGCGAATCGACTTATTCACGTTGGTCGGGGACAAGCTTCAGTGGGGTAGGGAAAAACACACCCGATACCATGATCTCACGAGACATAATGAGATTTACCGATTGTTGTTTACATTGTTAAAAAATACCCAGAACCGAATCGATCCGATCCGACCCAAATTTACACGCCGTGCTTACTTGCAAAATGAAATTAATGGGAGACGAGAATTTCCGCGGCAGCCTGCTGACTGCATGAGTCCATTTTTTGCATATTGGCCGAAGCAGCTCTGCATCCTTTTAATTTAGGTTAGCGGCTTGGTTGTCGTGTCTCATTCCAAGAAATAGAAGAAAAGGAGGAAGAGGACGAGGAAGAGGAATACGGCCGCGCGGTTTTATTGTAACATGCATCGGATGAACGTCTCGGGGTGATCCCTGCTGTTCGTCGCAGGCAGAGACGAGGCCTGATACGGGAGGAAGGCGGATGAGCCCGTGATACTGGCATAGGGCAACGGCGGACGGCGCCAGGCGACGCCGAGGATCTGCGGGCCTCCGGGCGGCTTTCGGAGAAGGTCGGCCGCGGCCTCTGTGCCCCGGAGCCCCCGACACGAAAAGAAGGCGAAACGGCGGTGGACTCGGCGGGTGGGCCCCTCTCGTCGGGGTGGGGGAGAGTGGAGCGCCCTGGGCCTCCGGGGAGGAAACGCAGGTATGTTGGGCAGCCGGGCACCTCCGAGATGGGAACGACATGCTCCTCCATTGTGGACACACTGCAGCGGCAACCGGGGATTAAATGAATTAGTGAAAAAAAAATCAATTTACACAGAGAAGAGATGTTTCATGGGCGAGCTGATGTGCTTGGTACATTTTGAGCAATTTCTTCGCGAACAGGTATAAAATATTCGGAGTAAAATAACAAGACCTCCATCACCCGTGTGTTTACGGATGGTCACCTAACCAGCCGGTAACCCTGCCCGGTAAACCTTTACTCAGGGCAGCCGGACCGGGACTTGGTGGCTCACTTATAGAGTCCTGGTTAAACCCAATAACGTGGATCAGACAACAAGTCTTATAGAAATGTCTGGAAAATCATTGGACAGACCTCTCAGATTTACCAGTTGACTCCTTTATTATTTCTCATCCACTAAGATTAAAAGAGAAGATTCATTGTCATTGATAGTTTCATCTCATAACGAACCCGTAGGGAAATAATGTATATCAGATATGTATTTTATCTTTGCTCCTTCCACTTACTTTAATGGTGTTAGAAATGCATATGGAGACAGTTCAGTGTTGAGTATCCATTAAATGTGATTCAGATAGTGATGGTGGGTAAGGATGCAGTAAAGCTTGTGTATAGTGGTTCATCTCCTGCCCTCTTCTGAACAGCAAGCTTCCGAGTAAGACTTAACTTTATATATTTAAAAAAAAAAAAGTAGGTGGCTGAACCGTCTTGGTTCTGATTTGTCATTGTGGCCAGGGTTTACTAAGAAATCAGAGTCAAATTTGGTTTGTTGGTTTTGGCTTACTGTATGTCTAAGTGCCTGTTTTTCTAGCAAGTGGAGTTACTTTGTTTTCCTACCAGATCCAAACTGATACTCTGAGTCTGGCCACAGAGATGTGATTTAGTAATGATTGCTTTCTTGTTCGGCGTCAAAGCTTGCATAGCCTGTTTTGGTCTATAAAACTTTATTGGGGGGATGTTGCAGTCTCCTTTCAAATATGATCATGCAACAGCATAGATGCAACCACGGAATAGTGCCTGAATTATTGCTGCATCAGATTTTGTGAATTTTTTAAAGATTAGTGTGTTGGGTAGTAGACATTGTATCAATCATCATTACATTGAACTGTATAAAGCAGATACTTCCTAATGTAGCCCCCTTCCCCCCAGCCTTTCTGCAGATATGATGGAGGAGCTGCACAGCCTGGACCCTCGGCGGCAGGAGCTGTTGGAGGCCCGCTTCACAGGAGTCGGCCTGGCTAAGGTCTGGGTCTGTCTCCGTCACAGCGGTCTTATCCTTACCCAGCTAAGGTCTGAGTCTGTCTCCGTCACAGCGGTCTTATCCTTACCCGGCTATGGTCTGCGTCTGTCTCCGTCACAGCGGTCTTATCCTTACCCGGCTATGGTCTGGGTCTCTCTCCATCACAGCGGTCTTATCCTTACCTGGCTAAGGTCTGGGTCTGTCTCCATCACGGCGGTCGTATCCTTACGTCATGTAGTTACTCTTACCTAAAAGAAATGGGGTTTGGGTCCCCTGCGTTCGTTTTTTGTGAATCCGAATCACTGCTTGTGAGGGGGATGGCTGGCAGTAGCGTGGGGGGGGTAATGATGGGTTTGGGCAGAATAAGGAAATTCCGGCACAAAGGTTGCCAGACCCAGAATGTCTGCCGCCATAATAATCTCATAGGATGAATCGAGGCTTCGAGGGGTCCCTGTGTCCTTTTGCTCTTTGTTGAAAGTGCTGTGAGCGAGCGGCCGTTGATGGGGCGTGAAAGTGAACACAGTGCCAGAGTCGTGGGCCAGCTGCCAGGCACCGGCACTGGGCAGCTCGCAGGAAAATGGCGGTTGTGGGATCCCAGCAGGCCGCACGATTCTAACTCGTGTCGCATGAAAACAGGCGGTGGCGGTAAGGCTAGTGGCTGTGTCTGATCCATGCATCTACTGTGGAAACCTTGAGGACCCTAGTACATCTGCCTTCCATGTTTTTAACTTGTTCATGGCCATGCAGCTAGCAGATGGCGAGTTTGTGAAATCTCTCCTTATTGGAAAACGTACCCGTGGTGTCTTTGTCAGCCTTCGCCGTGGCGTTTAGTTCACTTGGCAGTTTTTGATGCACGTGAGATCGGGTTTGCGTCTGTTTCAGAAGCCGCGCGGAACTCGGGCCTTTGCTCTCTGGCCTCCGTCCTCTGACAGACTCTTCCCAAATATGTTGGTTTTTGTTTAGCCCTGTTGCTCTGCTTCATGTGGTGCTGCAGACAGCCTGTCGGAACGTCTTCTGTTGGTGGCTTTGAGATGCAATCTAAGAATCTGATCTGTGAAAGCAGTGGCTTTATAAAACATTTGGACAGGGCAGTGATTGGTCGGAAAAATAGTTGCTCCTTTCCAGAAAATTTCAGTAGCTTCAGATTGGTCATTAACGTTCTGCAGTTTTGTGTGTGAATGGCAACATATCTGTTCCTTTTTTTGTTTTCCTTTTCTTCTATAGGGTCCAGGAAACAACGAGTCATCCAATCACAGTTTGTGCAGCATCGGCTCTCTCAGCGACAAAGAGTTGGAGGTCTGCGAACCATTTCATGGGGGCTTTCAGGGCGTGCCTGATGTTCGTGGGGTGTGCTATTTCTCTGTAGCTACGCCATGCTAATAATCACGCCTGGCATCACAGAGATATTTTTGCCCAGCTTAAGCATAGCCTTAAAGCTTTGTTCAAGCCGCGGCATCGTTTTTCTTATACCTGCATTGTTAGTCTGTGTCGTGGATGATTGCAGTGTGTCATCTTGGCCCAGACGATGACATCATTGTGTTTCAAAATTCTTTAGACTCCTGAGAAAAAGCCAAATGACCAGAGAGCAAGGAAGCGGAAAGGAGACTCTTACGAAGGCAGTCAAGGCATGTGCCACTTTTGGCTGTGAATTTGGCATAACGCGCATTAATTGGGTGGGGGGGGGGCGCAGTCACTCTCTTTTCTGTACCTTTACGTGTGTCATCTTTCCCACTTTCAGGAAAAGGTGGAGTGAGGGGACATAAAATCAGTGATTATTTTGAGGTGAATACCCTATTGTCATGCTGTGTTGTGGGGGGGTGGGTTTGTGGTAATGAGGGGGGGGTGGGTATCGAAAGATCATGAAAGAGATACAGTCAGCCTTTGCTCATTGTCAGCCTGTTGCCTTTAACTGAGCAGGCTTGCCTTACAGAGGTTCATGTTTGTCTTCTCTTCCTCATTTCCATTCTTTTTCCTTCTTCATTTCCTTCCTCCTCCTGGACACCCCACCCCACACACACATACTTAGTTTGCGGGTGGTAGCGGACCTGGTACCAGTCCCGGTCGCAGTGTCCCACTGGTGGTCCGCTCTTCCCCACAACACTCCCTCTCTAATCCCCCAGTGTCGGTGAGCTCAGGCACCTCTTCTCTGAATCTGCTTTTTTCCTTGCTTGATATGTTCACCCTCACTGTTTTGTTACCCCTGCAAAGCTGCCTTCCTCAGCCCACCACAAAGGACCGATACAAATACTGTCATGGCATATCATCAGTTTGATCTCTTGTGGGAAAAGTGGGCTTAATTAAAAGTAACGTTTGGCTGTTATAGTAATTGTATCTTGCCGGATTTAAGTCTGGCCCAAGGCAGTGGTGCCGCTGAGATGTTCATCACTGTCCTTCGGATGTGTCTATGCCACAGGTTCAGCAGGGCAGCCCCTCCTCCGTCAGCTCCGCCAACACTGATCACTCCAGCAACTCCCTGAAGCCAGCAGCGCTCCACGCACTCCACAAAGCCACACAGGTGAGCGGCCCCGCGCCAGCGTTCCCTCTGCTGCTTCCGGCCCGGAGCACACGTACCGCCACCACCCGGGCTGGGCATGGGCCAGAGAGCAGGGATCCTGTGCAGTGTGGGGAAAGTGTGCAATTTGATTTTGGGGGTTTCCATGTCGGGTAAGTATGGAAAAAGGAAAGAGAGCTTGGAGATATCTGGGCATTTTGAGACTATTGCAACCGATTGGTGAGCTATGTGTGCCATGTAAAATATCTGAATTTACTTCTTAATGTTTTTGATGAAATCGCCAATGTATGCCGGTTGGCAGTGCCAGAATATGCTCATGGTGCACATTGATGAGCAATGAGAGCTCCAGATTGGGCATGTGTCTCGGGGGGGGGGGGGGGTGATTAATCACCAGTATGAAATATTGATATGGGCAAGGTTTCAGTTTACTTACGATAGGGAATTACATGTGTTCACCTGGTTGCCTTACCAGTCGCAAATATTGTAATCGGTTGGCTGAGGATGCTAAATGTGAATGGAATATGAACCCCCGGTTTAAACATTTAAAAATGGGAAGTAAGTAGGAACCATGGATTGGGAAAATACCAGCTTGCCTGCCAGTCAGTGTGCAGTAATAGTGAATACATGCAAACCTGTTCATTTAATATTGACCTTAGCAGGTCATGGTAACCTACTGGCCAGGCTTCTCCTTCAGCTTCTCCTGCCACTTCACCGCATGTTTTTTACTTTCCCTGTAGTCTGACCTAACAGTAGAGAAGCTAATTGCACTGGAAAACAACAAGAACTCGGACCTGGAGAAGAAAGAGGGGCGTATAGACGACCTCTTGCGGGTGAGACTGAAATCCTGCTCGCCTTAGCTTTTGGCCGTTTAGTTTTCCAAACGTCAGCTGCACTCGTGTATATAAGGGCTAGTAAATATCTGTAGTGCCTGGTAACCAGGCCGTAATAGTGGCCCTCCTTTTCACCGCGTTGCCGTGCAACGTGGAGCGCATTCCTGCAGCCACTGGCGTCCCCTCCGACAGGTAAACTGCGACCTGCGGCGGCAGCTGGACGAGCAGCAGCGCATGCTGGAGAGGTACAAAGAGCGACTGAACAAGTGCGTGACCATGAGCAAGAAGCTTCTGATCGAGAAGGTGAGGCCACCTGTCACACATCGGCCTCTGTCTCTGCGTTAGAGAGGGTATCCGATCCAGTAGAGGTGGGATGAAATGACATCACGACAGGGTGTCTGCTGCTGTGCCATCTACTGTCCCGGAAAATGTACTACGAAGGCAGCTGTGCATGTAGCTGTCATAAACATGGACTGGCAGAAGTCAGATTGGCTCAAGAATGGACTGTCTGCAGTAATGTCATGATGACATTATGATATAATCATTATTAGGTTTCCTGACTATAAGAGAAGATTACGATGATCTGTCATTTCCAGTTCGGCATTTTAATTAACTGCTTCCGCAGCTATAACCATAGTAACCTGGAGCCCACACCAGAAGGGTGTTCGGCTCGTACGCCTTGAATTGGATGCTAGTCCAGCACCTGTGATGGCGACAGCAGTGATGTTTGAGTTTAACCCAGCCATTAGGATTGTATATCCAAACCCACGTTTGAGTACACGTTACAGCACACGATGTTATTCGCCTCAGGACTCGTGTGCCTCCTGTCTGTGTGCCCCCAGTCCAAGCAGGAGAAGATGGCCTGCAGGGAGAAGAGCATGCAGGATCGCCTGCGGCTGGGCCACTTCACCACAGTACGGCACGGAGCCTCCTTCACTGAGCAATGGACCGACGGCTACGCCTTCCAGAACCTGATCAAGTGAGGCTGGGGGGGGGGGGGGGGGGGGGGGGGGGGGGGGGGGGGGGGGGGGGGGGGGGGGGGGGGGGGGGGGGGGGG
>JABFEA020000098.1:29303009-29315022 GCA_019775915.2 Cyphomyrus plagiostoma | reverse complement strand
AATCTCCACCTCCTCTCGTCAACCCTTCTTCATCCTCGCCCCTGAAGTGAGACATTTTAGGGAGGATTTGAGAGCACACTGGTGAATATGAGAAGGGCTTTCACTTTTATGTTAGGCATCCTTCAAGAGATGACGTCGGAAGCCAAAGTGCTCGGACGGCATCTGCGTCTCAGACTCCGCCAGCAGGCTCGTCTTATTGCAAGAGATTCGGTGGATCTTTTTTCCTCTCTGTCCATGATGAGCACAAATATCTTCATAAGAATTTGTCATCCTTCATTAAATTGTTCAATACCCAAACACTCAAAGCTTCTGTGTGCCCTTCACCCCGTTCCAGTCCCATTTTGGGCTCATATGGATGTTTCTTTTTGATGACCAAAGTTCAAGACTGCCTGTTGGTGGCACTGTTCTGTTGGTGTTTTGGGTTTATTTTTTTGTAATAGCGAGAAATTGGAAACGGAGGTTCCTGTTTCTTAAAGTAACAATTTCAAGTAATTTAGTATTTTAACAGCTAATTGGACTTTTAACTGGTTTTTCAATCCATCTGTATTCAAAAATTTTCCTCCCCCATTTTATTTTTAATTCCTTGGGGGATGCAATATCAATGTCTACTGTGAGGTGACGAGAGGGCCTTAGCAGAGAATTGCATATAAAACCATTAAATACTATTGTTTTGAAAATGGTGGGTTGCAGTTTTCTTTTCATCCTATTGTGCAGATGCAGTTCCAGGGTCTCGTACTTCCAGCACTTGACGCTGTACCAGTTATATCGCTGATAATACAGTATTATTCTGAGCTCTTGTTATCCAGATTTGCCCGTTGTCAGATGTCAATTACGTTTGAAACTTATGAATCTCTTGAGTGAAAGGCTGCAGCACTCGGCATTCGATTGCACCCAATTGCAGTTGATACCGTATGTTTATGTGCGAGTTTGGAGTTTTATAGTGATCCTGGAGTAACTCTCAGCTTCCGAAGTGGTGCTTCATTTGGCTGTGGAAAGCTGTGATCAGACACGCTAGTCTGTCTATGGTGCCTTGCTAGTTTACTGGAAGCAGTTGCAAATGTGACAGTCCATTTTCATAGCAGACCTCATGATATATCAGGTTATTCCACTGGGACATTAATAAATCTAATTTGATTGTACACAGTTATCATTCCAAACCACTAACTATTATACACTTGTGCACCATTTGTCTGTTAAAATGGATTTAGTCATAAATTTATAGTGGGGATATTTGGTCAGCAGTTGAATAGAAACTCATGCTGTAGTTTATACCGCAGGGCTGGAAGTGCTTGTCTAAACTGCATCATCTAATTCCTGACAGACACTGTGGGCGGGCAGCATGATGGTGCCATACACCACTGTCGCCTCACACCTCCGGGACCTGGGTCCCCGCCAGGGTTCCATGTGTGTAGAGTTTGTATGTTCTACCTGTGTCATCGTGGGGACTCTTCCAGGTACTCTGGTTTCTACCCACAGTCCAAAAACACGCAGAGCTTAATTGGAGTTGCCAAATTCCATATAGGTTATGTCGGTGTGTGTGCGTGTCCTACGATGGGTTGGTGCCCCATCTTGGGCTGATCCCTGCCTTGTGCCGATAGGCTCCGGACCCCCCCTGAATAGGACAAGCAGTTTCAGGAAATGGATGGAGGGATGGACTCATGGTGTCGTGGGGTAAAAACATGGTGACCACATTGTAAAAACCCTTTCTAACATCCAGCCCTCCACTCTAACACACCTACAAGTACTATGGTTCCAGGATTTTACAGCAAGCCTTTTCCAAAGAAATGCTTGCTACTTTTTTTTTTGTCCAGATGTCAAAAATCACAGTTTTCCCACCCATTCCAGCTGTTATTTAGCACCAGTGAGCCTAGAAAATAATGTTGCTGGGAAAGTATCCCAGGCCACGATTAAGCATAACTTGTCTCCATATAATGTCTTTGACCTTTTTAAAACATTTTCCCACGCTTTGTTTTTTTTTTCCCACTTTACAACATGGAAGGCTTTTAACACATTGATGCGTTGAAAGTATAGAGTAAAGGTCAGTTGTATGTCGCTCAGTTGTATGTTGGCAGTTGTATGTCGCTCTCGATCATTGTCGTTGACTAATGATGACCAGATGCATTTGGTTGGACAGCATGGGTGTCAGGACTAGACCTGTCTAGCAGCAGTGGTGGTCTCTCTCCTACTGGCACTACTGGGCAGCAGGAACATTGGAGGGGCATTGTCAGGGGGCCCTGGAGTGTATAGATCTGCAGAATCTACCAAGGCTCCTCTGGTCAGCAAAATGGGAACCCAGTATTTCTAGGTACTCTCCAGCTTGGCTGGTACCAATATGTGTGCACCTACGAAATAGAACAGAAATGGAGAAACTGGAAGAAAATTCTATTAGTTAATATTGTTATATAAATATAAATTATTTCTTCAAGCACCTACAAGGTGATCAAAACAACAGAATATAAGTATTTCAGAGCATTTAAAAGTCAATTTAAAAGTTTTCCTTATTAAGACCCAGCCTACAGGTAATAAGCTCTTGTCAGTGCTACCTCGATACCGTATTAAACATAATTTTTGTCATCTAGTGATATTGCTTTAAAATAAAGTTTACAGTTATAATACTTAGACACTTCATCAAAAAATATAATACTTAAATACCTTCATAATGCATTATAATGGTCAGTATAAGCCATTATAACACATTATGAAGGTATTTATAGTACGTTATAGATGATTTGTAATGCATAATAAACTTGGTTATAATGTGTTATGCCTTTTTATAAATAGTTATAGCCGTGTTTATAATACTTCATGAATGCATCTGTTGCGTGTGAAGGTCATAGCTGCGCTCGTTGTGCGGGTGTGTGTGTGTCTGTGTCTGCATCTGCGTCTGCTGTGCATGCATGCCTTGTGTTCATGAATAACGCATTATGAGGGTATCTATTATGCATTATTCATGAGTGCTTTAAGTAAAGTGCTTTCCCATTTTGTCAAATAAAATGCTGGCCCAGATTACCTTAGTTACCCGTAGGTAACAATATTTGTTGATCAAGAATCCACATGTCTTATATTTTCCATTTTAACTACGGATTCCAATTAGTACAATGGTACTTTTTGTTGTTTTGCCAAAGAGGAAATATACTGTTTTGCTATCTGCAAATTAACATGCATGACATCACTTCGGAGGCACTGAAGTGAAACAACTGACGATTAAGTTTGGGAGGGAGGTTCTGTCTCTGGTTATTCCTCCCTTATGTTTCTAAATACCAAACTACCTTTGATCACAACCCTTAAATGGTATAATTGCATCTGTGAGGTATTTGGTGCTGCAGTTATTAGTTTTAGCAGCATTACTTGCATGATACCTTCAAATTGACCTACAATCTGCTTATTCGTAGTTCAGGTGCCAGCAAAGATGTTCAAAGGAATTAATACGCTTTATTTACTGCTTCTATATTACAGTCATTTTATCCATAACAAGTCACAGCAAACACATTCTGAACAATTCTCACCATTATCCTTAAAAGATACACAGTATTTTCCTCTAAGTCTTTTACTGCCAAGTGCTAGTCTGCAACATTCTATTCTCAAATTACTGTTGGATCTTTTGTTGTTGATTCTTCCAAGTAGGCAGAAACTGCCTATAATGTCTTAGAAATGCATCAGAAATTATGTTTCCTGTTCTACCACCTTTCCTTCTACAGCAGGATGTTTATGATTTTTATTTAAAACAGTGATTTTTATTTAAAACAATGGATGCTGTATTTGATACATAAAAATTCATAACATTTGTCTTGTGGGCACTTAAACATAGCACACACGGCTTCTTGTAGGCGTGGCTTAGTGCTGAACCCACGACCTCTACTCTCCAGTACTACCTGTGACACCTGTGAACTCACGTGTTACCAAACAGCTAAGAATGGTTATTTGTCCCCATAAGATGCTTTTCACGAAGGCAACAATATTTGAAATGCAAAGTAATGACAACAGAGCAACACTTGGGAAACACTGACTTAATTCCGAGCAGTAAAACAGGAAATTCCAAAATAAAGTGCAAATGACAGACAGAGCAGTAAAACTATAAACAAGGTGAAAACAAATCAAAATAAAATATAGATGTGCAGACTATAAAGTGGCACTAATAAATGAATAGTAAAAGTTTGCCATTTCAGAGAAAGGTGAAGAATTCTGGATAAGGAGCCTGATGTCCTAATTCATTTAATACCAACTAGCAAGAGAGCAGGATTTTTTTGATATAGAAACCATTTGATCTTTTGTGAGTAGTTGAAGGATGATGCTTTTTGCATTTTCCAAGCTCCCCCTTCATCCACAGCATGTTATGAACAGTGTGTCTGTGTGCAGCACACTACAGAGCTTTGACTGCCAAACGAGATGCTGAGCTGAGTAATGCTTGTCCCTCCCCTCCTGAACAGCCTGGGGGGCACAGCAGCCGTCCTGATGTCAGCACTGGGCATCCTGACCAGTTTTGGTGGCTTCCATTCACTTCATGTTCATAGTTGAACCCTAACCTTCATTGTCAGAATTTATAAACACCGGGAGAGGTGGCCACTAGCTTCAAAGTAAAACAAAGGTTTACAGTTGATGAAATGAAATGTTTATGGTCGAATTATAAACTTTGTGGTAGAATTATGAATAATTTAATTAGTTTAATTAAACACTTCACAGGTTTGCTTTGAACTTCACAGTGCATTTTTTTCCTGGAGGAGTTTTGATTTGTCATTTATTTTCCCATCTTTTTGCTGGCTGTCCTGTCATATGCTGTATTGTAGGGGTTCCCAACCTTTCAATGGTCCTGGTTTACGTTGTACAGCCCCCAGCGTCCTGCTGTCACTTGGGATACCGCAAACCAGGGATTAGGAAGCCCTACTGTATTGCACTACTGTTTGTTCTGTCCTCTTCAAGACCCTCCCCTCAAATGTAGCACAAGAATTTCACTGTGCTCCCCAAATACCTGCAACAATAAAATCTTAAACTTGAATTAAAAAAACTTAAGGTTTGATGTGCTCCACTCTGTAATGTCACTTACTTATATTATGAAGACAGAAGCCAGGAACATTTGAAGATGATATCACTCTTGTTGTTAAAGAGATGTTTTAAAATGTTGAAGTTAATATTGTAACTGTGGAAATTGCCACCACAAGTGCTGTGTGGATGGCAGCAAACAAACCAACACAACATTCATGGCTTCCCCAGCAGGTGGCCCACAGCACAATGGCTGCATCAGCATTGACCAGGAGGATGACCACATGTAGTGGGCAGTATATTTTCGGGTGCCAGGCCAGCTTGCAGGCAACTCCTGGACTGAAACTTCTGTGCCTGTCTGTGAACTGTGGGGATCGGATCTGCTTGTCACCAACATTCACAAGTGGTCCGACTTCAATGGTGAGTTGCAGACGTACACAAGCATCTATGAGCTTATGGAAATGCTCCCTGGTGTCCGCTGAATGTGCGAACATCCTGAAAATGTCCCCAAAACATCACTGGGGGCTGGAAGTGGGTGGACACTTCGCTACACAAATTCCCCAGTTTCCCTGTCAGAGTGCAGGAGGTGAAGGGTGAGGAGTCTCTACTACTGGGATGCTTCTCAATACCATGAACACAAAGAACTTACTTGTGATCTTGGCAAGACCAGTCTGGCTAACTTTGCGGTTGGGGTGCAGTGAATCATGGAATTGGTCTCATTTGTTGAGGATGCAACCAATGTATTCTTGATATTTGGGGCGGGGCTAGAACAACATCCCCGGATTTTTACCATCCTCTGTACTTTTGAGTATTGGAACTGGTCTTTGGCAAAGGCAGATGCCGTAAAACAGGTACACAAGTATGGACAAGTACATATATTGAGAAACACCCCTCATTTTTCTCTGTCCCCCTCAGCACTGAACACCAACTGTGCCGAAGAGCAGGACCATACCGTGATCCTGACAAACACAGGCTATTGGCTGATCCATACATCTGTCCAACAATCAGAGATACTGCAGGCTTCTCCACCTTCACTTGGGGAGCTGCCTTTGCAATAGTGACAAGTACAGGCTCCGAACAGACTGATGTCATTATAAATGGTACAAGATCCTCTAATTATGCATCCTAGAGTTACACTCAACTGCTGCAGCCCTCTTTCCCACAATCCTCTTTTCCTGTCATTCTGCTGTATCACCACAGCCACCCACCTCTCACATATCTCCTTGTTCCCTTCCACCTACCTGGAGGTCTGCTGGTCAGATAAGGGCCAGTGGGGTGTGGGCTGGCTTGATGGTCTCAGCAGGCTATTAGGCTGTCCACATCCACAGCTTCAGGAGATTTGTGGGGGGCACTGAAATGCCCATATTTACCCTTATTTCTTCCTGCTATCAGCAGCACATACAGACACACCCACATAATTATCTGCAGTGATACCAACAGCCAAGCATGCTGGAGGACACTGGAACAGATGGAAGAGACTTAGAGTAAAAATTCCAATGAGAAATGAGCAATGCAGTAGAGGTAATAATCATATAAAACTACTTATATTCTACAGTAGAAGGGAAGTGGCCTGTTACCTCCAGGTTGCTGTTATGGTCCTTTGAGAGATCTTGAATTTTTACACTTTAGTCACATTGAAAGGAGCACTTTTAAAGTTTACTTACTTTACTTTTTTAAAGTACTTACTTTTATGCCACTGGCCATATACTTTGCAATTATATCTTCTTATATGAATTGATATACCTGTTTGAGTGAATCCTGTTGTTTTTTGACCAACTTTACTTGAACTTGGTTTCTAATGTCAGTACTGCTGCAATTCATTATTTACGAATGTCCTTTTACCACCATGTGGGGCTGAATATATGGCCAAGACCAAGCAACTCTGGCTGGAAACTCAATAAATATATACTTATGTATATACTATACATACACACTGAATACTTTGGCCCATGCTTTCATGGATAATGCCAACAATAGTGTAAACACCTTTAACTGCAGCGTTATACAAAGTGACATAGCTTTACCTTCTTCATCTAGATTGAGTACACTGTGTTCCTCTAGTCTAATCTGCTATAAACAAAGTCCTATATGGATTTCTCTGATTCTCGGACAGGCAGACATTATCCTACTGTTGCAGCATGTCCAGGGTGGATACAATTTGACTGATAATTACATGAGGTAAAAACAAAAAAAAAAACTATGGCTGACAGCCAGAAAAGCCTTCCAAAACATCAGCATATGTAGGTAGAACAACACTGGTCCCAGAACAGAATTCAGGTGGGATTCTGAATCTGACTTTTGGCAGTGATAAAGCAGCATAATTAGATTTATGAACATAATGAAAAATAATTATATAAAAGAAAAAATGTTTAAGAACATATCAAGACAGGCAGACATAGTACTGAAGCACTGAAGCTCGTGATCTCTCGTGGAGAAGATAAACTCCGTTCAGGTGGATCCATGAGAGGTGATTCTACTGCATGTTCCACTGTGTTGTGAAGTTCATTTTCTTCTTTTATCTGACTTGATGAATGCCAGAGGGAGTACATTTCCAAGGAGACCACAGGGATCTCACAGGAGTGGCTGGAACTGACAGTTCCACAGTTGTAGTCTTTGGTCGAGGTTCAAACTCACTCCATGCAAGGTTATACTGACAACAGAATCCATCCATCCATCCATCATCTACCGCTTTGCTGGGTCAAGTCGTGGGAGCAGCAGTCTAAGCAAGGAAACCCAGACTTCTCTCTCCCCAGCCACTTCGTCCAGCTCCTCTGGGGGAATCCTGAGGTGTTCCCAGGCCAGCCGGGAGACGTAGTCTCTCCAGTGTGTCCTGGGTCTCCCCCGGGGCCTCCACCTAGTAGGACATGCCCAGAACACCTCACCAGGGAGGAGTCCAGGAGGCATCCTGTCCAGATGCCTGAGCCACCTCATCTGGCTCCTCTCGAAACAGCAGCTCTACTCTAAGTCCCTCCCAAATGGCCGAGCTTCTCACCCTATCTCTAAGGGAGAGCCCAGCCACCCTGCGGAGGAAACCCATTTTGGTGGCTTGTATTCGCGACCTCGTACGGACCGTAGATTGACTGGTAAATCAAGAGCTTTGCTTTTTGGCTCAGCTTCTTCTTCACCATGACAGACCGATGCAGTGCCCGCATCACTGCTGATGGCACACTGATCCACCTGTCGATCTCCCGCTCCATCCTTCCCTCACTCGTGAACAAGACCCTGAGATACATAAACTCCTCCACTTGGAGAAGTACCTCCTCCCCAACCCGGAGAGAGCACTCCACCCTTTTCTGGCTGAGGACTATGGTCTTGGATTTGGAGGTGCTGCTTTTCATCCCAGCCGCCTCAAACTCGGCTGTGAACTGCTCCAATGAAAGCCGAAGGTCACAGTCTGACGAGGCCAACAGAACCACATCATCTGCAAAAAGCAGAAACCTAATCCTGAGGTCACCAAACCGGATACCCTCAACGCCCTGGCTGCACCTAGAAATTCTGTCCATAAAAGTTATGAACAGAATTGGTGACAAAGGGGAGACCTCACCGGAAATGAGTCTGACTTACTGCCGACAATGCAGACCAAGCTCTGACACCGGTTGTACAGGGACCGAATAGCCCTTATAAGGTAGCTCGGCACCCCATACTCCCAGAGCACCCTCCACAGGATTCCCCAAGGGACGCAATCAAATGCCTTCTCCAAGTCCACAAAGCACAGATTAGTTGGACAAACTCCCATACACCCTCCAAGACCCTGCCGAGAGTATAGAGCTGGTTCACTGTTCCACGGCCAGGGCGAAAACTACACTGCTCCTCCTGAATCTGAGGTTCGACTATCCAACGGACCCTCCTCTCCAGCACCCCCGAATAGACCTTACCAGGGAGGCTGAGGAGTGTGATCCCCCTACAGTTTGAGCACACCCTCCAGTCCCCCTTCTTGAAGAGGGGGACCACCACCCCGGTCTGCCAATCCAGAGGCACCGCCCCCGATGTCCACGCAATGCTGCATATGCGTGTCAACTAAGACAGCCCTGCAACATCCAGAACCTTGAGGAACTCCGGGCAGATCTTACCCACCCCCGGGGCCCGGCCCCCAAGGAGCTTTTTAATCACCTCAGTGACTTCCACCCCAGAGATAGGCGAGTCCACTCCCAAGTCCCCAGACTCTGCTTCTTTATTGGAAGGCATGTTGGTGGGATTGAGGTGGTCTTTGAAGTTTTCCTTCCACCTACCTACAATGTCCTGAGCTGAGATCAGTAGCACCCCATACTCACCATAAACAGTGTTGATGCTACACCGCTTTCCCACTCTGAGCTGCCGGATAGTAGATCAGAATCTCCTCAAAGCCATCTGGAAGTTGTTCCCAGTTGTTCCCATGGCCTCACCAAACTCCTCTCATACCCAAGTTTTTGTCTCAGTGACCACTGAAGCTGCGTTCTGCTTGGCTCACCAGTACTCATCTGCCTCTGGAGTCCCACAGGCCAAAATGGCCTAATAGGACTCCTGCAGCTTGACGACATCCCTCCGGTGTTCACCAGCGGATTCAGGGATTTCTGCCACAACATGCACCGACCACCTTATCGCCACAGCTCTGGTCAGCCACCTCCACAATGGAGGCACGGAACATGGTCAATACATGTGACCACAAGTCCAATGACACGACCACAAAGTTGATCATTGAACTGCGACCTAGGGTGTCTTGGTGCCAAGTGTACATATGGATGCCCTTATGCTTGAACATGGTGTTCATTATGGGCAATCCATGATGAGCACAGGAGTCCAACAAAACACCACTGGGGTTCTGATTGGGGGGTACGTTCCTCCCAATCATGCCCCTCCAGGTCTCACTGTCATTGCCCACATGAACATTAAAGTCCCCCAGCAGAACAAGAAAGTCCCCAGGAGAAGTGCTCTCCAACACCCCTTCCAAGATCACCAAAAAGGGTGGTTATTTGAACTACCATTTGGCACATAAGTGCAAGCAATCAGGACCCATCTCCCCACGAAAAGGCAAAGGGAGGCTATCCTTTCATCTAGCTCAGTAAACTCCAATGCACAGGTGCCCCTCTCCCCACGAGCAACTCCAGAGTGAAAGAGGGTCCAACCCCCCTCAAGGAGACTATATCTAGTCGGAACCTCACAACCTCACGCACCAGCTCAGGCTCCTTTCCCACCAGAGAGGTGACATTCCGTGTCCCTAGAGCTAGTTTCCGCAGCCAAGAATCGGATCGCTAAGGTCCGGACCATCGGCCACTGCTCGACTCACACTGCACCCGACCCCTTTGGCCCCTCCTACAGGTAGTGAGCCCATTGGAGGGGGGAACCCACATGCCTTCTTTGGGCTGTGCCCGACCAGGTCCCATGAGTACATGCCCAGCCACCAGGTGCTCGCCATCGAGCCCCACCACCAGGCCTGGCTCCAGGGGGGGCCCGGGCGAGGGAAAACGTGGATCTGTGTTATTGTAATGCTGTATGCGGGATGCAGACCTGGGACAGAAGAGCAGCAGTCATGAGATTGGGGATTACGGGGTTTATTCACAAGGGTGGATACAAGCAGGCAAACACATATTGACTTTACAATGACTGGACTGGCTAAACAAACTGTACCACAAAGGCGTGCACTCTGGGCACACTTAAGGGGAGCGAGAAAACGAGACTAAAGACACGACAAAACTTGGGTAAACGCAAAAAACAGGCCACAGGGAACAGCACGGAATCACAAAACAGACAACTCTAACAACTAACACACAACAGGGAATGCCCACACACAGAGGAACCAGAAACAGGAGCACATAACCCAAGGAGGGGGACAACGATGGGACAACACCAGGGGAAAAAACTACAGGGGGCATTAAGGGACCAACACGGAACGAAGGCACAGAGGGATGAGGAGGAAACACCATCTTGGCTCCTCGTGGACTGACTCCTCGGGAGTGGCCACCACATGGGACTGGCTCCTCAAACCCCGGAGCAGGGACCTCAGGCAATGTCGGTGGCACAGGAACCTCCAGGGTGCAGCCAGAATAGGTGGCATAGGAACCTCCAGAGGTTCGTGCCGGAATGGCCAGTGCACAAACCTCCAGTGGAGCAGCTAAAGCCGCCGGGTCTGGAGTCACGGTGGGTGCTGCAGGGGCTGCCAGGTCAGGAGCCACGGAGGGTGGTGCAGGGTCTGCTGGGACTGGGATCACAGGCACAGGAAACACGGGGGCCTGAGTAGGAACTGGAACCATGGGGAACGAAGCAGGAAGTAGAACCACCAGGAGTGAAGCAGGAACTGGAACCACTGGGGGAGGAGCAGGGACCTCCAGGACAGGAGTTGCTGGTACTGCCGGCACAAGAACCACAAGAGGCGCTGCAGGAACTACTTGCACAGGAACCACAGGGGGCACTGCATTCACCGCCGGCACAGGAACTACAGGAGGTGCAGCTGGGCAGCGGGTGTGGCCTGTTTCACGAACTTGGGGACTTGTGGGATAGCATCTAACCGACCTGTCCCCTTTAAGAGTCAGGAGCATCCCAAGCAGTATGCAAGTTGCCAATGCTGGCAGCGATGCGGGCTTCAGGTGTCTGCTCAGGCAAAGCGGCGACATCGGGAGCAAACACCGCCGGATTAATTACCCTTCTAGGATTCCCCTGGAGTGAGCAGCCAGGCCGTGAGCCGTGGCATCCTCCAGGACCTCGGGCTTTTGTAACCAGTATATCACCTCATTAGTGAGGTCGATGTATTTCACCACACTTAATGGAGGCGTCTGGTTTGGGAGTCTGGTCATTCTGTTGTGCCGGATGTGAGACGCGAAGCAGAGACAGAAGAGTGGCAGTCAGGAGATCGGGGAACACTGGGTTTAATCACAAGGGTGGATACAAGCAGGCGAACACGCATTGAGTTTACAATGACCAGACTGGGGAAACTAACTGAAACGAGGACTAAATACACTCACCTAAAGCATTATTAGGAACACCTGTTCAATTTCTCATTAATGCAATTATCTAATCAACCAATAACATGGCAGTTGCTTCAATGCATTTAGGGGTGTGGTCC
>JABFEA020000098.1:29274907-29299706 GCA_019775915.2 Cyphomyrus plagiostoma | reverse complement strand
ACTCCAATCAGCCTCAGCATGTTTTTGGACTGTGGGGGGAAACTGGAGTACCCGGAGGAAACCCCACGACGACACGGAGAGAACATGCAAACTCCACACACATGTGACCCAGGCGGAGAATAGAACCACGGGTCACAGAGGTGTGAGGCGACAGTGCTAACCACTGCACCACCATGCCGCCCTGATCTTAAATATATTGTAAATCTTAATCTTAAAAGTTAAACCTGCTCACACTATATATTAAGGAAATATATGAAGGAAAAAATCTACACAATAATTCAGAAATTGCCTTTTTTATCTTTTAATGATACAGCTTTTCTTGAATGTATCAAAACCCAATTCTTTCATCATTTATTTACAGTCATATTTGCTAAATGAAAAGCAAACATATGCATATTATCTTTGCTTTGTGTAAAAAAAAGCAATGATCCGCATAAGAAGGAGGATTCCTAAAAACTTTCAATATGTGTCTAATGACGAGAGGGAAGTTGCTCTCTCAGTATGCATCTGCCATATCTCAAAATAAACACTATAGAAATATGTGGGAAATGTAGATGTCAGCAAATCACACACCTGTAAATCATTTTCAGCATTATCCTAGACAATGAAACAAATGTTAAGGGAGGTCACTGTGACAAAACTGATTTGTTTCCACCCAAGGACTGACGAGCTTTGAAAATTTGAATGCACGTATAATACATTATCATACACAGAGTTTGAGGACCTGCACTTACAATCAGTCCAAAAGAATGACTGTACAAAGGGAGTCGCTTCAAAACAAGCTGCTTCAGTTCTTGTTCTTGCGATCCTTTTGCATGGGCCCAGACCAGGCCGGCTTCCATCTTGTGGCAGTCCTCACTTGTTGTAAAACTGAGAAGACACCCAAGCTAAGCCCCACTTGAGATTGGTGAGCATGAACTTCAATGCCTTGGTCCACTGCTCCTCAGAGTTGAACTGCGTCTTAATGGAGTATGAGCCGCCGCTGCCACCCGTGTCCTCGATCTTCCCCTTTTCTACATCCATCCTAGGTCACAAGGTTAAATGAACATCAGACAATTAACCTTAAGTGGCTACATACTTTCTCTGACTATCTAGACCAAAATTATTTTCCTTAACTGGCATAACTGCTTTAAAAATCTGCAGGAAACTCAGGGAGGCAATAAAATCTAAAGATTATAACCATCACAATGATTACTATAGAATACTGATACTTTATTCATTCAGGTCCATTGCCACAGGTGTATAAAATCAAACACCTAGCCATGGAGTCTTACAAACATTTCTGAAGGATTGGGTCATTCTGAAGAGTTCAGTGAATTCAAGCGTGGTACTGTTATAGGATGCCACCTTTGCAATAAGTCAGTTTGTGAACTTTCTTCCCTACTAGATATTCCATGGTCAACTGTAAGTGATACTGTTACAACGTGGAAGCATTTAGGAACAGAAACTCACAGAGATGACATACTGCAGCAAAGTGGGGGTCGGCAAATGCTGAGGTGCATCATGCATAAAAGTCACCAATGCTCTAGACTCAATAACTTCAGAGTTCCTAACTTCCTCCGCCATTATTCCCATCTCAAAAACCATGTCCCAGGAGATTCATGGAATGGGCTTCCATGGCCAAGCAGCAGTATGCAAGCCTCACATCACCAAGCACAATGCCAAGCATTGAATGGAGTGGTGGACTCTAGAACAGTGGAAACGTGTTCCGAGGAGTGATGAGTCACGCTTCTCTGTCTGGGAGTCTGATAGACAAGTCAGGGTTTGGCGGGTGCCAGGAGAATGGTACCGGCTTGTCTGCCTTGTGCCAACTATAATATTTGGTGGAGGAGGGACAATGGTATGGGGCTTACTGGCCTGCAAAGAGCCCTGACCTCAACCCAAACATCAAACATTTCTGGGATGAAATAGAACAGAGACTGTGAACCAGGCCTTCATGTCCAACATCAGTGCCTGACCTCAAAAATGATCTTCTGGATGAATGGGCACACTCAAATATCCTGTGGACAGCCTTTCCAGAAGAATGGCAGCTATTATAGTTGCAAAAGGAGGGCCAACTCCATATTGATGCCAACAGATATAGAATAAGATGTCATATAAGTTCCTGGGGGTTTAAAGGCCAGGTGTCCCAATCCTTTCGTGCATATAGTCTATATTCAATCCGATTTTACAAAGGCTCTCTCTCACAGGTACCATTCAAAGGATACGATAAACCAGCTTAGCCATTCTCTTTCATATATTCATGCATGTTTATTAAGATACAAATTCTTTTTGCCACCTCCCAATATCAAATGACAATGGACGTTCTCTGATACGACTTGCGGTAATTCAGAGACGATCATACTGAATGAAATAGGTGACTGAGCCATGACACAGCACTCCCAGCTACCCAAACCCCCCCCCCCCACCGGCCGTGCCCCACCTGTACGGCAAACAGAACCCAGTGTCGCCTTTTTCCACCTCCTCCTTGAACTGTTGCACGCAGTCCAGGAAGGCCACCATGGCATGGTCAAACTTGTTATCCCAGAAGAAGCGCAGGCCTCCGGAACAGTAAAGAGGCAACTCCTTCCCGGGTGGGGACAAGGAGAGGGACAGTATTTACTACAAACATAAAAGCCAGATACATACAAGATGCAGCAACATCATCTGGACAAAAACACATAACTATATTTGTTTGTATCTTACCTTGGACTTGTCTGTTAGAGACTCCAGGTAGGAGTGGTTCCCATATGGGACTAGGCGGTACCTATGAAGGGCAGACAGGTACTTACTATTCGGGATTCCAATATGCCATCACAATCATAGAGCGGCACTTTTATCAAATCCACCCAATGAGGTACACCGAAAACCCCCTGGAAAGTTAAATAATTATGGATCATGGTACATATTTGTGAATCATGGTACATATTTGTGGATTGTCTTCTTTGGGTCACATGTAATAAAGTCCAATAAAAACTTCCATACAAGTCACACATCCCATGTGTAATGCGGCAAACCGTCAACCAAGATGAAAAACGTCGCCATAAACAGTGAATTTCGCCACACCACAAAATAAACGGTATACTATGAAACGATCAGCGTTTATATATCGTCATCCCATGTATATTGTCATTTCACACAGCCATCCTGTGTAATGTGTAATGGACAATTTCAATTTTTGTATTTATATTACAGTTTCTACCTTAAATTTCAAAAAAATATATACAGGTCATTCCATATTAAATCACCTACAGGGTCCAGGTAACTCTCTGAGATTTGCCTGAAAATTCACTCCTATACTACAGACCTATAAATATTAGGTCTGTATTGTTAACAGTTTGGAAACTAAAGCTTTTTGAAATGTTTAATAATTTTATGCATTTTGCTGGCTTGGTGTTTTGGTCTACCTTCTAACATTCATAGCTCCTTTGATATGGCATGAACCAGCTTAGAAACTCTGTGAGTACGGCTAACTTTAATAAATGAATAAAACTATCTAACAAAACACCGTTGTTTATTTTCACTGTTTTTAGTCATTTATGAAGGGGTACGATGCTCTTTTCAGGGGGGAAAAAAAAAGTGTCAGGCAATTCTGAGACAGAACTATGCAACATCTGTGTTTTGGTTGAATTTGACAGCTTCATAACAAAATCAGAACATTAGAAGGAAGCTCAGCAGCAGCTACACCAAATTTTTGGTTGCAGGTATATAAGAATGCATGGAAAAAATGAAACTGATGGTTCGATTCATTTTTTTGTTGATTCATAGGAATTTCAGAGAGCAAGGTAAAAATAAAAGTCATTAGTAATGTGATCACATTTTCTGGAAGTAATCAGTGAAGCAATCCGGTTACAGTTTGAGACAATCTGTTTCGGATTACCTTTTCCAGTAACTTCCCCAACATTATTCAAGAGTAGAATAGCAGTAAATCCTTATTAGAAGAAAAATATCTGCCTCTGCTCAAAAACCCAGCTGCTGTGCCAGCAAATTGCCACTCGGCACCCGGAACCAGCATGTCTCACCTCTGGAAACGCAGCCCCATCTTGTTGGCCAGTGCATGCAAGAGCAGAACCGTCTGCCCCCAGGCTGCATTGATCTCGTTCCACTCCACCGGCACACTGGGCAGGCGGCCCAGACGGAAGTTGTTGATAGTCCCAAACTGACCACTATGCCTAACAACAGGCAGGGATATTTGAGGGGGAAGAGAAGCACGATTTATGATCAGAATGTGCTATTCATGCGATCTATAACCACGCCCAGAGCGGTTTGCATGTATATGATGACATCAGCACATCAAAACCACCCCTAGCCCCTTGTGGTACCTTCCTATACCCCCCTTAGTTTGTACCACTCCACTTCCCTCTAAATTATCGCAATTAAGGCACTCCAGGGCAACAGGAAGAGCCCAGCCCATTCAAACAGCAACAGCTAGCACTCAGTACTCAATGAACAGAGTCTCATTTGAATTTCTTCTCTGCAGAACCTTGCCCATTAATACCAATGCACTTCCTCCTTCCCTTATCTCATTTCTAATTTTCTAACTATATAATCATAGTTTTGCTGAATTATTTATATTTTTAATTATTAACGCCTCCAGCTGTTAATCTGATTATTGTGCATAAATAAATCTGTTCCATTTTTGGAGATGATTTAGAGCAGCATATGTATTTATTCATTAGCTGTTACAGTTGCTGAGCAAGCACTTGTATGTGATTACACAGCTTCAGGTTTGTTTTATCCTCATTTGCATGACAGGGCATGGTAATGTAGGATTTTAGGACTGGGGCTTGAGGGTAAAATGGCCAGGCCCTCCTGGGACTGGAACCACTAACCACCCATTACCCTCCAGGTCCCAGATGGGAAGGTCACATCAGACAACACTAAACTGTCACGTATTGAATCTACACCCATTTGGAGGTGAACAGAGGTCGGCAGGCTACCAGATGTGGAAGGTGGCATTGAAGACGTTGGTCTTCTTCAGCCGGTCAAGCTGGATCTGAGCATAGCGCATCTGGTTGTCGGCGCTCTTCAGCTCGTCGTCCAGCTCCAGCTGCTGCCGTTTGAACTCGCTGTACTCCTTCTGGTACCTGAGCGTGGGGCAGACAGGGCACAGGGAGTCCATCACTCAGCATCCGCATAGCTGATGATCAGCTTCTGCTATGACCTAATGTACATGCACTCTTTTCACATGAGGACTGTGCATAACTCTTCGTGTACAGAAAGCATCTCCGTTTAGACCCAGACCAATACCCAATGAGTTTCCATTGGCTGCCTGGTGTTTTTTTAAGCATTGCAAGTGATTTAAATGGGTCCCCAAGCTTCATTACACTCAAGACTATATGTCTGTGACATAAGTCCTCAGCTGCCTTGCTTTAGGCTAAATAACTTAGCATCACTGGCATAGCACTGCGGATCACCCCCTTTATAAGCAGAGGGACATGAGGTCAGAAGCCACCTCCTGCCACAGAAGCCACCTCCTGCCGCAGACACTCACTGCAGCTCCTCGCTGTCCAGCTGCTGCGTCAGGCTGCGGCCCTGGGACAGCTCATGGGCGACCACCCCCCTCTGCTCCTCAATAGCCTCCAGCTGCTGGATCAATGACTCCTCTTCCTCCTTCAGCTGCTGCAGTTCGACCAGCAGGGTGTCTTCCTCTTCCTCACGCAACTGGGAGAGAAGCTCAAGACAGCTCCTATAATGGAGGGGGGGGGGGGGGGGGTTACGATCAGTACATACAAAGAATGAAGAGTATGAAAGTGAATTGTATTGACCCCACAACCTTGACCAATGCAATTATTTTACAATTTTTTTTAGGGCCCCTGAACTGGAATCATCCTGCCCCCCCCCCTCCCTTTACGGAACCCCCTAACCTCAACCAGAGGTAATGATTTATTTTAACAATTTAAAATATGTAGCTAAATTAGGCTTGCACAAATTGTAACGTTAATATCAATGGCACATGTTATGCATATACAACTGTCACATAAAGGAGCACAATTCTGGTATTTTGAAACATTGGCAACAAAATTCACCAGAGCGCTTGTACATTGCTTCGGACAAAGTCTCTGCTAAAATCGAAAAAGTATATTCAGATATGAAGTTTTATTTGGCTCATTTTTCGACTTTTATAAAAACCACAATATATATATCGCAAAAAATAAAAACATACTGAGATACTTCAATTTTTCCAGTACTGTGCAGTCCTAAGCTTAACCAATGCCACCAAAATGGTACGCTTCTAAAGATTATATTTTCACAGACAATTTATGAGCCCAGCAGGTGGCAGCATAGAGCCACTTTGCTCGTTCCTTGTTGACTCACCTGTAGTTCTGGCACTCATTCTCTGTGATGTTGAGCTGTGTGTCCAAGTGGTCCAGCAGAGTGTCAGTGCACTCTTCACACAAGGGATGGTCCACATCAGTTTGACCCGACATGATGTCAAAGAGGTCGCTTGTCACCTGTAGAAATTGGAGAGGGTTGAACGTAGATGTATGTTGAGTGATTCTCACGTTGCTCCACTTGATGAGGTTTTTCAGAATATGTAAATGTAAAACTATAGGTATGGCTCTAACTTGATTTTTTTCTTTGTCACTCATAAAAATACTTTCATCTCAATCATTCATTCTGTTAATTAAGGGCACTGAACTTATCAAGTAACTCACATAATAAAATAATCAGGATAATTTGTTCTGAGACAAAATATATATATTTATTTATTCGCTAATGCAACGGGGAAAAATGCCAAGATTAATCAGAATTTAATCAGCAGTAATCAAGCCTAATTAAGAAAAAGCTCAGCAGGAACAGAAACTACCAGACGTAGAGTTACTCCAGGACCAAGTCTGATCTCTGTGGCTAGATGCAAGACCGAACTGGGGTGCTTGCAGACCTCTCACCTTCAGTCTACGACTTAGGTTTTCCATGGTGCCTCCATCGGATGCCTCCCCAATCAGCGTGAAGCTGTTGGCACTTTCTGTGGACATCATCCTACAAAGGATACAACACCAGGGTGGAGGGTAAAGGTCCATGGTGCGTGCACTGGTAGACAAGTCTGCTTTAAGTGAGCCAGCTGAATGTGTTACAGACTTATGCTCCAGTAATGCACAACAGCAATTACATAATCTTACCATTAGGGTAAAATTAAACCATTTATCAGCTACTTTTTATTCTGAGATGGATTAAGACTTCATGCTAAACATGTGAGTGTGAAAAGCATTCTGCACATCTCTTCCCATGAGTCAGTTCTGTTTAGACATGGGCTTCTTCTGGAGAAGACAAGACAACGCATCTTACCGTGCTGGGGGTATGTACTTCCTTGCCACTCCATCTTGTTTGCTTTCCACAAATGTTTCCTTTAAAAAAGTGTAACAAATAATAGAGAATGAAAGTTTAAGGGAATTGCATAAACACTTTAAACAAGTGGTTCTCAACCTTTTTTGTACTGCAACCCAATTTTTACCTTCCCAGCTCAGTTGCTACCCTATATCAAGTAAAGGTTTAAATTAACGCTATGATCAGGCATGCAGTGCACTTCGCAGTTTGCACCAATCAATGCCTATCGCAGAAATCTGATTGGATGTGCCAGTAAATTATAAATGAAGCATCTGTGGTTTGGCTTTTTGGATTGGTTGAGTTTTCACTAGTTTTGCACTAAACATTTGCAGTCCCAAGACCTATTTATATAAATTACTTCTAGGATTATAGCTGGAAAATCTGATCGTGGATCAGCATAGGAGCTTGCTGGTTTTTAAAATGCATGATTTTAAAATTACATTTCCAACTCTGCTTCAGAACATGCCAAGACCCAACCACGGCGTGAGGATCTCTGTTTTAAACAACACTAATGACCCTTCTTGACACAGATTACGGATTCATGCTAAAATATGACATTTAAGACAAAACATGTCAAAAAGATTCTGCTTACATCCATAAAGCTCTAAATCTGCTTATTGAGGCCAAGAAACCAGGGATGTGAATAATGGGCTCAAAATAGCGTTTCACAGGTCTCACATAAACACACCAGAGGCATGAAATGTGGAGGCGACGGCACTCCTGACCGCTACACACCTCTGTGGCACTGTCCTCCTCAGTGCTCTCCACCTGTTTGCTTTGTGTCACCGTCACTAATGGGGCTACAGGGCAAAAAAAAAAAAAAAAAAAACGTGGTGGAGAAAAAATTGTTATACATGTCATGCATGTTAATGCAATAAACTCAACTTGGCTCAAATTAATACCCAGTCAGGTAGACAGCTCTGCTAAAGAATCATCCAATCCTGCCCTCTCAGATATATAATGCTTTGGATATAAGAGTATGCTACATTAAAAAAGAAAAAAAACCGTTACGTTATGCAAATGCTAAACTTCACATTTTTAGCCTGCAGAAAAAGCACAGGATTAAATAATTTTAGCATTGAAGCGCCGTATGAAGAGCCGTCCTACCTATGAGCTCCTGGATGGTGACGCGATCCAGCACGTTGAAGGATGTGTCCAGTTTGAGAGGCTGGCTACAGCGCTGACACACGAAGCTAACCTGCATGGTGGAACTGGAGGACTTGGAGCCCTCCATAGCTGAGCTCTATGACAGGGTGTCACAGATGTAGCTAAATCGTTCACAAGTGCTGAACAGGGAAGAGAAGGTGAGATTCACTAAATATCTCTCTAAATGCAATGTTTCATCTGACACTTCAATGACTTAAAGTCATAAAACAGCAAATCACCAACAGCAATAAAACATCGTTACCGTTACATTTAAATGGAACAAAAAATGTCACAAATAAAGCAGAACAAAAATTATAAGATGGTTGGCCAAAAGTTAGTTCCTTTCATTGCACTTATAATGACTGTCTTGATGAAATGTGATATGGAATGAGAAAAACAGGCTGAGGTGATACAGCTTCTGCTTTAAGATAAACCAATCGCAGACTTCAAAACAGTACAAGTACTGCATGTACTTACACTGTAGCTTCTCATCAGACTCGCGGTTTTACTTTACGCAAATAACCCAAATGAAAACGGGTAGCAAACGCCTAACACCAATAATGGCAAAAAGATACGGCATTTACCTGTTTTTACACCAGCCGTTGAGTTACACAGTCGTTAATGGTAGCTAATCCTTCTGTTGTCGAGTTCAGGAGTAAAACCCATGTAAAATCAAAGCTGAATCCTTTAGCTGAAACGCTTGTAAGTTTTTAATGGCCTAATCGACAATAAACACTAAACGACACATTTCAGAACCGCAGAACTAGCAGTTAGCTAATAAGGCTAATGGGAAAAGCTGCGTTTATAACTGTAAGACATTTCCGGCACTGTACTTGTTTATTGCGGAAATTACGCAATGGTCGTGCGTCAGCACTTCTAGGGGCAGCCCATTTGTAGTCCTTTTGCAGGAAGGTACCCTGTTCACGGATGTTCGAATGTTTTGAAAACGTGAATTTCAGAGTTTTGTATACTGACTTTGGGAGGCATACAAAAGCAATTAGCTATATTTTGTATATGCATTGAAAGTACATATACAACCCAAAACAAACGCAGAAGAGAAACTTAGTTTGGAGTTGGCTACAAAGTGGTCATGTGACAGCAAAGTTGCGGGAAAACCGAAAGAATCCAGCTGGTGAGCTGGTCTGGTGTTTGTCTCCTCATATTGTCTAATTTTGTTACAGATCCGTAATTTTACCAGGTATGTGATCCATTTCCGCAAATTTAATAATAATCTTTGTAATGTATGCGTCGGTAGGTAACTGTCAGTGGACTAGCAGTGTCGGATGAAGTAGTAGGGCCGTCAAACACAGTATAGTACAGATTAGGAAGCGATCTCTAGGTGAGTATTGCAGTGACTGAAACGACAGTAACTATTGATGTCGGATCAGCTGCGAAATGTTATTCTTACGTGCTGTTACATTTACTATGTCGCTATTGTAGGTTTGCTGGTGTCTCATTAGTAACTCTTGAAATGTTTGGGTTGGATCAGGAATTGTCAGACTCCGTACATTTGTCTATGGCAAGTCATGAATGTATCGTGTCAAAATGTTTTAAATGCGATGTCCGTATAAAAATAGGATTTTTATCAAAATGTACTTAAGAATTCGTCATGGATTTTGCTGTACGTAAGGAGTATTTTGTAACTGTGACATTTTTTGCAGATGCAGTAAAAAAAGCAAATTGTTTTAGTTGTCTGTAATGGATAAAGTTATGGAAGAGCCGAAGATTGAAGAAGTGAGACGGAGTATTTATGTAATTTGGGAAAATCTCCAGTGCCCAATATGGTGAGTGAAACCTTGCAGGAAGCCAACCTGAATGAATAAAATTACTTATGAAGTTCCACTCTTTTAAATTAATCTTTACTGTAATGACATCTTATTTTATAAATCAAGATTGTAGTGGAAGATAAGTTAAAGTTTAAGGGATACATTTTTAAATGTTAACTTTTAATTACGGAAATACAAATAGAGAAATTGCATGGTTGCTTCTTCACATTAAGTGGGGTCAGCTCCTCAGTGCTTTGGGCATCTTATATGGATGCCACCTGTGTGGCACAGAAGGGGACTCTAATGGGAGGCGGCCCCAGGACTGACCCAGGATGTGTGCAAGAGGGATTATATCTGCTATCTGCCTTCGGGACATCTGGGAATCTCTCAGAATATGCTGCAGCAACAGAGGTCTGGCCTGACATTAGGGGTGTACCCGTATTGACAGTAACTATAATGGTTAAAAATAAACATCAGCCTCTAGTTTTGACATGGATGCGACGACGTACTTTGTGTATAAAAGTGTTGTTTAAATTTTATGTATTTTACAGATTATTTTATCAAAAGTGACACCAAGTTGAAAGCAGAGTGAAGCTAGGGGTGGAGGAGGAGTCTCACAACAGGGTGGTTGAAGGGGCGGGGGGTCCTCTTGATAAAAATTGCATACCTCGGTGGGGGTCTTTTACATGATACAGGTAAATTTCACATGAATTTATATGAGCCACTGACATTCTGAGCACAGGCCTGACTCACGGAACCACATAGATACCGTAAAATAAATGAAATGTAAATGAAATTATAACTAACTTGCATTATTGTGTGAAGCAGAGATTTGTGCTTGCTGGGTTTAAGGCAAATAAGCACAGGGTATAAATACAAGGTGGCTGAGCTGATCATCTATAGTGAAGCTATACTTGAGCACTAAGTACCCAGGAGAATTTCCTGCTAGATGCATCAGTTGTGTGACTGTCAGTTAAAAATGATCTGATCAGGGTAGAAAAATTCTAAATAAAATAATAATATCAGCATACATTAAATACGTCTGTAATGGTATCTGTTCTGTCATCACTTTCACTCGGACCTTGACCAAACCCCTTGTCTGTTTTTCCACTGTGGGCTCAGCTGTTGCATGGTTATTTTGTTTCCCAGCGTTATTGATCAGAAGTAGTGCAGACAGCCATTGATCAATGTGCTTGCTGTTCTCTTTGTGGGCTGTGATATTTCTGGTCACATCGCTGGCATGTGGGAAAAAGTGATGTTGTGTTTTTTTTCCCCCAGTTTGATTTATGACCTTCTGTTTTGTAATTCTGATTCCTTTAGGCTGAGATTTTATGATTAATGTATAATCTTTTGCTGTTTTAATCTAGTATATTCATGGTTTCTTATATAGTTTTATATATATTTTTTTATTCTCCCCCTCCTCGTGTAATCCTGTTTCTCTGTTTTTCCTATATCCCCTGTCTTCCTGACCTGTCTACCCCCTATAATGTGATGTTTGTATATGTATGGTCGGGTTGATGGCCAGTTTTCGCTGGTACTTGTGACTAGGGACATGGTGTATTGCAACAGCAATAAAGGGCTTTCATCATCATCATCATCATCATCATCATATTGTTGTCATTTGTTGTCTTTCTGTAGTTTGGATCTGATGAGCTCCCCCGTCTCTACAAAATGTGACCATCAGTTTTGCAGGTGAGTCTCAGTAGAATGTCACTTTTAAGAAGGTACATATTAAGTTTTAGATCTGCGACCTTTATGCTAATAAAGTACCCAATGGTTATTTGAATCATAACATTTGTGTTTCTGTACATAAGGTAAGTTACCATTAATCTAAAATACTGTAGCCCTGCTTGGTTCATCTTGGTTGCTTGTCAAATCGTTATTAGGTTTTGCATAATGAGGCTGCTGGACAACGGCAAGACGCAGAAGGCCAGCTGTCCAGTTTGTAAAGCGAAGGTGACTAAAAGGTGACTCATCTGATTTTCTGCCACCAGGAGAATCATAGAGAGCTTTTTGCACAGCTCGTGTCTGCTATCTTGGTCTGGAATCGCTAGTAAATGCCTGTAACTGTTAGCAGTTGATTTCAAGCACCGTCATGTCCTACAAAGCTATTCTTTGTCTGTAAGGTCAGCATTGTCTGCCTGGTATATGTATGTGATGTGGAATAGTAAGTGAATGCCTCGTGAGGCTTAATTCCCCAGCGCTCTTGAATACTGTCCACAGAAGTTTGCAGGAGAGCCCTGGGTTCAAGAGACTGGTGGAGGGACTCAAGGGCTTGGTGCATGCCTTTGAAGAAGATACTTGTGTGAGATGTGAGTCTCTCTGTAGTTGCACCTTGGGATGCCTCCGATGGCGCACAGTGAAATGCGTTCAGACAGTTTTTCAATGTGTGACCTGTTCTTTTCCTAGACGACAGTAAAGTGTTCCAGAAGCTAGAAAACTATGGGTACGTACAGTATTAAATTATGATATGGCAAATGGCAGGAATATACAATTTTTTGGTTATTCTCTTGGTAAAATAAAAAAATATGGTTTGGCTGGATATTGTGGTTGTCCTTTGTTACTTTGAAAGCGAGCATTTTCAGAAGGTTACAGCCCATTTGATGAAGGAAAAACATGTAGGGCAGTTTTATTCCTATTTGTCAAGTGCTGTGGAGAGGAGATGCAAAGAGGTCCAGCTTGAGGAAGGAACCACGTCTGACAGCAGACCTGAAAAAAACACTGCCGACAATAGCCAGTCCAAAGGATCTGAGGACATTACAACTCTGTCTGCTGAAGGTAAAATAATGTTGCCTGATTTCCTGTCATTCTCTTAAAAACAAAGCCATGAGAAAATTTGCAAGTGCTGTCAAGAATTTGTTCTGAAACACTTATTACAGCAGATCACAGCAATTTTGGTTAAGATGTTTCCCTCTCTTCTTTGTTTAGTTAAGGAAGGTTTCGCAAGACTCATGGACCTTAAAGATTCGTGTGCTGTCACCTCCGACAGAGAGGATTTGGGGAGTGCAGTTGCTGACTTTCAGTGTACCTCTGGAGGAGAAGCAGATAAGAATAGCAGGTCTGGTAATTCTGGTCCTGAAACGCAGGTTCCTCCTCTGCAATTTAAAAAGCATGTATCTACATATAGGTGAAATTCCCAGAAGTGGCAAAAAAAAAAAAAAAAAAAACACTGTCAACTGATCTTTCACTTGACAGGAAGGAGGCTGGTGAAGAAGACGCAATCCAAAAAGAAAAGGAGGGACAAATCAGTGAGAGCAGAGAAACACGACCCTCAGATCCAGCTGCAATTTTAGACAAAAGACAGAAGAAAAGCCTGGAAAAGGTATCCGAGTGGCTTTTAAATATCTCTCCAAGTGCCGCAGGCAAAGCTGGTTCAGATCCCAGTTGCAGTTCTCAGCGTGACTCAGGGGACTGCTTGTCTGATGGAAATACTAGTTCATCCACCATGGAAAAAGACAAAGATGAGGCCGAAATTAGGAAACCTGAGAGGTCTGGGCACAGCCGTTGTCTTGAGGAAAAAGTGTTTGGAGTGGTCTACAAGAGGGGTCGAAGGTCTGTGGGAGCCCAGGTAAACAGGTGTTTAGAGAGCTTAGAGGCTGGCGAGGTCTCACACCTGCGTCCTTCCAGTTCGATTAAGACCCCAGCGAAAGCTGCCAAGAAGAGGAGTAGTAGCAAATTGAGTCCTGATTCTATTAAGAGACCATACATTGAACTGGAGGAGGCCAATTCTGGGAAAAGGAAGAGTGACGCAGAAGTGTGTGAATTTGGAGAAATCGATGGGAAGGCGACAAAGGGATGCGAGTCTTCAGAAGAGGAGGAAGAACTGAAAGTCAGCTCTGTCTTTGAGGTGCCACTTCAAAACACTACAAGGACAAGGAAAACTAAAATGCAGGGGGTGTCGCAAGAGGCAGGAAGCAAGCTGGTACAGACAGAAGAAGTGGAGGGAGATGCTAAAGAAAAGAATGCATCAAGTGATAAAAAGTGCCTGTCTTATAAGAAAAGGAAAACTTTGGCTCGTAAGAGGTTGTCAAAAGGAGCTAAGGTACTGGATCTGGTTACTGTTGAAATAGACGACCCAGATCCTGGGCTTAAGCCCACAGAAGGAATTCCCCTTCAGGCCGATGTTCAGATTGACAGTTACTCCAGTAGTGAGGACCAAAGGACCCCTGGTCTCAGGTCATTCAGGCGGAGTGAAAGGTTGAAGCTCTTTACAGAAGAGGTTCAAGGAAACAGAATGAAGGCCTTGGCAAAGAGCTCCACGAAGAATGCCATTTGTGACCCAGAAAATGGGCAGGGGAAGAATACTGCAACACCTGACATAGTTGAAAAGGTTCTTAATCCATTGACAGTGGAGGCACAGAAGACTGTTGTTAAGAATGGGTGTGTAGCTTTTGTGGATTTGTCAGGCATTGAGGTGGACAAGTTAAGCGTTGGCAAAGGCGTGGGCCAGTGTGAACAGAAGCCGTGCCACACTGAAACAGATCATCCTATGGCTAATAATGCTGTAGAAGGTCTTCAGGTTACCCTGGCATGTTCACCCATCATGACTGACCACCCAGTGTCCCCAAGGAAGCATGGGTCAGATGCTGTAGTACCTCTATCCCCAGGGAACTTAACAAATGAGCCAACAGATGCTGAGTTTAAACAAGATAGAATCGACAGTGAATTAGACACTGAACAGTTGCTGAAAACCTTTAAAACCACAAAGAGAAGATCTTTCTGCATTGGTACTCCCAGTAACAAATGTTTGAACAGAGTTTCACTTAATTCTGAAAAGCTGCCCCAAGGAGAGGTGCCGAATCCACAGGTTAAGCAGAGTAAAGATAAAATACTCACAACACCCGAGTTGGTTTGCGTGGCTGATTCTGCAGAATTAGTACAGCAAGATGCAGAGACATTTTCTTTAGGTCTGGAAAATCATTCCGTTTCCACAGATTCATCTAATCCTACTGTTCATAAAGTGTTGTCCCCTAAGAGTAGTAGGGTCGGATGCCTAAGGAAGAGTGATGCACTTCTAAATATATCAGCATCTAAGTCGAAGGATTCGGCAGAGCAGCTATGTTTAAATGCCTGGGAAAATAATCACAGTCGTTCAGTCTGTGGTTCTAGTGGTACAGTTGAGTCCAATGGAGTCAAATTCCCTGTAGGAAAACAAAAAAAACAAAGTTCTGCACATATAGTCAACAGTGGGGAAGTGGGCCCTGAGTTTGTCTTCACTGCTTCTGAAGAGGAACCACAAAACCCTTCTGGAAGGATCACTGAGGAGCCGCACCCCGGACTACAGAGTACAAATCCTGGAGTCCCTTCAGGAAGTGCGGATATTGCAGCTTGTAACTTAAAAGTGGATACAGTGTCTCCTGTGTGGGGAGTCAATAACTTATCAACATCCTCCATGACCCCAGATGATCTACTGCCTCCAAATATTGTTGTTCTCGGTTCCAGCAGAAGTGCAGGTAGCTCCAGATCAGAGGATCTTCCCCTTCAGTTGTGCAGTCAGATAAATTTATTGAAGCGGAGAAGGCCTCAGAAGCTGGAGTCTGAGGACAGTGGAGAAGATGACCAGCTTCCTTCACTGGCCAAGCTGTTAGGACATGCCACTTCTCACTCGGAGGATCTCACCCTCCTGGACCTAGAATGTCCTAAAAAACATTCCAGTGGTGAGGCATATCTTTCTGAAGTACCAGGCAGATGCCAGAGTCCCTGCTCTGGTCCAGAGGGAGTACCTGCCAGCCAGGTGTCTGTAGACCTCTTTGGAACCCCAGAAGAGTGTGAGTTGCTTGCATGTTTACTTAAAATTGCTTTGCTCTTTCTTTCAGCCAATATGTTTGTCCTTGCTCAGCTCTCTAGCTGTCTTTGCATGCAGGTGAAAGTGCTGCTGGTGGCCATGGATTCTCTGAATACTCTTCACAATTTTCCACTGAAATTATCAGCACCCAGGTGAGGACATGCTGAGTTTAAGTTCCCGATTCTGCTAAATAATGTAAATAAAACCCATTTTTCTTAGCAGGCTCTTTTTATCGTCTTGTTGATGCAGTCATGCAGGACCAAATAAATGAAAAGGAAAGGTATCTTTTGTTATCTGTCTTAACCTCTTTCGATAGTGTCAGGTGGCTCAGAAACGTATGCTTTTAACCAAGCGGAACCCGACCTGGGGTTTGCACATAAATCCATGTTTGTTCCCTAAACCGCTTGATTATTCCCTGCTCACTGCGGCTGCTTCTGCAGTTTGCGTAAGTGATGGGCATAATGAATATGCGATGTTGCACCCCACAACCACTAGGTGGACATCCTGCAACTTGGTGTGGAAATCTGTGACATTCTGGAGGCAGACTGGGTTTTGCTGGAAAGCCTGCTTTGGGCAAACACTGTGAATTGCATTTTTTTTCTCAGACATGCAGTCACTGCACTATCCATATAATTGTTGTTAATCCACTGGTACCTTTAATACAGGGAGGCTTTGTGGCGATCCAGATGTGCAGTGCACTGTGGCCTTAGCATATGCCACAGTTTTTCTGCTGGAGTTTCTGTTTTAGAGTAGATTACAGCTCCCCCTGCTTTCCAGTGCCCTGGGTGGGGGCTCCTGGATCTGCTGTAACGTTCCACTGTTCAGGTAACATGGTGTGATCTCTGATGAGTGCCTCAGAAACCCCTTAGCCCCCCCTTGGTGCTGCATGTGGGGCACGCTGGCCAGTGGGTGCATAGATCAGAGGTCTTGAGTGATGAGGAGTCTTTGGACTAGAGATGGCCGATCCACATTTTCTCAGTTCCAGTCTGATTCCAATAAAACTGTGGATACCAATACGGATTCTGACACAAGCTCTTTTTACTTTAATATTTGAATTTAATTTATAATCACAAATATTAGTAATAATATCAACTGGTAAATACTAATGGAAAAAATGTATGCCAAAAATCTTTAATTAGGCTTCTAGAAACCCACATAACGTACTGTTCCACCTCGTTTGTGGGTCTTGTTTATAGCATTTATGAGGCATTTGCAGTTCAATTTTAATACCTTCCAAGGGAGTATAAGCATGTGGCGAATGCTTTAAATGGCCCGCGATGTTTCTCCCACTGGCAACAGCGTCACTTACACTTCACTGCGACAGCAGCCCATCATGTATCACGCAAGCTGTAGCGAGTGCGTACATCGGCCCAAGCTTGCGACTCCCAAATCATCCACTGCTTTTTCCATATTACTCATGTTGTCTTACACAGTTCTGTGTGCTTTGTTTAGTGGGATTTTCCATTAAATGCTGCTTCCACCTTTCAAAAACTGCAAATGTCTGTGCTACTAGTTGGTAGTAGCCTAAGTTACTTCCCGATCGTCACCTTCTTACCTGATGTCCTTCCACTGCCCCTACTGCGCAGGGTATGCTCATGACGTCACAGCGAGCGGAGTCACTGCGCTCACACCTACTGAGTGACAAAAAAACTGAGAGCCTTAGTGTTCAGCTTGAATGCCGCACAAAAAACACATCTAACACGGGAATGAGCTGTCGTGCAATTGATTGTACAAATAGATTTAACAAGAAATGGGAGCCGTCTTTTTACAGACTGGCGAAAAGTAAATAAGTAAGTATCGGATCTGGATTGATTACATTTGGCCAATACGCAATCCGTCTAATAGGTCTGGATCAGTGCGACTCTACTTCAGACCATTGGTGTCCCTCTCTTGCGAGACCATGAATGCTTTGTGGGTGACAGTGGTGACGGACCCTAAACCGTCGTTCTCCCCATTCTTCAGCAAAAGCTCGCCATGCAGGAGGACCTGTGCCGGCTGCAACGGATGATGGTTCTCGTCACGGAGGCCCTGCACCAGAAGGAGGGCGGCGGCAAGCGGGGGCCGCCCCCCCCCTCTCCGCCTGCAGTGGGCGTAGGTGTGCTTGGCTCCGTCTCCCTCACCTTGCCAGGTGAGCGGTGAGCTAAAGTTGTCCCCCGCCTTCCCATTTGCTGCGAATGCCAGGTTAGCACATGAAGAATTCTCGCTTGCGTTTGAATGTTCTGTTCAGGTGCCTCTCCCCTCCCGACCTCAGCCTGTGACGGCCGGAAAAGAACGAGCGTCGCTAGGTAATTCCTGGAACTTTCAGTCCCAATAGCTTCAAGAAATAAGTACTTCCTCCTGGTTATCATTAACATAATTTAAAGTTGACCTTTACTCAAACCATCCAGTTACATTCTTTTGCCTAAGTGATTGTGGTTGGACCATTTTAGTGAAATATCCTGGTCCTTAATCAGAGGGTGCGACCTTTGGGTATTGAGCATTCAAGGGTTTTTTGGATAGGGTCTGGTTTCTTTGCCCAGTCTGTAATTCATTCGTAGCCCCTGGGATATCTCAGCCCTTCAGTGGCTGTGTAGAGTTTGCAGGGTATGAGTTTTTGGAGTGTAGAGTAGCTAATAATCTCCCTAATGAAGCCAGCTCCTCCCCATGCTGCGACGAATAAGGAAGTGATTAGCAGCCACGTCGTATTTGTCACTTTAAGGCCCTTGAAGGGGAAGCTGTAGAGCAGTTGTAATTTATCTCCCATGCTTCGATGCTCCTCTCACAGGGAGGTAAGCGCTGCCCTCAGCAACAGCGAGGGAGCGGAGCTGTGCAAGGCGCTACTTAGCTTTTCATTTAGCTGCAAACTCTTATGAGGCGATAGCGCTTTGTGCCTGTTATCACTGCCAGCCGAGGGGTTATGGCTGACAGAGTAAACCCCCCCCCCCCCAAGAATGACTTATCTGAGCAAGCAGAAATTATGCAAGTTATTGGGTTAGACAGCAGAGCCGCCTGCAGGTGACTCGCTGTCAAAAGTCGAGTTTCCGCCAGATACAGGTTGCAGGTGACGTCAATGTGCCTCCCCCCCCCCATCTGCTGCCAGACCCCAGACCCCCCCGTCTGGCCAGGCCCTCGTATCCCCCACCCAGAATAGGACCCTGGATCCTGTCTGCGCCCTTCCTGGTCCTGTACCTTCAGAAGTCCAACAAGATGAAGGCAACATCGCAGAAGGTTAAAAATGAATTTCAAAAATGTGATTCTAACTTTGATCATGATGCTTTTTGTTTTTTTTAAAGTTTACTATAGTAGTAAAGTATAGCAAGTAAATATAGTGAATGTTTGCACATAAAGTGACCAGACTGTTTGTAACAGTGTTATGGGGGAAGTATTTCTTCAAACGTTTAATTTTTTTCCCAGCATTAAACACTGAGAGATTACAGAAGGGAGATGGAATCTGGAAGCAGGGAATGATGGACCAGCAATAGGCTCCTTGTGTAGGTGGTGCAGGGATATGTTTGGGTCTGAGTGCTTGAAGCCAAGCCTCTGGCGACTTGCCGATGGTTGTGGGCTGTGGCGCCGGTATGAGCACGGTCGCGTTAGGGGCAGGCTGTGAGGTCCGGCCTCAGGCCGGCTCCGCATTCTGAGCTTTGGCAGTGCCAAGGGGCTAAGCGGCTCCTTGGTATGAAGTCAAAGGCACTGAAGTTTCCACGCATAACAGTATGGGGGGGGGCTTGGCGTGCGACCCTGATTGGGGAATAATGATGAGATGTGAGTGGTTAGAAATAATCCGTAGCTGACGTCGTAAAAGCGGACTGGCAGACACACGTGTCTGTGTGAATAGTGGAAATGCTCCTACGTGAGGACTTTGAGGATGGTGCCAAGACCACGGCCTTGGGCTTCCACCCTCCAAACCAGGCCAAACGTATGCGCATGAAACCCAATAACTGTCCATCTTGACTTTCATGATGTGCTTTGGGGCTTCTGGGAGCACTGGGTAGACTGGCCCTGCTCCGGGCCAGCTTTTCACTTTGTGTAAACCCAGTGGTGTTTCTGCCATCTACCCAAGTGGTCCAACCTCCCTGTAAATGGGAAGAGATGATAAAGTTGCCATCTCAGGCTTCTTAAGAATTGTCCTTCAGAAGTGGATGCCTTTTATGCAGTTTTTATAAAAAACTAACCTCGTTTGATATGGTGGTTTCTATGTTCATCCTCACAGTCCGACGTTTACATTTATCTGACACTTTTATCCAGAGTCACTTAGAGCAGAGGGAAGGGTTACAATTTAGACGACACTGTTCTATCTCCAGGCACTTGGTGAAAGCCTGGCACCTGAAGCATCCAGCTTGTGTAGCCAGAAGGGCTTTCAAACGCAGCTTCCTGCCACAGAGGCTCGTTAGAGGGGCCGTTTGGGGCTGAGGTTGTTACCCACGCAAATGCGGCTGTAGATGGCATAAGCCATTTCCTTGAGACACCATGATGGAATGTGTTTTCAGGGACGGGAGTTGTTTTTTATGACCCATGTGTTGCAGATACTCGTCTGCAGAACCAGTGGAGCACCCGGCTGGTGTTAGTCTAGGCTGGCTCCTCTGGGCTTGTTCTCCAACCTGTCAGACACTTTGTGAATGTTCTTTCCTCCATTCCATTAGGGCGGAGTGGTGGCTCTGAGGCTAGGGGTCTGTGCCAGCAACTGGAAGGTTGCCGGTTCAAATCCCATGAATGCCTGGAGTGATCCTACTCTGTTGATCCCTTGTGCAAGGCCCTTAACCTGCAATTGCTTCGTCTTGGGTATGACATTAATCTACATCCAGCCCTGTAAGGAGTTCCTCCAACTTACAGGGAAAAACTTGGGGGTTGGTGGCAGTATTTGCTGAGGTATCACCCCCCACCTGGCTGCACTCAGGTTCTCATCCCTGAGGTGGTTTGTCGTGTGGTGGGTGCAGCAACACACTGTAATCAGTGCATGCTCCTTACACACTGTAATCAGTGCATGCTCCTTACACACTGTAATCAGTGCATGCTCCTAACCTCTCTCTCCATTCCATTAGCCTAAATGCTGAATGTTTTGATTTATTTTAACAATGATAATCTTCACGAAATGTGTTAAATGATTATCTCCTGTAGCTCTGGCTTAGACCCTAGTTTTTAGGATACAGTTTCCTTCAGGTTCTCCAGATTCCCTCTACGGAACATGCTAAGGTGAACTGGAGTTGCCAAAAAGTCCGTAGGTGTGAATGTGTGTGTGGATGGTGTGTGATCCCAGCCATGGGTTGGCATCTGCTCTGTATGTTATGTTTTACCTCTTATATTAAATTTAGTCTAAAGTTGCTGAGTTCTACACGCTGAGTCTCACAATCAGCTGTATGCCTGTACATCAGAGGGCGACGGAGACATCACTGCGGCGACACTGGAACGGACGGGGGGTAGAGCTCGACACCGCTCCACTGGAATGCCCACGGGGGCCACACGGGCGGAGCCGGGCCCGGGAGGTGAAACCCGCTTGCCCCCACCGCAGCCACATAGCGACACGCCGAGACAGCCGACCCAGAGCCGTGCCAGTTGTGGCAAAATGGTTCTTGTGGCTTCTGGGCTGAGCACGGCAGAGCTGGTGAGTGAGGAACATACCTGGATCCTATCGCTGCCCTGGCAAAAAGTTTATCTGGGGCTGTTGTATTCTCTCATTAGACACTGGCAGAATGCGCGTGAAGTACATGAAAGGCGAACTCGTCGTACTTCATTTTGTTCCTGCCGACTGCCATCCTTTAATGAAAATGATCTGCACAGTTAGCACTGAGAACCATGAGTCAGATGTATTTTGACTCATGTTCTTTGTCCCTGCCATTCCCACCCTCATCCCCCCCCCATTATTTAGTCAGTTGTAAAGAACTTTGCCAGAAAGATGGGGGGCAGCATGTGTGCGGAGGTGACCCCAGAAACCACCCACATCATCATCAAGACGGGTGAGTCACGTACCCGAAGGCCTCCCAGATAGCACTCAGTATTAATAGTAGTAGTAGCAGCAGCAGTAGTAGTAATAATAATACTATATTATTATTACTATTATATATTACTATATAATAGTAATATATATAGTAAAATAGATGGCTTCAGCTTTAATCTGTAAAAGCACAGTTGCAAAACCCACCAGGTCTTAATTGCTTCTCTTTATTCTGTCCTCAAAACCTTCTCATCCAAAGCCCCACATCTGTAGACTAGTAATGAAAATGTTTCCCTGGCAACAAGCAAATGGAATTTCTGGCTTGTGAACTGAAGGGGAGGGGGTGCTGACGATAGGTGGCAGGACCTGGAGAGGTGGACGGGAAGTAACATAACATTGTTCTTGGTTGGGTGGGAGGGGTCAAATTTTTGTTGTTCTTGCCCCCCCTCTGATTGTGAATAGAGTTTGGCCAGACATTTGTGATCAATAGCGTCAATTTGAAATATAAAAATGCTGCATTACTATACCTCTTCCCTGGTTTACTGAAGTTAGCTCCACGATTCTGGTGCTGTGAATTGCTTTTTTAACGCATCTGCCCGGGTCTGTATTGGCTCATCAGACTAATTTAGTCATTATAGGTGCTGGCTTTCTGTGGTTCCGGCGATGGCGCAGTCTGCTTAGCCCCGTGTCACCCTTTTGATCAACCATGCTCTCCGAGGTCCTCTTCTGCCCCTTTGGCTAAAGCAGTCACTGGAGTGCTGTGCTGGCTGAAGTTTGGCATAAAAAACAAAACTGTATAAAGCCAGCGAACGTTGGCATGTACCCAGCTGATCTACATCAGCCGTTCCGCACTCTGAAGATCAGCTTTTATTGTAATCGATGACATAATATCTACATAGGGTATCATTAGCATCTGAGCTGGTGTGGCTCTTTAAGAGTGATCAGTGTGACTGTACAGTATTGACAACATGCACATCAACGCCATGCAGTGTAGTTTATTAAGGCAAGGAATCCAATGTGCATAATTTCATAGTGGGAGACTCTATAAATGAATGATGCTCTTTTGTTATGGGGGGCAGATTTTGGTGCCTCAGAGTCAAAAGAGTTCACTGTTTACTTTGTTACTGATGTGCTCACTGTTGCAAGCTTTTAGGGGGGGTAGGACATGTGACTGGGAGGTGGCAGACAAAGCAGATTACTAGATAATGGGGTGCTGTGGGAGGTGATTTTTGTTGTTGTCCCCCCCAACTCATGACTGGGCTAGACTAAGATTGTATTCACCTTTCAACAGTGAGAAGAAGCAACTGGCTACAGTAGATATCAATGCTGTAGGCCGACAGTATTGCTTGCCAGTCAAGATTGAGATCCAGCCAGTTTGTTTCAGCAGGGCACACTAAAGCATTTTCTGGTACATTCCTGTAACCTGAGGTCGCCAAGTAATGAAAGACGTCGTTTAACTTGTGGCATTTGAGACTACTAACAAAGTCAGACACTACAGCATCCTGGGGGGGTGCTCTACAAAGCTGGGTTCCCCAGTTAGCTGGGTTAACGTAAGATAGAAGTAATGAGCGTCCAATAAGAGTGAAGGGCATTCCTAATGGATAATCCATGACTTATATCTTAAGTTAACCCAGCAAACTCAGAAATCCTGCTTCATGGAACACCCCCCTGGTGTGTGAAAAGATTCTGCTTTACCTTAAAGTACAGTTAGCTTTTTTCCCCTATATCAGGGTTATTCAAATCACGGTCCTCGAGGTCCGAGCACTGCTGGTTTTCCAGCCTTCCTTTACCTATCAGTCAGGTGTGAAGCCTCTGACCAATCAGAATCAGTAATTATCAAACTAACTACCTGGGAGAACTGAAAACAAGGCCTGGATTTGGAATCAAGGTCCAGATTTGAAGAACCCTGCCTTATATGATGCCTGCCTATCACTAATGTAATGAGTTAAAGGCAGGTGTTTGGGTCAGAAGTCAGGAAAATATAGTGAATACACAGCTGCATAAAGTGCTTTAAAATATTCTTGGATCTTGCTTTTGCAAGAACTATGTGCAAAAAAAGGTTAATTATGAGAAGCCGCAGTCTGGTTTATCCATCTGCAAAACAAACAATATTTTGCTTTGGGGCCATAGATCTCACTGGAGGCTGGGATTGTAGCTCTGAATCAGCAAAGTAAGAGCTGGAATTGGCTGCTTGAAGACAAACAATGGCTTCTGTGGAAATTTTAAAGAAATTTAAATGGTGATTTTGTTTGTTTTTGTCCAGACAGATGAGTCTGTCCCTTTGTTCAATAATTCCGTTTTTCTGTGGCCTGTGTGAGCAAGATACAGTGTGTGCACAGAAGCGCGTTTCCACATGACATCGCCTGTCGTGCCGCTTGGCAGTGCTCCAGCCACTCTACCTCACCACCCTGTTCTGCCCATGCTGTTTACAGACGCCAGGCTGGTGTGTGAACGCACACTGAAGTACTTTCTGGGCATCGCGGGGCGCAAGTGGGTGGTCAGCTTCCACTGTAAGTGTCCCGTGGCGCCTCACACCCAAGTGGCTCGAACCTTCTGTTTTGTACAAGTTTCACAAGTAATACTGTGCGTGACATCCCATAATGCCTGTGTGCTGCTTCCATGCAGGGGTCATTCAGAGCTTCAAACGAGGAAGCCTCCTGCCAGAAGTGAGCTCTCTCTCCTGCAACCATACTAACTTCCAAAATAACTTCTGCCCCCTTAAATCTCCCCCATGTGCTTCCCATGGGGTCTGTGTAAACCTGAAATCTTGTGCTTTGTTACCCCTATAAACTCCCCATAACTGACCTGTGTGTGTGTGTGTGTGTGTGTGTGTGTGTGTGTGTGTGTGTGTGTGTGTGTGTGTGTGTGTGTGTGTTTGTTTGT
>JABFEA020000098.1:29250330-29265324 GCA_019775915.2 Cyphomyrus plagiostoma | reverse complement strand
GCGCCCCCCCCCCCCCCCCCCCCCCCCCCCCCCCCCCCCCCCCCCCCCCCGCCGCGGGGGGGGGGCGGCGGGGGGGGCCCCGGCCCCCCCCAGTCCGGGTCATGAGCTCTCCCCAGCATGGTCTTGGAATACTGTGGGAGATGTCAGCTTTTTTTTTCACCCCCACCATTTCTCAGCACTTTGTCTCCCCGACCCCCTTCTTTTTGTAATGTATGCTGCGGCATCTTTGATCCTGAGACCCATTTGAATGTACGCCTGTGTGTGCAAAAAAGGAGAAACCCACACATTTTGCTCTCATTTTTGACCCATGAGCCGATTCTGATCAGCGTATCCCGTGTTGATACTTGCACCAGTATAAATGTTGCCTTTCGACTGTTTACTTTCACTTCTGTGTTTCTCCTGTGTGAAAGGGGAAAAACTGCATCGAAAGCTATCTGCAGGCCTCTGGGGGGAGTTCATGTGAGGCTGATGCTACTGTAAGTGATGAAATATTTGTGTTACCTCCCCATATCTTTTGATGGCAGCGCAGTAAATTACATTTGAAGAGGTCCCTCTGTCCCTAACATCTACCTGTTCTGTTCCCATCTTCACACCTTCCATCTCCCCTTGTTTTATTGTTGTTATTATTATTATTTTTTTTTTAAATCACAGGCCTTGTGTTCACCATCTCTGCCTTACTCGTGTCCGCCCACTCCTGGCTGCCTCTGACATTTACCATGTGCTATATCATGAATGGATAAGCTGTCTGAGCAAATGTCATGCTCAGATTTTGACAGCGAACGCTGAGCCGGACAAGGCCGTAGGCGGAGAGTTGAGCGTAGGGGAGGAACTCTCCTGGGGTGCTCTGGCCTTTCCAGGCTGCTGTCTGCTCGGCAGATATGCCACGGCGCGTGGCTCTGGAGCAGGGTGGTGGTCTCCAGCACCGCGGGCTTTCGGCGCTGAGGTGTTGGCACAGTCTCCGACAAGGGCTTAGCTTCCACACAGCAGCGGGCACCTCCTCACTGTCAGCACAGTTTGACCTTCGTCTGGCTGCCGTTATCTCCCCTCTCCTCGCTTGTCTTATGCGTTGGATGGAGGCGTAATGCAGAGAGAGAATGAATGAGTGGTTTGCCGTAACTCACCCAGTACACAGGGCTGGTGGGTCCAGCAAAGCACAGAGTACTTCCTGGCTGGAACGACGTTCTTTCTGAGCTATGTTCTTGTGAACTCCATAATATCAAAGAGGACAGCACACCTGTACAAAATGCCTGATGACAAGCACCTTTGTTTGAAGTTAATATATTTCAACTACTTTCTCTGAGAAACAAACAGGTGTGTATTTCATCGAGACATTTTCGTGCTGCTGGTAGGGACAGTGGGAATTCTTAGTTACATTTTCTTGTTACTGTTCATCCAGCCTTTAACCACGGTGAGGGACCGAACGCCAAACTTGACTGCTTTGCCTTTGGAGAGAGCTTGGTTGTTGCAATTCGGAACACGGATCTGTCTTTTCTGGATTTTATCATAATTCCATGCATGTCAAGATCCCAAAGAGCTCACCATTTTGCTGGGTTTGTTTAACAGTCAGAGAAGCTGTTTTACTTTGTTTTTAGTTTCTAAAATTTGAGGTATGCCCGTCTGTCCCAGACCCCGTGTGACTGAGTCAGATGAGTGCGTAGTTGACCTCTGGTGTAATATCACTTTGGTCCGCATTGCACATCTTGTCATCCAGGCTTTCGTCTAGCCTTTAGGTAGAGATTAGTATGACAGCATCATGGTTTTCATATGTTAAGAATATTATAGCGCCAGGCAGACCAAGGCATCGCAAGATCAGCGAAGGACAAGGAGACCTGCTTGCTGGGGCCAAACACACACTTTATTGTAGTCCTGGACAGGCCTGTAACAGACACCCAACCGAACATAAGCAGGGGAAATCAGGGAGGCTAGACGCTGGGAATCAAGGTACACACATGGTGGATAATTTACAGAATAACTAGAGACACGCGAGGATCGATCAGGGTGCACACAAGACATCGTTAAACATACAAGGCACAAATGGGAAATGCAAGTATTAACTATAAAAATGCAACAATACAACAAGGGCCATATGCAATTACACGCTGGGCATGCTGGGATATTTACAATTTTGTGCAAAAAAGGCTTAGGTTTCCAAAAAGGTTTAAAGCTATGGAGTGAAATATTTGCCTATAAAAAAAAAATCAGTTTTACATTAGAATATGTACAAATAAACAGTGAGATACTGAAGTAAAAAGTTTTTTTTTTTCCCCTTTTACTGACATTCTATTGGACGATAAGCATGTAAACCCCTCTTTAAGGACACCCAACCCAATCCATGCACTGTACTTGTTAAATTCCCCCACCACCTCAATCACTGCAATTTGTTAACTTAATGAGGTTCTAATTATCTACTATGCTACTGGTTGAACTTGAATTCAGCGAATTTATGGGTATATTGGATGATCACTGCAATTATTGGAGTAACTTGATGGGGGATTTTGAAATGACAAAGCTGAGACACTAGGGAAGATTATACAAGTCATAGGGGTGCATCAATATGAAGTATATAAATACAAGTCTAAGAAAGTACTTTATATTATGTAGCATTGCAAGCACATACTGATCTCTCCAATAACTGCTTATCCAGCACAGGGTTCAAAGCTGGGAAATCTTGCCAGTGGGTGGCATATAGTACACATTCTACATTGCAGTGCTGCTGTTGTAAATGGTGTCGCACTTCAGTATTAGTGTGCAGGGCATCATCTATATTATCCTACAGATGCCAAATACAGTAATTCTACTGAAACTGGAATCAAGTTTGATTGTCCAGCACTGTGCAAAAGTCTTAGGCAGTCAAAAGAAGTGTTCTTCAGTTTATCTGGGTAGTCAGTGCACATTTGCTCAGAACAAAAGAACACAATTTAATATTAAAACATAAGCAAATTAAGAGCAATATAATAGAAATTTCTTCTGTTCTCCAAAAAGTCACTGGTATCTATTTGGACGGCGAGATGAACGGCGCTTCAGTTCCAAAACCTCTCCTCAGGGGCACCTCAGCCATTCCATATGTTTGTTAAATTTCACCACCAGCTCAATTAATTAATTTAATCTTAACTAATTAAGTTAAGGTGTGTTAGTGGTCAAGTTAAAAAAAAAAAAAAAAAATACATGGCTGTATTATAGGGTTGCTGGATATAATGGGCTGAGTTTTTGCAGAGATTTTAAAATGGCTGAGTTAACTCACTTTGACAGCCATAACAGCATAGTTTTGCTGTAATATGAAGATCATTTAAACATAATTTTCATTGGCGGCCTAAGACTTTTGCCCAGTACTGTGTGTGTAGTAGCTAAATGATTACAGTGCACTGTCTCATGAGATAAAACTGTGCCTGAGACCTGATTAACTCAATTTCAATAAGAGATGCAGTTACGGTGTGTTGCCTTTGTACAGCGGCGTGCGGTGCTGCCTCTTCCTGCAGCTTCCCTTCACACGTGCATGTCCACCCTTCTCTGTGCTGCACAGACTTCCTGCAGCTTCCCTTCACACGTGCATGTCCACCCTTCTCTGTGCTGCACAGACTTCCTACATCTGCTCATGTTTCACCAAAACAAAACACAAAAATCATCCTTGGCTGCCTGGCAAATCATGATTAACAGTTTGTTCTGTTTAAACTACAAACAACACTTTGACCAGCAGATCAAGCCTTAAAAAGGGTGATTAAAATGAATGAACTGGGCTTCTTCAACAGGCTGTAATTTAACAATCTGGATGCATAACCAAAAGAAAAAAAACTTCATTGTGCTCATTCAGTACCAGTATTAAAACCAACTCTCATTTAAGCTTAATTAAGGGGTCAGCCAGAATGGGACTTGGCATATATACGTTAAGGGCACGTTTTGTGTGTTTGTTGGCTTTGCCCCTTGTCACAAGCCCAGTGGGTTCTGGCTGAAAATCGGGCTGTGATTCATTTTGCAGGATGGAAATTGGGCAACAGCTTGGGCCAGAGACTCCATAGGATGCTAAAACTGGAGACTGACCATTTTCAAAAAAAAAAAAAACTAAGCTTGAACTTTGAACTGATAAGACATTTTTACAAAGGGTCCATTAGTCTGAATTCTTACCCGGAATCCTCAGCTTATTTGCATATGCAACCAGGTTATGTATTGATCCAAGCTCGTGTTCATTTCGAATGTTATTTCTTAGCCAGTGAAGTTGTAAATATGTAGTCAGTGTGCTCAGACATATCTCCAGGCGCCTGTGTTTATGCATGTGTCTATCCATCAGTCTCCAAATGTTCAGTTAGGTAAATTAGTGACTAAGTCGTTATGTCTGTGTGTGCCCTGCACTGGACTGGCATCCCGTCTATGGTGTCCCCAGCCTGTGATACCTGGGATAGTCTCAATGTCACTGAAATTCTTTATTAGATATGGAACATGAATGTTTGTGTTTAACTATATCACTATACATAAACTGTCACCAAATACCAGATAGGCAGGAGAAATGAAATATGGAGCGGGTGTGTAAATTCCTATCTCATCATCCTTTTGGCAAATGGTGGAGTTTGTGACTTTTTTAGCTCACTCACGGCGAGTAAACTACTGGTGGTGATTTGGGCCCATCTGAGTAGAGTTGGACCTATTATCAGAGCCAGGAGCTACTGGTAGAAGCCCAGCAAAAAAAAATAAAATGTGCGGCAAACAGGACACCATCACCAGCTGTCTCAGGTCATTCGTTATTAGAGAGAAAAAACAAGATCATTTGTACGATGCTGTGAGATTATCAGGAGCGGCTGGAGCACGATCGGAACACTGCGCTTTCCACAGGCTGCTGCTCACCCCATACAATTCTCATCCAGACACTGCATCATGTGAGGGGGAAGCTATTACTTCTGTATTATACCATCTGTTCTAGATGTTGATTATATTCATGCCGTATAGTTATTGGGCAGCATCTTTCAAATTCATCACATGACCTTGCACACTGAAGGTCAAAAACGGAAGCAATTGCGTAGCTCTGGAAAGCCACAGTTAAGCATTCGAAAGAGTGAAATGGTGTCATCAGATGTGCATGTCATGTAGTGAAGGTTCATGCCATTGACGCAGCTAGAACGCTGTTCCTGTCCCTCAGGAAGGACACGATGGCAGCCAGAGAGCATTAATGGAAGCGTGAGGCCCAGGCCGGCCAGGGAGCAGGTGGGCAGCCTGCTGGGAGAGGCCCGGTAATCACGCTTCACCTCCTGCGCGTGGACAGGCAGCTTCACACCCCACAGGAACGTTCACAAGCGGCCAAACTGACAGGAAGCACGTTGCCTATTTCTTGTCCCCCATTACTGCGATGATAAATGTGCACTCATTTTGTCCTAAGTCAGGGAAAAAGATCATGAATGTGTAAATAACGGCAAATGAAATCGCGGTGCCTCCAAAGTTTTTAGTTTCCTGTCAGCCAAAGTAAGGTTTGAGGTTCTTTCATTTTGCGTGATTTATGTGAAAGCAAGACACATTTACATGTGCTTTATGCCCTGATACCCATTAACAATCCTGATTATATAAACATTGTCATGCACAAATGTAATAGGGATATTAAGGGCAACACAGGCCCAGTGACAAATCTGAATCTCCATTTTCGGGACGTTGTTAGAATCTGGATAGAGATAATAGAAACTATCGCTGATGTTGTCATCCCCTTTTGTACTAACTTTTGATATACACACAAAAACAAAATCATTAACATTATTGTTTTGCCTCTGAGGGCTTTTCAAGCACCAGATGGTCATTTTAACATTGTAGATAGCATTTTTTTCATCAACTACTTTGCAAATAACTAGGACTTACATCAGCAAACGGGCACGAATGGAAGAGCAACTGAGCGGCTGGAATGATCTTGAATGACTGATAAGGGACAGGATGTCAGAGGATAATATGGACGTGGATTTCGAAAATTCCATCGCTGTCTCCTCCACCCCAGGGATTTTGTATTAACACCCAAGTCTTCCATATAATTGACTATCTTTTTTTTTTTCTTCTACAGGAGAGATATTGAAGTAGGTCAATAGACAATCGAGGACATTGTGCGCTATCTGCTAATATTACTGTTTTTGATTATTTTTATATGTTTAATCAAGGGGAAAATAATGAAGGATATGGCTGTCCCAGCAGACCCAGCATTCATGTATATGAATGTCATGTCAAGCTTGCATGTCAAGATACCGTTATTATTTATAGATGACCTTACATAATCCTCCCATAATTATAGCTCATCATAAATGATTGACCTATTCATTAAACTGAAACATATCTCAATAAATCAAACCTACAACCTCATCCATAAATTTTTGTTTGGCTTTGAAAATGTTTCACTCTATCAGTATTTACATCTCCCTCTACAAAATTGTATACTTCATATTTCAGGCTAGTTGCGTCATGTCTAATGTTGGATAGCTGATAGGAGCAGTGACAGGTTGCGTGTTGACAGTGCCTGACATATAGGGTCATGCTCACAGTAGATATATTGCATGGCTGGGATTTTCAGCTACCTACATTTACTTAAACGGGATGAGTCATACATCTCAGCTGTGAAATTTGATCTGTCCCATCGATTACCTCAGCAGATGGCTACATCAAAAAGGACAGTATGTCCAGCTACTCTTTACTTGTCTTGAAAGCACTAAGAAGTGCAGAGGGGAAAATAGTTCCGGTGAACTGCTTCTTGGGTCAGTCAGTCAGTCAGGTGTAAGTAAAATCATGACTGTGATCTAACTTGAAAAGTTCCGGGTTGCTTATTTGTTAGACGATACAAAGAAAATCTCACCAAAGTGTTTTCTCCTGCCCTGTTTCCCTTTCTGCTGTTTAATGGCACATTTTCAGCTTCATTCCTTCTTAGAACACTGTCATATAAGTCCTGACCTGTGTAGTAGTAGAGTAATGGATGGTCCTTCAGGAGAAAAACTCTGTTTCACTAACTCCAGAGCTATGCAAAAAAATCTATGATGTTTATAACTTGTTTGACCAAATCTTTTTATAATTTTTAAAATGTTTGCAAATAATGCACCTGCACTTCAGGCACAGATAATTTGGCATTTCTGGAACTCATGATGTTTTCAAAACTCATTTATCAAAATGCTTGTTAGACCACTTTTGTATCTGGCACACGCTGCTATTTGGCATTTAACCTCATGACTCACCTTTATAGCTCTGTTTGTAATTGGGGTTTAGTTACATCAGGGTCCTTTTTTGTTGTGTTTCTATAATCCCACTGTGTGTGTGTGTGTCTGTTTGTGTGGGTGGGTTATTATATATTACACTGTGGGGACCAAACGTCCACACGATGTGATAAACACCTGTTCTTTTGACGTATAATTTTTTTTCCCCATTCCTACAAGGAGAAACTCTGTTTCATAAAATCTGTGACTACAATCAAAAAACTAAAAATGTCAAAAGTTTTGTATTTTGTTTGGTTATTTATAGTTAAGGTTAGGCCTGGGCAGGGGTTAAGGTTGTCATTGTTGGGATTAGGGTTTTGCCCATAGAAATGAATGGACAGTCCCCACAAACGTGTGTCTGTGTGTGTATTTTCAAGCATAAAGCCCACCCCCCTCCTCCCCAACAGTAAACTATGTGACATGCAGCACACAGGCAGAACTAAAGGGTTAATTTCCTGTGTGAAATGTGTGGCGTAAGCATTAGAACAGTTAATATTCAGGATCCAAGTCATTTTGACTGTAGTTTGATTTGACAAAAATCAGGCATGTTCCATTGGCTCTGCTTCAGCAAAACAACCAGAATAAGTCAGGGAAATAAAACCTTTCTATATTCTTTTTGGAGGGCGTGCTTCTTTCATTACTGAAAATGGCATCAAGCCAAATCAGGCTTCAGCTGGATGAAAACAGCTATTTTTAAAAAAGAAGTATTCGTAACAGTTTAGTTGAGCTGCAAAAGTAATTTATTAACTCAAGTACAAATCATGAACAAATACGTTTTTATTTTGTTATTCTATTGTTTTATTTTTCATAAATGATAAAAAATGCAAGGCCACCTGACGATAGTGATGTGTAACAAACTGCAGTTTCACATCTCTCAACTAGATTAACTGGGTTTGCCTTATTGTGGGCACTTTTTGAACGAGAAGTCAGAGATAACTGGACAGCATAAGATCCAAAATCCTTAGTGGAATCCCTACTGGACAATAAACAAAAACATGCACCATCATGGCCTCAAGCTGTTTCACGGCACAAGATCCTGAGAGCATGTTAATGTAATCGGTCTGAGTCCCCTGTTAATTGGCTGAGGTAATCAGCTGATCCTCACTGGAGGAGTCTATAATAAATAGAGTCGTCGCAGTGAGTGGAAACTGTGCCCATGCTGAAAGTGAGGGTGAGTGTGCCTGATGTGATTAATGCTCAATGCTTACTGCTGATTCTGTGTTCAACCTGCACTATGAGTTAACGCTCATCTATTGCTTGCTCTACAGATACTGTGTTAATCAGGCCCCGAACCTAGAAAAACACATCCACCACCTTTTGGAGCAGATTTACAATGTTAGGGTAACAGCTTCTCTAGTTTCCCAGAGCTTGGTGGGGTATCTGAGTACAGCTGCTGTTCTGGGAGAGCCGGGGACACTAAGGGGGAGTTCCGGATGGGGGCTGCATGGAAGGCAGAGTCAATGCAACTGGTGCAGGCATCTCCAGTTTGATAAGATGAGTAATAACAATAGTTTATAGGTGCCGTGTTCTCCCCTAGCTGGAGGAATGGATGGAACGTATTTCACAGATGTGAAATTACTGTGCTCCCATTTCCCAGAACGGATGGTACCAATTTAAGGGCTTCACGGGGGAAATTAATTTGGAAGGGAGTATTCACTGGAGCCAAAGAAAATAATGTGTGCTTTGGAGGATGTAAGAACGTGGGGTACAAGCCTGTTTGTGTGCATCTCAGGGTAATTTAGTGGCATGTTGTGTATGTCTAACAAATGAAAAGGAATTTAACTTCTATCGCCTCATCAAAGTATAGAACAACTATTATTATGTCAATTTAAACCACATGCAGAGTTATAGGGCAAGGGCTATTCCTAAAGGGTGTTATCCATAAAACTTATTTAGAGAGAAAATGTTACAAACAAAAATAAAAAACACTTACCAGGCAACCACAATTTGATTGGATGTCTCTCACTTCACCATGAACATACAAAAATAAAGTGTTGGCCATTGGTACATTTTTTAGGTTAATGTCTTTACATCCTCCAAAGCACGCCTTTCTTCTTAAAGACCATCAGGAACCATTATCCATTGATCCAGTCAAGGTTTTATATCACGTTCACTTATTTATTTCATAGGCGCCTTTGTCCAAAGCAACATGCATGTGAGGATTTTAGAGCAAGGTCAGCCCCGGCGAGCCTGGAGTTAGGGCTTGGGGGGCAGTAACACGATTGCTCTGTCATCCCCGGGATTTGAGATCTCCCTTCCAGACGTGAGCACACATCCCAGACCCACTGAGATGCACACCATTACTCATCCTGCATTAGGCTGGGCAGTAACGACAGCCTCCCTGCATTCTCAGCCCCAGAGAAGTGCACTCGCTGCCACTTTGGCAAATCTCACACCTAAGTGCAGTGCAGTGGTTCTTAAGGGGTTTGAACGCAGGCGATGAAAGGTGCCAGTAGCATTCAGTTTGTGGTTAAGTCCCTGCTTGTGTTTTTTCGGTATCGATGGACAACTTGTACTCCCAACAAAATGAGCTATACTGCATCATTGCTGACAGTGCAGGGAAGCCTGGCCAGAGCAAAGGAAGCACCGCAGCCTGAGGTCCCATCCCTGCAGTCATCCAGACAGATAATTGGAAAACATTAAAAGCCCTTCTTTCTAATGATTTGTTTTGCAATCTATTTTTTGAAAATATATTCTGCAAAGCTGAGTCGTCCTGTTTATGTAAGCATGAGCATTCACAAGCCTTTGCAGCATCAGACCCAGTCATCCTTCTCCCCATCTGCTCATTCTCAGCTTTATATCATAGGGACTGCGCTGAGATCATGGGGTCTGCGCTGCAATGATGGGGACTGCGCTGCGATCATGGGGTCTGCGCTGGGATCATGGGGACTGCGCTGCGATCATGGGGTCTGCGCTGCGATCATGGGGACTGCGCTGCGATCATGGGGACTGCGCTGGGATCATGGGGACTGCGTTGCGATGGCTCCAGTTTTTCCTTTCAGATAAATCCTTGCATTTTTCTCGAGGACAGAAGTATCAAAGTCACATCATGCAACAATTGATGTGCCCCAAGATTTGATTCTTGGAGCTTCACCTTCTCTTTGCACACCATCTCTCTTTTCCTTCCACTACTACACAGATGATATCTATCTCTACCTGACCTTCCCTCCAGAGGACACCACAGTCTCAGCACATATTTCTGCGTGCCTCATAGACAGCACAGCCTGGATTATGGAAGTTCTGCTCAATCTGCTACTACTATGTGGATGACATCCAATACTACCTGACCTTCACTCCAGAGGACACCACAGTCTCAGCACATATTTCTGCATGATTCACAGACGTTGATGCCTGGATGAGGGAACTTAAGCTGAATCTCTGAAATACAGAGCTTCTTATCTTCCCTGCCAGCTGTACTATTCAACACAACATCACTGTCCAGCTTGGAACGTCAACATTACCCCTGTCAAGTTGTAGTAAGAGTAATGACAACCTGTCTGTGTGTGCGTGCATGCATACATTTATTCAATCAGCCTAGATGCAGGACACATTCCTCTGTCTCCCTTGATTGGCTTCCTATTGCTGCTTGCATCGAATTGAAGTCCTTGATACACGCTTTCTGAGCTATCAATAGAATGATCAATAGAACCTTTATCAAATTATCGTGTCACCAGAGACTATATTACATCCAACCTTTTAACACTGACAGGTGAAGGTGCCCAATAATTTATCCACGGCATGGAAACAAGACGCTTGCTAGATGTTTTACACCATGGTTCACTGACAGTGCAATGAGCTAATGCGGAGTCCCTAATACCCTTAAAAAGCAACTTAAGACTCATCTCTTTGCCAAAAACCTCATCCCCTACTACTGACCTTTACTGATTATCTACTCCTGACTTTGTGAAGTGGTTTGTTTGGCCCTACTAATGGTTATTCTGTGTCATTGTGTGTTCTACGTAATTTCTTGCTAGATCCTCGGCTGGGAGTTACTCGTGTGTTGATTGTCTCACATCTATGACTGCTTACAGTAACGGGCTTATAGCATTTCCTCTACAGATGCTTTTGTTTGTATATCTTTTTCCCACAACAATCTTTCACTTGTTTGTGGTGTGTCTTCGGAAGTTTAGCCTAATCGTTGCTGAGCTGGCTCCTTGATAGCTCCTCCTCATAACCTTTTTAATCTAAATATTTCTCTTTATTCCTAAGATTTAGTAAATATAAATTATACAGAAGCACAAAGATTCGCAGCATAATACTCTACCTTCTCAATTTACCACACGCAGGGTGTCCCCTGCCTTGGCACTATGCTGTCTGGGACAGACTCCAGGCCCCCCCTCGCAACAAGGGGCCGGGAAGGCAGCTGGTGGGTGGCAGGAGGGGTGGATTTAATGGACCTAATAAATAGGAGGAGGTCAAATGACAGTTATAATAAGTGATGAAAAAACACGTTTGTATGAAATCAATAATAATTTCTTCTGCCACTAGGATTTTAAAGGAATTTTTACTCATTTGAAACTTTACATAATAGGTATAATAGGATTTTACTGCAGGGCTGTTTGATCACCTCAGATTGTGGCTACTTTGTGTGCTTGATACCCGTTGTCTAATCATAGTCTGAACACAAAGCTAATACTGTATGTTGCTTAATGTATACAATACCACAGATATTTTCAATGGCAGTACAATGGAAACACTTTATATTGTAAAAGATATGCTCTAGCTATGTTTCCCCCTTTTTGTCTAAGTATTATGTTTATAAATTTACACAAACATTAGGAATTGGAAATCTTTAGATGAGGTATGTTACAGAATTTACCGTTGAGCATGTTGAGCTGCATTGTTTAATACGGCAACACAACGTTTCAGATTATGCTGTCATTACTGTGTATAGCTTTTAATCAACTACATTATAATAAGGCAAAAACTACCAGAAATATATAGACAAGAACTTTAGTGAATACATTATTCGATGTCGATATTGCTTGTGTATCTAAGAAGGTTAGGCAATGTTCCACTGCATGAAAACCTCTTCTTTAAAAATTAATTCTCTGCCCCAGAGCAGAGTTCATAGTTCTTTCAGTGACAGTGTCCAAGTTCAGATGCGATAAAGCATCATCAGACTGCGACACCACCTCCACCACACTTTACCGTTGATTGGAGGTGTTTTACCATGGAATGAGGTGTTTAGTTTACACCAGACATAACAGGAATCATGGCTAGCTTAGCTCACCTTGGCTAGTGTGATGTTTCAGCACGTTGTCTTCAGTGAGTAGTGGTTTCTGCCTTGGTTTGCTGCCTTGAACATCATCAATACTGATGTCGCAATCTTCTAAATGATGGTGTAACAGACGACATTAATATGACATTACACATGGCCTAATCTGACCTGATTGTTTAAAAAGGTGACCACAGGCGACCCTAATTGTCATAAGGTCTGCAATAGTTTTTTTTTCCAAAGACTCCTCGACTGATTAAACCAAGCAAATGAAAGAAGAACAAATGCATGGTATTATTTGCCTTCTATATATAACTGTGTGGAGCCATTTTTACAGTCCCCACAATGTGTAACTCAATTTTACAAAAATTTGCCACTGCAATAAAAAAAACTGTCAAAAGTCTTGTATTATGTTTGGATATTTGTGGTTAAGGTTAGGGCTGGGTAGGGGTTAAGGCTCTTATTGTTTTGAATAGGGTTTTGCCTATAGAAATGAATGGACAGTCCCCATAAAGATATGAATATAAAAAATACACCACTGGCCACTACTAATGAGCTTAAATGATATTTCCAGGGCCCTGTCTTCACTGGCTGTTTACAGATGCACGCTAAGGTGCTTAACCTTCCTCAGCTAGTAAGAATTGCTCCTGGAGCCAAAGGCCAGCTGTGAAAACAAATTATACAGGATTGACCGAGTGCAGGGCAAGGTGTTAGTGCAATACTGTGTTTTTCTTCTCTTTTATTTTATTAAATTGATTACAAAAGCACTGAACAAAAGTAACTGCATTTTCTATCAGACCCAAAGCTGTATGGTATTAGTTGTGGTGGAGTGCTATGCTGTGGGAGTTCTAGACCAGTTTGGTTTGGGGAGGCAGACTGGGGCCAGTTGTCCTGTTAGGAGGGACCAGATGCATTTGACCTTAACGTCCTCCAGTTATTACTTGCACACAATTGTCAGCATTAAGAGGCAAAAGACAATTTTGAAAAGCGATGTTATTCATGCAGTGCTTTTCAGTCACATTTTACTGTTTTTACAAATATGTAACTCACCCTGATTGTTTAGACTGTCTTTCTTCCACAAGCTTGATTTTTTTTTCCTGTCTTTAACTCAACCACCCAGTGCACCCACGTTGAGAGTCCTTCAGAAATATGTGCTTACGTTTGTGTTTCACCTGTTCATAGCGCATATATAGAAATATATAAATGTAAATAATAATAATAGTAATAATGATACATTTATTTCAGACCCAAAATGGCATATGTATTTATGGGGGCCACGGGAGGGCCATACATGTTGTCACTGGGGCACTGACCCGCCCCCCCGAACCTCCCCTAGGGCTGTAGGTACTCAACTAAGTGTTTTTTATGTTAATGCCTGGTTGAGGATTCACCCAGATAATGGGCAACTATCTCAGGCATGACGCTTTCCTGGCAATACCTGTTTCTCTGGAGAGCCAAAGTGGGCGAGATGCCACTATGAATCCATTTGGTTCATCTGCAGTGTGTAAACAACTTCCCCCCTGTGACATGTCTGCACCTCTGCGATTTGATCTCCTATTTGGAAGATAATCAGGCTTCACTGTGCCCCTGCCACTTAGAAAGAGAAACTGCAGTGGTGCAACTGTAACATCTCACTGAGCAAACATCCTCCATCAGGGCTTATGGCGAAAACTTTGCGCATGCGAGGGTTGCACACCTGTGTGGGGAAAGCTATGAAGACATATGTTGCGAGATGGCCAAGGTCAATTGATTTTAATATGTCTCACTAAAATTTACCAACCAGGGAACAGCCATTAACTGTACTTAATGCGATTGGTTACCCCTTTCAATTCATATATGAAGCAAGTCCAAAATATATCACATGAACAGCACATGAGGCGCATATGGAAATGAAGAATAGAAACGTGCTTGTGGGGACTTGGGCGTGCTCTGGGATTTCCTGGCTCCTGTTGCTCCGTCCTAGTGCTGGTGCTGTGACAACGATGGCTGGCAGAGTGTGGTAGTCTCAGAAGCAGATGGCAGAGGGACCCCACTGCTTCGGGGGGCGTGGGGCGGGGGGCTGCATCTTAGCATCACAGTGCAGCGGTGCTACTGTAAATAATTAGTGTAGCTGTCAGTGGCCAGACCAGTCTGCCTCCCCGCTGATGCGGCTCTGTCACCTAAGGCCTCTCACCTCTCTTCACCCTCTTCCCCCCGTCGCTGCCCCCCCCCCCCCATCTGTCCACATGTCACCATGAGGCTTGTTTTCACCTCCTCTCCTGTGTCTTCCTGCAGTTGTCCATGTTCATCACAGACACAAACAATCACCAGTTAAGTAGTGTTAAATCCCTTATCTTTTTATGAGGGAAAAGAGGAATGGTAGTGCCCACTGGAAATCCAGAAAGGATCTTTTTCTTTGAGGAATGGAAGGCGAGCTGGAGGTATATTCTTAATCCGATTAATTATGCAAGCTGTATAAATGGACCATGCATTTTTAATGGCGGCCTTCTGGTAACAAAAACGGCAACAGCATCATTTCTGGACACCACTCAGATATGTTTTTATTGTGACTAACAACATATGAAGCGTTTGTCTGTGGGG
>JABFEA020000098.1:29220753-29233978 GCA_019775915.2 Cyphomyrus plagiostoma | reverse complement strand
TATTTGGTTAATCGTCCAGTCTGTGAAGAAGGCATTCAAGTAAGAATTGCATTGTAGCATGACTCATTTCCTGGCACATACAATTTATACTGGGTCAGCGTTCACGGTTCGACTTCTGATATTCAGATCGAGTTCAAGGTCAAACTGGTTTGTTTGACTTTCAAGAAATTCAAGTTCTAGCGAGTTAGAGAACCGAGGTACCACTGTATTTCACTGAAAGCATCTTCGCAGTCACATAAACTACTGGCAGAATTTAACCTTCAACCCTGAGGTCTGGATATTTAAAACCTAAAATATATTGCCCATGACCTCTTAACCTATCTCAGCCAAAGCTTGGGTAGCCAATCATGACCCTGAACGTTTCATGTTGTCTGCTCTCTAGCTTTACTTACTTTGTGAACACATTTTCTGTTTTATATATTTCCATGCATAAATGACTCACCTATGATGATGTAAAGTGTAATTTGTTCTTCAGCTGTCATTATTTAATTGTTTCTATTATTTACAAATTAAGGGCTTCCTTTATGTTGTAGAAACTGGGACCGTTTTTTTCATCCCACTGTAACGCTGGCAAGTGAAGAGTGCAAAAGCACAGTTCTCACACTTAGATGAAATCGTGCATTGCATTATAGCCACTGCCTGCAAGTCAACCAAACCTAGAAACGTCCCCATCTCAGTGCAGAGGAACACACAACCTATGATGTCATGGCTCTTGGAACGTTGGCTGAAAGCCTTGGATAATGGCATGTTGAAATCCAGGTGCAGGGCACACATTGTTCCCCTCACTGAACAATCAGAGATAATTGAATTAAATACTGTTGCTTTGGTCCCCTGATTAGTAATCATTTCACGTGTGGCGTTTTTCTTTCATATGTTACGAGAAAGTTCTGAAGTAGCTCTTTACTTTTCCTTAAATAGAAGAACGGTTCCCTGGACTTTGGCCAACAGGGAGGGTCACCGGATACATATTCAGCAGACAGCAGATTAGAGGGCATAATGCCGGGGGGGTCAGGCACCCCACTCTCACCACCCCCCCCAAAAATAAGGTAAGGGAGAGGAGGCAATGTGTTCGCACCTATAAAAGCGTATGCAGGCTCAACAAATCTCCAGCGATGAGAGTAGGTGTGATACATCCTGCGGGGGCCATGCCAAGTCATGGGGGGTGGGGGAGTTGGGGAGCGGTTGTGGGGGCTGAGTGACTAACAGACAACAGGCTGAAATATATACAGTCAACAAACACAACCAAAGCTCTGAAGTAGAGAGGCTCAGCCAAGCCCTACATTTACAGGAGAGCTTCGTTACTCAAATGCCTTAAGATTCTTATAGCACTGGGAAAATTAGTATCAAATCCATCCATCCAAACATTCATTTTCCATTCCCACTTGGGGGGGCGGAGCCTATCCCGGAAACAACAGGCACAAGGCAGGGAATAACCCAGGATGGGGCACAAACCTATTGCGGGGCAGCATCAGATCAACATAACAATTAAGCTACTTATGATGAATTTATGTTTCCCTCTGTATTCTTTATATCTATTCAGTAGTGACTTCTACGTTCTGTTTTGTGCCTGGGTAACTAAAGTAGTTTCATTTCACTTATTCATTATGTCAGTGTCCCCCAAGCTGAGCCTATCTGGGGGTCGATAGCCCTGTCATGAAACATCACACTTTGAACCCGAGCCACAAGACCTTCACATGCGTGGGACTCAAAAGCTGCACCTCCTTCACAGGAGAAAAAGACTGCTTTGTTTCTCAACATCTGCCTCATTCCCAAGAGGCTCAGAGGGTCAAATAAGCTCCCAGAAAAGGGGCATGGCTAAGTGCCAAATCAGTGTATATACAACAAACCTCCCCTTGCTCACTCATACATTAAAGTATATGCTTAAAAAACTATAAATCTATTGTCCAACCACTTCTCCATTTTCAGTGTTCCAAGTGGCAATGTACATACACATAGTAACAAATTTCCGATTCCTTATTTATAATAAAATTTATATTCAGCATTGTGGAATGTAACAGTAAAGTAGTGGCCAAAATTGAGAAAAACTGACTCTAAAAATTACTACACAAATATTGGCAGTGGTGTTTATAAACAATCAAAGAATATTACAAATATCATACACTGGGTCATTAAATAAGTAACTGGAGTAACAGTTGAATAAAGTTCTGTAATCTCTAAAAACTGGAAGTGTTTCCACAATTTTGCCCACTACTGTACAGTGCTTCGGATATAATTCCTGGCTGCCTTTAATTTCTTTAGCCTTGAGGGCTCCGTGCTGGATTCCTGTAATTACAAAAGGTGACAAAGACCTTTGGGTCTCAACGGTGACCCAGCCATCGGGGGCAGTAGTAGCAGCCGTAGGTCACGTCACCAATCAGCCCTGAGATCTAATGTGCTGCAGGGGGTGGGTGGAGTATTGGAAATGGGTGCTTTGTGCCCCCTCTGACAGGTATGGCACATCGGGGAAGTGACCATAGAACTACACATGCAAATAATTCATAGCTGGAACATGGCTCTGGTGTTTGAAAGAACTTCCTGGTCCTGTAACAGCTGGAGGTGGTGGATTTATAAGATTGTTAGATATTTGGTATATGTGACAATAAGAAGTACAGTGACTGAGAATCAGGTGTAATTACTGCTGTGAGAATAATGATGCGTGAGAGAAGGGACTGGTGGTGTGAGCAGGAGCAAGAGGGACTCTGACCTTCTTCAGTACGCTGTCCAGCGTCTCTGGGCGGCTGATATCAAAGCAGATGAGCACGGCATCTGAGTCCGGGTAGGCCAGAGGTCGCACGTTGTCATAGTACGAAGAACCTGTGCACACGCAAACACACACACGCACACATATGTAAGAGTGTGCATCCTGTCTCATGGAGAGATTTCTGCAGTAGCACAGACCGCACTTAGGATACAGGCAAGATCCCGAACACACACAGACCCCCCCCAAGCCCAGTTATATCAACCCTTTGGCCCCATTCTGACAATACCCTGCGACTCTTTGTCAACATCGAATTACAGGCAGCACACCCCAAAGCTGGACAGGCTGTGTGGAGGCACACAGCGGCAACTAGAGGAGCTGTGCATGAAATGTGCATTAAATAAACGATCACTCCAAGTGTCACACCCTGTCGTCACATGACACATGCCCACCAGCACGCCTGCGAGGCACAGTCAGATGACCTACTTGGCTTCAGAGCACACACACCCCCCCCCCCCCCCATCCCACTACATAGGTCATGGGGAAGGAGTGTGCCGAAAATGACAGGGCACCCCAGGAGAAAGGTCAGACGGAAGGCCGTGCCCTTTTCTCCGGCCCGGGCCGGCAGCCCTCATCGCGCTTTGCCCCCTAAGGCGGTTCCTCAGTGCCAGCTGCACATGCTGTGGATGCAACAGACACACGGCACCCCGGTTCTGGCCTCCCCAACTTCCATTAAAGTCCCCATAAAAGAGCGGCAGCCTCCATCAGTTCCGGCTGCATCTGGATGCCATTCTTGCCAGCCACAGACTTTTGGCCCAGGAGCTCTGATCAAGAGCCCCGCCCCCCCAGTGCCAATGCACCCCTCTGGGGCAGAGTGCCAGGGAGACAATGCTCCATTCAACGTCCTGCAGTGTGGCTTTGCTGGCATAAGACACTAAGGCAGCCTCTTAGCCTGTCATGGATCCTACTGAGAAGTACACAACTAATACAATATTTCTATTTGCACTGTCTGGGGTGTCACTGCCTGAGATGCATGATGGGAAAGGAAATGAATCCTGCATATTTCAGCATGGCTCCGCCCCTTCAGAAATCGATATGGTACAGCACACCTGCGACAAGGAACGAAACTGCCCACCTAGCCGCAGGCGAAGCCTTTGGCTAGCAAGGCGGCGGCTCAGCGCAGCGAGTTTGCTTTGCCCATACATACTCCTCCCTTGTACACGGGCCCTGCTTGCCTTCCCTGCTACGCACCGTGCCCCACCGGCGCAGTGCTACGCCCAGCTCTCAACAGGAATGCAGCTTAATTGGTCACACATGGCGGCGAGGGGCAGTTAACGGCAGTGTGTAATACACGTTCACACGGCCGGGGTTAGGAAAGGCGCCAGAGGCATGGAGAGCGAGGGAGGCGGCGGGAGAGAGAGAGGAAAGGAGACAAATAAAGAAGGGGGGAGAGGAAGGAGGGGAAAATAACAAATAAATGATGGAGAGTTGAAAGAGGAGGAGGAGGTAGGCTAGAGCAAAGCCCCTGGGCAACCGTGAATATATATGTCAGGGGATGATGTCGTGGAAGGAACCGGAATTTTGGGGAAAGGAGATAGCAGACGTGAAGAAGAGCGACTTAAAATATCTCAACGGCCAGCTGGCAGCAGGCTGGCATTCAGGCGTCCTCCAGGAGATCTACGCGAATTGGATGAACGTCGAACGAGCAGAGTGTTGACAAGAAACAAAGGTCTGGGTCTATGGAACATCCTGTTCAGTCCAACCGGGAGGGAAAAAGGAAGTATAACGACCAACTGCCTGAATATGACAAAAAGCAGGGGCTTCAAAAACAAGCACCTCCGCAATCATACACTCCTCGTGGCTAAAACGGAATTATTCAGTTATGCATGCCCCAAAGTGGCTGATGTTTCCCCAACACTGTGCTGGCGTAAGTCATTATTTTCCCAGGCCATGGTGTAGTAATGTTTTAGTTTTTTACTGGGTTTCCAGAATAGAGCAAACTCAAAGTCTAAGGGGCTGTCAGAGTCCAGAAGATTCTATAGACAAGCTCCTATCAGCTACAATATAGTCAAAAGCACTCTGTGTGTCAGTTGACTTTAATAAGGCCATCAAGACCTGGGGTGGAATTAAACCCAGAGTCTCCAGCTGCATCCACCCTGTGACTGGAAACCGACTCATCACTCTCACACGCAATTCCTCCCTTGAAGAATCGTTAGCGTCTGTCTCCATTTGAGAATTATATCCGTCTCGTCTGAATACGTCAGCAGCCCATTGGCCTCAGACTGAATCCCTTGAATTATGAAATTAAGCTAAGAAAAATGCTTCCTGGCAAATAACACAACTGGGCGATTTAGCAGGTATGCAGCAAATGACTTCTGCTTATAGGAAAGACGTGTTTGGCATGCACCTTCTATCGAACATGAATCGTCCTTCGAATGCCTTGTCATCCTACACATGAATGAAAATGAAAGTGACAGCAAATAGAAAACACCTTTAGCCAAAACCCAAAGTCTGAAATCTGTGCATCATTTTTCATGGATATTTCTGGTCAACCTGCACATGTTGGTATAAATGGTTTTTGACCACTCTAATGCTAACGGAAATGGCCAGCTTCACGATGAAGCCAATACTCTAATTCCACATAAGAGCGAATTACTTCATGAGGTTCAAAAGAGATGCTGCAGTTGCATATCAGGCCTTTGCATTCTGCTTTATTTTGAGTTTCCTCTGCAAGTTTCTTTTTAAACAATGTAATAAGCGAACAGGAAGGATGTGTCTCCATGACCACTGACTGGGAACCATCTAAAATGCTGCATGGGACAATTAGCATAAGCAGACAATGCAATCGCATTTAGCGTGCAGCTCTGATTATTTCAGATTAATTTTATGCTGCACTGAAACTCTCCTCACAGCCCCGCCCTTTTCAAAAACATAAACATTTCTGCTACTTAAGGTCAGGGTTTGCACCCCGGTCCAGTTTTCCAGCAGATCACAGAACGCAGGGAGTAGAGTTACCATTTGGGCTGTATACTACGGCATCACTGCATATTGGGAATAAATACGGTGCTCCGTATTAATCTGATTTGTCTCGTATTTTTGTACCAGTGTGCGCAGACATCAAAAGGACAGAAACCCCTAAGGTGAGATGAGCGGGGTGCCTCCTGACGTAGATCCCATGGTGGCCTTGCTTTGCTCTGCTGACATCCTGTCTCATGTTCTCCACAAACACAATCCTGCTTTGTTAACCTCCAGCACTATTATCTTGAACAAAAACTAGGCTGAATCTCACAGAACATAAAAAAATGCTGAGAACACTTCATTCATAAATTATGTGTCAAATAACCCCTGTAAGTGTTTCTAAACAAGGAAAAAATAGCGTGTAACTGCAGTACTACAAGCTTGACAAAAGGGTCACTTGAAAACCAATAACAGCATTATGAATCATGTGTTAATCTGTACCACCTGACTCCTGTCTGGCCATTACCAACAGGCTGCCAATGCCTTATAAGTGCCCATTAGCTTACATTACAGCCCTCAGCCAGGTGATTATTGATCTTATATCCCTGTGCTGGGGGCCTCTCAGGAAAATAGATAGCAAGACCATTCCCAGCTGCACTAGACGGAGAGTCTATCATGCTCAGCTCTGTAACTGGCTCAGAAACAGCTAAAACCCGGAGCTATGAAAGTTATAAGGTGATAGTTCCGGCCTGTTCAGCTTTTCTGCTGTCTCCTTCTGTTATTTTGCTGCACCCTGCTGTCACAAAGCAGAGCTATTGGTATATTTCTTTTGTTTTTTGCAGTTTTGATCTCCGACTCTCTCTTCCTGTCCCTATCCGTCTGTATGCCAATATTTGTGACATTTCCTCGGTTAAAAGAAGACCGTATTCCCAAAATACTGCTTTTAATCAAAAGCAAGCATGTGCTTTTCTCTGTCGCCGGTTCCTCGTGGATGTGTGAGCACAGTTTGCTAATGGGGCTCTACTGAACTGGGGGGGGAGGGGGGGTCCTAAAACAGCCACTCTGCACGGCACAATGTGTCATATCTACCCTTCACATACACCCAAAAACAGATTATACATGACAACGTACGTAAATATGCAAACAATGTTATGTCAACAACAGGAACAAAGGGACCAAACAGGAAATTCCAGTTTATGACTAATTTGCCTGGTGGTTTTATCAGCTGGTAGTGGAATGGGAACCAAAGAGGTGGGAACACCTGTTTCTTTGAGGGAAGTGAGGGGAAGAAGCATACCCTCCCATCTATTGTCTCCCGCTCTTCCGCATGCACACCCGGGTACCAGTAAAAATGGCACCACCCTCCACCATAATGCCCCCCCCCCCCATCACATTTTGAGCTGCCACCTGAAAGTCTCCTAAGAGCATCAGTTGCGAGCTCTGATCTATATAAAAGGCTGGGCTCCACCGTAAGGTGCAGATACTTCAATACAAACTGGGGTCATTCTCTCCATCCGTCCCGTGAGCCTGCCAGCCGTTTCACAGTCGCATTATTTCCGCTGATTCCCAGAAACTCCATCATGCAGTTATGGGCCTTTTCAGGCAGCTCGTGCTTTAGAGCCGTCTGCGAGCTGCTTACTTGGCTGCCTCGCGACACGCTATGTGCTGTCACCTGCCCGTCCCTAATGTTTTTAATTGCTGCTTTTGAAAAAAAAAAACAAGCACATGCACAAGAGAAGAAATTCTGCTTTCACTCAGAACAGTGGAAAAAAAACACCAACCCCGAAACCTGGGTTTCACGCTCTCATTTAAAGAATGAGAACAAACGTGAGAACAAACGTGAGAACAAAGCAAACCTTGGAGCCACTGATCCAACACCCACATAATTTAAATGTTATTAACTGATTCTGCTCTTACTGCTCTGGCACAGTATTTTTACAGTTCAATCTTTCAGGTTGCTTTAGTACAAAAATCACAACGGTTTAAAGCTTTTCTCCTCTCTTTTTTCAGTCTCCTTCCTGCCTGGGAGAATCCACCCTTGCACGTTGTCACGGCCAAATTGGGAGGTCTGATTCGCGGCTGAGGTGCACAGCGGGTCAGAGATGACGCGAAACAGGAATAATGAGCCCTGTATCTGTGGCGGCTAGAAGGGCTAAGACACCCAATTACTCGAAGGCACGGGAGTCGTGTGTCGAAAGTATGACATTATGACAAAGTTCCTAACGACTTCAGAAAGAAAGTGGCAGGACCCAGCCGGTCTAATGGCCGAACGATCTACTTCTGACACACACACTCGTGACAGGCCAAGCTCCGCCTGGCAGCCATGCAGCCCATGTGGCCTCACACATACCCCCCCCATGCCCGAGGGACGTTAGATTCGCTGTAGGATAGAAAGGGAATAGAGGTCACGAGGGTGGGGGAAGGGACAGCAGTGAGGTCACCCCCCCAAGCCAGACAGGCCCTGCATTATTAAACAGGAAGCGCATTTGTCTCAGCTGTCCCAGGAAAAATCATCGCATTGCATTTTCGGGAAGAGATTCACTGTCGGCGAATGGGGTGAGAGTGGCCATTGATTCGGAGTGTCGCTTTTGTTCAAAAGTATCGTGCCACAGTCTATAAGGGGAAGGAATGGCACATTATGACTATCTGCAGTCTTCATCCAGCCCCACCTCCCTGCATATACACAAAACACGGCATGTTCAGGTCCTTCTCTTCGCTAACTCCATGCTGCCAATAGAGTCAGGGGCCACTGGGACACACAGGGCTGCCTTCTACAACGAGGGGGGGGCAAAATATAAATGTAAATGTAGTTGGATGGGAGCCAGGAAGAAGACGGAAGGAAGCCAAAAGGAGAGGGCAGCAGACGGTTAGGTGGACTCCAAGTGGCTTAGTAGCCGATGGACCAATTTCATGGGAGGAATGGTTGGGTAGGTCAGGAGTACAAAGCCTCTAGCATCCCAGTTGCCATGAGCCCCTCCAGGCAAGAGGAGAGCCACTGGAAATGGGGGGGGGGGTGCTGAAGGGGAGATGGCACCATGCAAAGTCCTGCATTCTCAGTCCATGATAAATAGCAGACCCTCATGCCCTCAACCTGGGGGCTGTGGGGTTGGGGCACGATGACTGATAAATCGGGTCTGTATTAATTGGCTGGCATAGCAGGCACAGAAGGTTGGTGTCACTGGGGATATACCAGCGTACTGGTAGGAGCGGTCTGGAAAGCCTGCGCATCATATCACCCAGTACTGCCTGCACTTTTTACTTTATTTTATGACCGGTGTAAGTATAGATGCTGCCGGACACCACTGTATGAACATTTAACAGGTTGATGCAATAATAGTTGCTAATGTGCAGCCTAACAGGAAATGGCTGTTCTCTTGCTACTTAACACCAAGCTGAAATCAAGCCGAACCAATGAGCTCATGACAGTAGGACACAGAGGGCTTTACCCCAGAATAGTGGTGCACAGTTATGTCACAAGGCTTGTTATTATGAGATCAGTTGTACCAATAGCAAGAAAGAAAAACAAATCTTCTATAGGGGATCTGTTTCTGCTTCTTGTGGCTTCTTCTTCACAGGGGGCCTTGTGGGAGTTGGGCATACAGAACAAGAGTGAAGCAGCAATCATAAGCAGACTGTTAATTCTACACCTGTTCCACCTACTCCCTCTTGTCTGCTGTTGCTCCTCCCATGCTTTCATCAAGAATACATTCTTCTTTACTCTGCCGCTCTCTAAACCCCCCCACCCCACCCCAGCTGAGAAAAAGGGCCAAGTAGCACAATTACTCAGGACCTCTGCCTGGCCCTTTACCCTGTTCAGTCCATCTGAACTCTCCTCCCCGCTTCTCTGATCAGCTTAGATGTAATAGAGAGGTCAGTGGGTCAGGGCTGCGGGGATTCCCATGGGGGAGGGGGGCTGTGGCTTAATGAGGAGTAGGTCCACCTCTCCATTCAGGACCATTCTGGGGTGGCATGGCATGCGTGAGAACTATGAGTTCAAGTGTTCAAAGCATGAGGAAACGCTTGCAGCAGTACCAGACCTGGAAGTTAACGTTCTTTATGCAAGAAAGCCGTTAAGGTAGCTCGCTATCAGTCTAGCTGGTTTATTCATGGACAGATTTTGATGATAACCGAAACACAGTGAGTGCCTTAACCACAAACTGGTATTATTAAATTCCTTTGTGAGCTTTCTGCCAGCACTACCTGTAAAATAATGCAATAAATCCTACAAGGAAACAAACTCTGTTTGGATGACTGTGGTGTAGAGCTGAAGCTCTGCTCAATTAATGGTCTTATAGGCTTCTTTACGTTAAATGTTTAACCCATGAGAAAAATGTTTAATGGTTTGTTTTCCTAATGAATGTAACAATTTCATCAGTTTCAGTGATTGTGAGATTATAGCATTGACTCTCTAGATAAACCACTGAATTATTAATAAGGGAACTACTCCTAGTAGTTATCTAATTGGGTTCTTGCTTCGTTTACTTGTGGCTCTGGCAACAGCTCGGCTTACACATGTACCTGGACATTCACTGGAAGCCCATCCCAGCCTCACCTACGCCATATGTTTGCCTCACTGCATACGTTGTTTTGCACATTACAGTGCCTGTCACAGTGCGTCAGAAGCACAGAACAGTGCTAAATCACAATAAATGTAAATGTGAAATGTGACAATAATACTGAAGACGAAGTGTGAGAAGGAGGGCATCACACATGAATAGATAAAGTAAAAACAGAGTACTGCAAGAAAGCGGAATACATAAGGTAAAAACAGAGTAACACAACAAAGCGGAATACATAAGGTGTAAACAGAGTACTGCAAGAAAGCAGAATACATAAGGTAAAAACAGAGTACTACAAGAAAGCAGAATACATAAGGTGAAAACAGAGTACTACAAGAAAGCAGAATACATAAGGTGAAAACAGAGTACTACAAGAAAGCGGAATACATAAGGTAAAAACAGAACAAGAAAGTGGACAAAAGTAATAGAGCTTTTCCTAAGCTGCATTGAAGCTTTGGGAAAGCGTGTTATGCTGAAGGAGGAAGGTGAGGGGCTAGTGAGTGATGATGAGAGGACGTATAAGGGTCATAAGGGGAGGTCAGAGGAAGGGAGCACGACCTTGATGGGAGAGGGAGAGAAAGAGTGACAGAAAAGGAGAGATGGATGAGTCGGTGCTCAGCATGCTGGTGGCCGAACAAGAAAGAATGACAGGGCTAATTGCTGCTCCCGTGTTCCTGTCAGCAGACGGGTCTCCCCAGTTTCTCTTACACCATGTCCCCAGCTTGCCGTTAATCATGGTACTAATGACCTGGAGAAAGGAGGGGAGAAGGGGAAACAAACCCCACCCCATCTGTTCTCCCTGCCAGGCTTATTGTCCCATGGGCTTCAGTTACAGGTCAAAACCCTGAACCCAGAACACGACTGGGGTGAAAAGACCCAGGTATGAACTACATCTCCCAGAAGCACCTCTGTTTAAAGACGCATGTCAGATGCATGTATCTGTGTTTAGGGACACATATCACCCACACCGTCACAGGTTGGTTCCCTGAACACAAGCACATGGACAGACAGTGACAGCTCATATGCCCAGGCCCCACCAGTGCCCTCTCACCCCCTCCCCCCCACCCAAAACGTTCAGCCATTCATGAGGAGGAAAAAGACAGGCTCAGCTCTTATAACGCAGGACCCCAGCGCTGTTCATGATGCTTATGGCAGGCAGCTCCACGTAGGATGAGGTGAGGCCCCAAGGGAATCCACTTCAGACTCAAGGGAAATTCTGCTGATACCAATGCAGAGAGCCATGCTACATCCTTATATCCCTCAAATCCCCAGAGCGCTGGTCTCTGGATACACTGTCCCTCTTGCGTTCCCTAGGGACAACCCCCCTAACCTCCTCTAGGGGCTTAGGACACTCCCACTGCAATTTAGGCTTATCCCAGCATGTCGGAAATGCAACTACTGACAAGCCGCAGCACACAGCATTGACACAAGCAGCAGTCAGCAAACTAACAGCAGTATATGTGTGGCGATAGGTACCGTCTACCGTGATGTCATAATGGGGGGTGGGCTGGTTTGGAGTGGCTTCACTCTGTTGTTCAGCTAAATAAAAATAAAGTTGTCATCCAAAGAGGGGGGTGGTGGTGTTTGGGCATTAAAAACAAAAAGAAAGCATGTAATGGCTCTGGATAGACCTCACATCAGCACTGAGGTCCCCCAGGTTAGCTGGTTCTTCTACGCCACGTCTGGGGGGCTTGTCGCATATTCATTCCAGACTAACACTCCCTCAGTTGCTATGAGGAGTGTGTAGTCAGGTGCCTTGGCAGTTGTTGGTTGGGTTTTGGGAGGGGGGGGGGGGCGGTGTAGAATATGCATAAACAACTTTTGCAACGGGCATGCCTGCGGTTTTCAGTGGAGCAGATTCTCCTACAGAATGCTATAAAAAGGTTTCTAGGGAAATTGCCCAATAATGAGTTGGATTCCTGCTAGCTGTGTTTAGAAAAGACCTGTATTTACCTCAGTGGGCGTGTCATTGTCCACCCCCGTGCAACAGAATTTATAGGTGGCAGTGCGGCACGTACATCTAATCTGACTCTCTGTGTAGCGCTACTAATAGCAGCTGAGTAACTATTTGCCCAGTTACCAAGACCTGCATTATCAGATCATGATGACTGTCAGCAATCACTGACTTGCCAATCCTGTTACTTCTTCTTTTAGCATTCCAACTGCTCAAACGAGGGGAAAGAATGTTACACTGTAATAGATATTTTCAGGAGAAATGTACTATAGGCCAATCACCAGAATCTCTAATCAAAGCTGGCTGGCAATTTTAGCATTTATTTCCCACAGTACCAATGTCTACAGAGAAGGAACAGATGTAAAACTAAAATCATAAAATGCGAAGATCTTTGCGCCGAACAACAAAACTATTGTCAATGGGCAACCATGCCAAGTTTCCAGGACTAGTCAGATACCATGTAAGAAATCTGTCTGGCACGCCTCAAGCACACACCCTGCCGTTGTGTCCCTGTCTATCTAGAGCCTTCTTCTTAATCACCAAAAAACTGGGAGAGGCCTTTAAATGCAGGTGCGCACACCTGTTTTTCCAGTGTGCTGAACGCAGAGCGCACAAGCCCATGGCGGTTATGAGATTCGACTTTAACCGAGAGAAAATTCCAAAAAAAAAAAAAAGAAGCAACACAGTGCGATAAATATTTTTTAAAACACGATGATGCAAGCATATGTTTGTAATGACTTGTTCAGAAGCTCGAGACATAACTCAACATTTGTACGTTAAGAAAACTTAGGAAAGCGTGCTGCAGAGCGTACAACTGATGCTGCTTCTCAGCCCAGCTGAAGATGTCAAAAGCAACATGATTTGGCAGCAAGTGAATTGCTGTGCAGTGTTCCGCAGACAGAATGAGGATAGAGAATGTGAACTTAAAATGTGTCACATGAAAGGACCGTAGAACATGTTCACCCTTCATACTTTATCCATTGGATCTATCATAACATAATTGGATCTATGTGGGGGGCGCGGCGCCCCGCAGCCGCAGGGGGTGGGGGGCGCGGG
>JABFEA020000098.1:29175605-29195589 GCA_019775915.2 Cyphomyrus plagiostoma | reverse complement strand
GGCATCCTATCCACACCGCACCCCGTACTTTTACCCCATGCTATTTTAAATATATTTGCTCCAGACCACCCCCCCCCCCCCCCACAAGTCTGTAATGGATATGCAGTTAAGATATGGATGGATTGGAATAGATTGTTACAAATCAAATTACCTGTTCATGGAATTTTCAAATCTATCATTATATACTGATGTAAAGGCACATAGAATAAATGTAGATTAGACAATATTCAGGTTTTGTTCTTTTCATGTTTTCTTGTATTTTCTCTGCCATCTTCAAGGTCCAAAGCTGTCAGCACTTCAGTTAACTTTCTGAGGTAGCTGGAGTCTGGGTATCCATTTCTGCAAAGGAAAAGCAGAGGATGGTGCTGAAATGCAAATCTCAGCCTTTATCTCACCGTGTGCTCCCTTGCGGTGAGCTTTGACTCAGTACGTTTAAGCCTGTTGTGCTGTTATTCATACCACATTGAACCAAAGACTGACTCACTTCGACTTGAGTTCCATGCTGGTCTTGTGTGGTATGTTGCCCCAGACAACACGGCCGATCTCGCCCTCCCCAGAGACAGTGAAAGTCATGTCCCGATCAAACGCCTTCTCCAGCAGCGGAAGCAGCTTCCGCACCTGTTCGTTGAATGGGAAGTACGCCTCAAATGTGCCTCCTTCAAAAGGGGACCCGGGATTTGGATGATTCTCCTGCAGAAGGGGTAAGATGATGGGCAGCAACAGAATATGTACTGGCCATTCAAGACATGAAAAGAACAAAACCTGAATATTGTCTAACCTACATTTATATCTGGCACTTCAGTGTCACTGTAAATGCAGAACCAGTCAAAAGTCTGGAGACACAAGCTTTTAATGTATCTTTTAATGTATTGGTCTCTCTTTTAGCTGTTATTCATCTTACAGTAAAAGACCGCAGGGTAATAAAGTGATACATATCAAATACTGCATGACCAAAAGAGCTGCTGAAACATATGAAAGTTCTCTCAGATTTTAGACTCTTCAAGCACCCCTTTTGCTTCTATGATACATTGCAGACTCATTCTTTCAACCGGTTTCCAGATGCAGCCACCTAGAAGATCACTCCAATAGTTCTGAAAGAGTTTCCACAAATTTTTGGCACAATATTGGTACGCTGCTCTTACTCTTTCATCCTTCTCACCCCAAGTCAGCTCTATATGGTTTACGTGGGGGGTTGTGGGGGCAGGTCACCTGTTGCAGTACCCCACCTCTTTCCTTGTTCACAAGGTGTGCTTAGGCTCATTATCTTGTTAAAAAAACAAATGATTTTCAGTGTCTCCAGACTTATGACTGGTATAGGTATCTCCTGTTTAACATCCACATTATGTTCTGTTAAACAGTATGATTTGGAGATGCTGATCAAACATTACCATAGTCACTTAGAAAGTTTAAGCTACTCTGCCCTGATGAAGGAAAACATTTAGTACAGAACAGTAATGCACAATAATTCTTATCTTTTTATCTTTTATAAAACATGAAACCCTTACCCATACTTAGTATCAATCACATATCATGCGACGCGGCATGTCAGTTTTAAGAAGTTCTGTATTCAAAGATTCTTTAAACGTCAGGTAGCTCTGTAGAGTACCGTTTCTTTATTGGCTGTCAATGCTACCTACAGCTTGACCGTGTGTTTTATAAACAGCGGCCGCTATGTCCAGCATTAAGACACAGATTTTAGTTTTTATTATAATACGGCTACAGCCATTCCCGCGAATGGATGGGGCGTATTTGTACTCTACATGCTATTTGCCTTGTCTCTAGTTTCTAGCTTATATACTGTACAAACAGGAAGCATGAAAAGGGGAACACTTGCTTACATATAGCCTTCAAGAGTTAAGACTAAAATCCCAGCAATTCCAGCTATGGGTTTCAAAAATTATTTTAATGGGAAAAACTTACCCCTTGGATACCATTCGGAATGATGTAGGTAATCTTAAGTGTCATGTCCTTTAGGTGTCCCGCCAAGCTGAGGGACATCTCATCGAACTTCATTTTGCCCCGGATGCCACCTTTATGGCAGACTTTGCAAGTGTAATGGGACTCCACAGGGCACTTGGAGCAGAAGGGGAGCCCACAAGCCTTCCTGGACACTGCTCCCTCATTCGATCCACATACACATGTCTTTCTTTCATATTGCTGAGTCTGACTCTCCTCGTGTGTCTGCCTCAAAGTTTTGGGATCCTTCTGTTTGGAGTGCTCCCAAAGTGGATTTTTTTGGTCTTCTGGATCAAGACAAGTGTGCTTATTAAGAACGCTTGCCTGTGTATTTTTCTCCTTTGGGCCCAAGACCTTCTGAGTCTTATAAGCAGAGGATGACAGTACTTTTGGTCCACTCTGTGCTACAACAATCTGACTGCCTTCTATCAGCGGAGTCTGAGATGCATCAGTACTGAAGCTCGCTCTGCCTGTTTTCCCATGCCTTCCCAGCATATGCTTCAAAACAGAATCTTTCTTCATAACAGACTGATTATCTTCACCAAGATTGGTTGCCAAGTCACATGTCTGGATATTGTTTTTTCCTAGTCTGCTGGTCATACTTCCATCTTCTCTCTCTGTGCCTTCACTGCCCAGGGTACTACTGGTACTGGTAGAACTCCGAAGTAGACTTCCATTAATCAATCTGACACTTTTGTAGGGAATCTCTGGGTCTTTATGGAATTCTATCTGTTCCGGAGGGGGGGAGTGTTGAGTCTGACTGGGAGCTAAATTGGTACGGTTGGCATCCACCCCAAAGATCTCTTCTTCCTTTGACAACTTCCTTTTTTTTGCATTACTTAAGGCCTCTGTTATACTCAAAAACACCTCATCACACAACTGTTTTGGTCCCGAAAGATGTATGGCCTCTGGATTTTGAACAATCTTTACCTTATGAAACTTTCTTCTCAATTCCGTGCAACAAATCTCCCAATTTATGTTTAGGTCTTTTGCACCCAGCTTTGTCAGGGACAGCTCCTGTACGCAAAAATCAGTGGAAACAGCAGATACTTGCTTTTTAACCTCTTGCTGGCAGTTGCTGAGCTTTTCTGGGTCAGCCCCACTCAACATGAGAGTGAAAAGTTCTGCTGAATTAAGTTCCTTGATATTCACAGAGGACTTTATGTCCTCAACCCAAGTGTGATACATATCCTTCATGTAAATCCATGTATCTTTTGAAACAGGCACCTCCACACTGTAGATTCCCCATCTCCCTATGCTGTCACTGACACCAGTAGTTCCAGTTTTACTCTTACTTTGGTTGCCCTTTGACACATCTCTTTCTTTCTCATTCTGCTGAGAGCGCACTAAGCCAGAAAAACTGTTACTCCTTCTCAGAGTGTATCGGGCTCCCAGTTTCGGTGAAGGTGCTACTGTATTGAACGTACTTTTTCCATGAAATAGGTCGCCCTGCAACGTAGAAGGAGTGCCCATAAAGTGTTTTGCTTTACTGGGTAACACAGCACTGGTTGGCAACAAGGTCCGGAGTGAACTAACTTCACTTGTGGAGGCAGATGCAGAGTCGGTCCTCTTAAAAAGCTTACTCTGAGCAGGATCACTGAGTCCTTGAAGGACAGGTAACCTTCTAAGTCCACCCCCATCATTAACTCGTCCACTGCCTAACCTCTGCTCATTACTTGTCATTTGTTTCCAACTAGGAGAGAAGGAATCTCTCTGTGTATCTACATATGAAAATGCATCATCCAGTGAGGATTTTACCCAGTTTTCCCCAGCAGTTTCTTTCTTGACTTCCTTGAAATTGGCAGCTAACATGCACTGCCTACCTGCCTCTGCTCCCATAGCACTGGTTCCTTTGTACAGCTTGTCCTCACTGCTGTCATGTGTTTTGGCCGTGGAGGTGAACAGACATCTATCCCTCACCTCCTGCTCCCCTGATTGAGTGGAATTTCCTGTCTTCTGCTTGAAGCCTTCCTCTGAATCTCGAATGTAAAGGAGATGCTGCTTAGCCTCGGAGACGTCGCTGCTGCTGCCCACGAGGTAAATATATGTTTCATCACCAGTGAGCATCAGCTTGGGCATCCGCAGCTGCAGTCCCTCGCAAGTTGCCTTGAGGTCAGTCGTGAGAAGGCACCTCTTGGGAAGCTGCTCCTTTCGTAACCTGATCTCCTTCTCCTGGTACAACTGGCTCAGCTCCCCGTGCACCTGCTGTATACGGTCCAGCTGTTTCCTTGAACCACCTTTTGCTCCCTCCAGAGCCCGCAGATAGAGCGTGGTGACATCCTGGCTGGTAACATCCACAACCTCCACCCTGTGCTGTTTTAAGATCTGCATGTATTCTTCACCACAGAACTGCTGCAGGTAGCGGAAGATATCAGAGTCCAGAGCCAAGGAGTAGTCCTCCAGTAAAGGCTCCTCTGTATGGGCTGCATGCACCCCATAATCATCCTGTTCAAGGCCAGAGTAATGAAGTCTCTCTGACTTCGCTTCCCCTGATATTCCAACATTCAAATCAAGGGCTTTTCCAGGCTGTGTGCTCTTCTCCTGACTTTTGCTGCTCTGGTGCTGCTGCTTTCCCTTACTATCAGGGTTCTTTTTGCTTACTTGTCCATCTGTCCCAAGCACAGAGGTGGCTCCAGGTGCCTGTGTCTCTAAAAGGCCCAGAATCTGCTTGATCAGGGTCTGAACGTCAGAGTAACTACCACTCAAGGTACAAAGCTCTTTCTCAGGGTTGAATTTGAGCTCCACATTAGGGAAGCCTTTTTGTAGGCGGGTCACTGTCCCTTTTCCCAGTGGAAGCTGGCTATAGTTTACAGTGAGCTGTAACTGTACAAGAACCTACAGGAGAGAGTAAGATGACAGAGGGATAAGAGAGATAAATAAAGAAGGACTTGAATTAAAATGAATATCTGAATTTTATGTGAAATAACGCTGATCCTTCACAGGGCGCTCGTATTTTATTCTAACATGCCAGTTATTCTGTCACACCCATGTAGAATTTTAAATTCGCCAGAAGGCACAAGAAGTAAAGTGATGGAATCACGGCTTGAAAGAAGGTGTGATTTGTTTTACTTGTTCTTCTTACCTCATCTCGGTTCACATTTCTCTTGAACAGACTCACAGAAAGCTCATATTTCTCATCGTCAACCGGTAGGATGTGTTTTCCGTGCTGAACTACCCTCTGAGCCACTGCATTGCAAAAACCACCACTGTTACTATGAACAGGCACCAAGACAGCTGTGATCCTTCAAATCTACTTCATATCTAACCTCAAAATACTTGTAAGTAATATCTGTTTCCTGGTGATAAGATAATCCCAAGGTAAACTTGATCCTGGATTCCTCCCCATCAAAATGTTTGTACTTATTTATTTATTTATTGAGTCATGTATTGATGTTCTTCAAATTGCCCACTGACCTTTACTGTCCTCAAAGGTAATTAGTGCACAGCCAGGATGGACTTTGGGGATGATGACTGAGGCTATTTCCCCACCTCCGTTTCTCTGCCTCAAAAAGTGGATGTAGAGCTTATCTGTTAGCTTTTCTTCCTCAATATCCGTCGGTAGTCCACATACCCTGACAGTCTGTCCATCTCCTTCCATCTTGCCAACAGAGATTTGGCCGTATTTACAGCTGAACTCAGAAAAGAAAATCAAACAATGCAACATTAAATTAATACTCGTACATACTGCAATTTTATCATGTATTTTAATATATACTTACTTTTCTGTTATAACATGTCTAACGGCTTTGCTTATAAGCTGTGTCCTTGACAACAGTATGCATAGTGATTGAGTTACAGACACTGGTTAAACCTACGTCGTGCACTGAATAACGTTGTTAGTTATTAACAATTAATCGTTAGTTTAACTGGAAATGAAGACATGCACTGGAAGTTCTAATGCAACATCTCGGAAAAAAATTAACATGCAAATATTAACAAGTGCATTTACCTATTTTTTCTTCAGAATGTGCGACGCTACAACCCGTATTTCTTGATACGACAAAATCTTCCGCATGCTAAGAAAAAAGTAAAAACAACAAATTTATACGAAGTAGCCTACAATTTAGTTTATCTTTTAATGTATTTTCACGGGGTTGTGGCGTCCGTGTATTATAGCATGTTTGAAATAAATGACGCAGTTTTATAGAATCCCAAATTACCTATTATTTCCTTCTCAAAATGAGGACTGTTTACGTGCACCGACATTTTCAAGAAAGAGAAAGTAAAACAAGATTGTATGCGCTGTTTCTTCTGAAACGCTAGATGGCGTATAGTTCAGAGACGTGGTAAGGTGTTATTCGCGTGTTAATGTTAGGTTATGTTTAGCCTGTCTTTTTAGAATAAGGATTATATGACTTTTGTAAATTATCTTTCAAATGAATAATTTCCACGGTGTGATATTTACTACAAAATGATGTGCGCTGGACAGCTTGCATTGCATTTCTTTCTATTTTTGAACACTTGTGCTTCTTCCTTGTCTAAAATAATGGATAGTTCTGATAATTGACTCTGTATTTATTCATTTTTCTTTATATCCACTAATTGAAATTAAGTATATTAGAAGCAGGGGGCATTTGATAACTTCATATAATCATCACATAATGTAAAGTGTTAAACATTTTGTCCCAACATATTTTGCCGTATGATGAATGAACCTATTTTTTGGACGTAATTTTCGATCGTTGACCACTAGCATTGAGAGAAATATAAAATAACATATTTTACAGAAATAGATGGATAGATAACCTATTTTGTATAGATGACAGCACATTTCAGTTGTGTATTATTTTTTCTGGGATAAGCAATTGGACGATAGATGGATGGTACATTTTTAACGATACAAGATTTATAAAGTAGCATAGGAAAGTCTGGGGGAAGTCTTAGTATTTTTTATATATTAGTATGATTTTATCTGAATTGAAATACCTATGTATTTAACATAACGCTTCAGAAGCAAGACGAAATTCTGGCGTGACAGTGGCGACATTAAAACTACAAATCCCGGTATGTTTATTGCAGCAGAATCGAGCCAATCAGGAAAGAGATTGTTAAAATTGGTAGGCATGCGCTAAGGACTATTCAATGTGTGCTTTGGTGCCAGTACCGAGCAGTCTGTTGGAGGTCATACCGAAGGATCTGACCGGTGTATAAAATAGGTAATTTGGTTTTATTTGTAACAGAATGAAGCGCAATCGTAAATTGTATATGCTGTTCATATCTCATAAATGGAGTTTAAACTGAGAAATATACTTAAATATACTGAATTGTCAACTTTCCGATATTTATGCATAGATATGGCAGTCTAGCGAAAACTGGCAGCATGGCCTTTTAAGATTTATCTACACATTTTAAAAATACCGTTTTGCTGAAAAGTCGTATCATGTAACGATAACAGTGAGTGTGTGTGTGGTACAGGTTTGGTAACTGGTAGTAAAATGTTATTTGAGTCGGCGCTTGCTAGCTAAGCGCCAGCATGTGTGATTAAGCCAAAGACGGAGTGCAGGCCGGTTGCGGGTGGCGGACAGGGATCGAAGGCCAGGCTGCAGCTACAGTTAGATTTTATATTAAAGTAGCTAGATAGTCGTTTTCTGCTCGTTTCGGTTTTCGGTAATGTGACGCCCGAAGATCCCAGTTAAAAGCTGCATTTTTGTCCGTGACTTTCCGAGACATGTGAGAGGTAGGGCGTAATTTTGTATTCCTAAATTCTGGAAAAAATACGATGTACAAAGATTTCGCCTAGGGTAACGTGCCCTTTCTATTTTTCCTTTGTATATTAATCCAGTGTGGATTTTAAAATAAGATTGTCATTCACTGTAATTGACACGTAAAAATTTACATGTAGGCAGAAAATGTTTCAATTTTGACTGATCCGTTGATTTTGAAGTGTGTTCAGGGTTGCCACTCTGCAGTGAAGTTTCTGTAGTTCACCGTGCGATGTTCCCTTTCCTTGCAGAGCTGCTAGTCAGAATGGCAAGATTGTTTGAGTCCCTTGGGAAGTTGGGTCTGGCCCTGGCTATTGGCGGTGGGGTGGTGAACTCTGCTCTTTACAATGGTGAGAATGCAGAGAAATTTCTTTATGCTTATTTAGAACCCTTGTGTTGTTGGTTTTTGCTTTAAAAATAACAGAAGTTAAGAGAAGTGATCTTACCAGTATGTGTCCTGTGTTTGATTGATGTTTAAGATGTGACCATAAACATTTTAAACAAGGTGTGCATCATATAATATGTATATGATGTTTTTAAAAATATGTTTCAGTGGATGCTGGCCATCAAGCTGTGATCTTCGACAGATTTCGGGGGGTGCAGGACACCGTGGTGGGCGAGGGTACCCACTTTGTCATTCCTTGGGTGCAAAAACCAATTATCTTTGACTGCCGCTCCCGCCCCCGCAACGTCCCTGTGATCACCGGCAGCAAAGGTGTGTGTGTGTGTGTGTGTGTGTGTGTGTGTGTGTGTGTGTGTGTGTGTGTGTGTGTGTGTGTGTGATCAATCTCCCAGCCAACATGTCTGTTTGTCAGACAGCAGACAGGAAGAATGATTTGCTGCTTTACACTTCACCATTCATTAATTTCTGTCCTGTTAAACACTTGTCCTTTTTTCATTTTCTACTCACATTGCTTTAGTGAGTACAAATCAACCAGTTGTGTGTTATTCCTGCATCAACTAAAATATAAAAAATATAGAATGAATTAGGCAATTTAATTATCCAGACCTTGACCAAAACCTGTCTCAGGTGTCTTTTTGAATGAGGCACAATTACCGATACACTGGGCTTGATCCAGTTCTGGCTTTGGTCCCTGAAACAGTTCATTACCTCCTACTCATGGCCTGCCATCCGTGTCCTCCACAGATCTGCAGAACGTGAACATCACGCTGCGCATCCTCTTCCGGCCAATGTCCAGCCAGCTGCCACGCATTTTCACCAGCATCGGGGAGGACTATGACGAGAGGGTGCTGCCTTCCATTACCACAGAGGTCCTCAAGTCTGTGGTGGTGAGCACCTGAGTGGGAGGGGTGGGTTTTTGGAGCTGGTGGCGCACAGGGGATGTGGCTCTCCGTACCTTTCTCAGCCATGAATGATGCTAGTGAGCTTGGGTCGAAATGGGGCAATATGTTTCTTAAGTGATGAATTTATTGTGTGTGTGTATGCATGCCTTTCTGTTTTCTAAAGGCTAGGTTTGATGCTGGAGAGCTTATTACCCAAAGAGAGCTGGTGTCCAGGCAAGTCAGCGAGGACCTGACAGAAAGGGCCTCGACCTTCGGCCTCATTCTGGATGATGTCTCATTGGTATGCTGCCTTTCCGAGCAGACGCGCCGATCCAAGGTGACGTTGCAGCTTCAGTGTTGACATCCCCCACCCCTTTCCCACAGACCCACTTGACGTTTGGGAAGGAGTTCACAGAAGCTGTGGAAATGAAACAGGTGGCCCAACAGGAGGCGGAGAGGGCGCGGTTCGTTGTGGAGAAGGTACTGGTGGCTTTTGGGCATGCGAGAGGGACGGTGCTCGGGGCACACAACTGGGAGAGGCCCTGTTCTTGGGGAGATTTTAACTCTAGTTCCTAATTCCGAAGGATCCAACAGGTAAAACTCTGTTGGCTTACAGAACTGTGTTAGGGATACAGTCAATGGTTGTACAAGTGTTACAGTAAACTATGTGGGTGGACAGATATTCAAGGCAGCCATTTTCAGGCCCCGCCACATCATTCCTGCCGTTCGCAAGCTTGTTAAATTTGGAGAGATGTCAGCTGACTTATTAAGCATCGCTGTGTATAATTTATCATTAATATGTTGATTACATAAGCCTGGCTCTAGACACTTGATTCCAAAATGAGAGCTCTGGCCCGACCCCTTGCTGTCCTCCTCCACCCCAAAAGGCTGAGCAGCAGAAGCAGGCAGCCATCATCTCCGCGGAGGGTGACTCCCAAGCAGCTCTGCTCATCGCTAACTCCCTGGCCACAGCGGGCGACGGCCTGGTGGAGCTGCGCAAGCTGGAGGCGGCCGAGGACATCGCCTTCCAGCTCTCCCGTTCCCGCAACGTCACCTACCTGCCCTCAGGCCAGAGCACGCTGCTTCAGCTGCCCCAGTAGGCCCACCCCCTTCACGTTCTTGTCCCCGAACCCCCGTTGGTTGAAACCGTCACCCACTTGCAAGTGGTGTAGATTGTGAAGTGTATGCCCAGCTCTCATCTAACTGGGGTCCAGTGGAAGTGAAGCTTTGAAGAAGCTTGGAGCTTTGGGGGAGTGTGTGTCTGTGTGTGTGTTTGCCAGAATCCACTGGCAATGGATCCTATAGCAACTGACCATTTATCCAAATCAAAATGCTATAGTGTGTGCCCTGTTGTAGTAATTCTGATTCTCGGGCTCTGTCCACTTCATGTGTGAATGCATCTGTGGGTGTATCCTCCTCTGTGACTGAGGGGTAGGGGGCAAATGTGTCACTGGGGGGATTTGAAGGTATCTAAAGTTCAGCAACCCGTTCAGTCCTGGAAAACTGTGGAACGGGTTTATTATTTTTATTTAATGACCTGCCCTTTATTATAAGCTCTAATGTAAGAGTCGGTGGGTTTGGTCTATCCCTGAAGCACAGTGATAAGATCTCCCAGACTGGCCTTCCAGGAGAGATGCACCCAGGGCCGTTTTGTCTAGAAATAAAGTTTTCATTCCACCATATGTCTCAGCTGAACTATTAAAGTATACAGTTTCTACTCCGCCTTGGTGTCTGTGCTGTGTTTGTATGTATGTCACACAGGTTGAAAATTCTACCCACGCTGGAATTTGTATCCTCCTCGCTGTCCACCGGATGGCGACAATGAGCTTAAACGGCTCAGAAATAACTAAAACGTATTCCGATGCAGCAGTAGATTTTTCACCAGTTCATTAAAAACTATATTGTATTTGCATCAGAAACTGTCCATACTGTGAAGCATCACCTGCAGTATTAATGGTATACATTTTAGAATACCTGTAAGTTAAAGAGTATGATTGTGTGCCGTAAAATGTTATCCTGGGGGGTTTTTGTTTTCCTGATTTTCGTACTCTGGTTTATTGGGTCTTGTAACACTGAGAAGGATGTTCATTAGTGGTCAATATTCCCGTCTTGATTAGTGAAGGACCACGTCTTGAAGAGCAAACTATGCTGGGCAGTTCTTTCAAGTGTGATTTTTGGGGTTTGTTGGTGTTATGCTTATTTGATTGTGGTGGCGTTTGTGTTTGGGCTGGTTTTATCAGATCCGTATATCTGGTTATTTCGTACTGTACAGTGACTCGCTGGTGATAATCTTCTACGCGCCATTATCTACTCTGAAGTCGAGGCATCTCGACGTGTGAAACAGGTCGATTTTTTTAAGCACAGGAAGTTAGTGTCTGTTTCCTGTTTATTTTCTTCTCCGGTCTGATAGCAGGTCTGTGCAAGAAGCCACGCTGGGGGGCTCTGCACGGGGTCGTCTTGTTACGATAAAGTTACACGTTTCATCCTTGAATTTCTATAATGCTCATTGTTACCACAGTGAAATGAATAAAGTTCAGTTATTCAGTTGCAAGTTCCATTGAGAACTGGAACAAAACCAAACTGAAGAACAGAACAGCACCTGCAGCAGTGATTATGTTCCACAAGATAGCTCCCCACTGTATCCCACGCTTGATGTGGACAGCGATTCAGATCCATCTTAACTTAGAACCCAGCGCAAGCAGGATGCTGCCGCGCACAAAGGAAGATACAGTTTCATATAATAAACACTAAGAAAATATAATGACGGGATACGACTTTAAACCCATGGCTATATATAGTGTAATGTCGCATTTTGCTTATGTAATATGTGATATACACATATCTAACAGATATCAGTGCAATACTGTTCAACTTCTCACTGCAGTATCTGCTCTTTCGGTGCTTCTCATTAATTTTAACCAGTGGATTAATAGCGTGTGTGACTGGCCGCCTTAAGTCACTCTACTGTTTTGTAGATAATTCCATATCGTTTTTCCGATGTGTCAGCAGTAATACCTGGGCTGCCAACTCTCACGCATCTGGCGTGACACACACGCTTTATCACTGTTACGATCACGCAAAAAATCTCTCGCTAAATCTATATTATAAATTATAAAATAATATAATATGACATTTCGACGCAGGCTTACGTGAATTTAATTGGTATGCGTTTTAAAATAAATGCATATTACTTGTATATAATTACTGGCTTCTGAGAGTGGAACAGTAGGCTGGCTGTTCAGAGAAGCTATGTAGCACGCAGGGTGGTTAAAAAGACGCGCATGTGTGCGCATCCCATAAGTGAACGGCGGAGGAGAGGGCGCTATATAAGCAGGGTGAGTATTACCGTTTATACTGTGATAAGGAATGTCCTTTTATTTAATAAGATGGGGAAGAATCGCAGGAATAGAAAATGTTATCTTTAAAGCGAGTTTTTCGTGTTTGTTTTGGGGGGGCATCCGTCGAAGGTTTAGCTTCCTATTTTACAGTTTTGTTTTAAACAGATTCCACGCAAAATAGCATTTTTTACCATGAGGAATATGTAACTAGTATTACGATTCTGCTCTCCCTGGCATTTTGGGTGGGAAGTAAAAAGAGTCCTTTCGAAGGAGAAGAAAAATTGCTTTCCTTGAGTAATGCATACTACGTGACGGTTTGAAAAGTATACTATTCATGTCCAAACTTGACACTAGCCGCAGTACCGAAGTGATCGTGGTAATAGTAGTAATACAGGGACGGAATTGAGACTGATAGCCGAGGGCAGTCAACGAATTTACTGAATGATCGAGTGCGTGAAAGTGCTGGAATTCACGCGGGTTTCAAAGCACGTGTCCGCATCGGGATCGATGCCCGAAGCACGTCACTAAATCTTTTTTTCCATCTAGCTAACAAATGACATTCAACTAACATTCCTGAATGAATTTAAATTCTCTTTGAGCGTTTGATGGAGTGATAAGAATTGAAAAGGCTTGATTGATTGTGAATTACCGGTCTTATTTGTCCAGTCTAGTATGACAATTTTTTTTATCTTGTTTGATAGCTCATATGATAATACAGCCTTGAATGATATTCTTAAATGGTTCGTTGGCAGCACGCGCATCGTCAACCTCTGCTAACCACTCAAAGTGAAATTCCACTGGGTTATGCCGCAAACATGGTGAGAGGTTTTGGTTTTGGAGATATCTGCAACATATAAGTGATTGTATATCATCTTAGGTAGGCTATCAGTGCAGCAGCAGGAAAGTAAGCTAATTCCTAAAATTTACAGCTGCTGTACATGATTAACATTCATAGCTGTGAGTATTTCTGTTGGTGATCGGGGATGATGTAGTTCATATGTAGAGACAAAATAGTTTTACCATAAGTTGGAGCTCCTGGCTTTGAAAGCAGCCACTAGTCAGCCAAAGTTGAAAGTAGCGTTCTGTAAAGTATTGTGGTTCTTTGTGGTTTTGTCTTTTCATTCCTAAACTCTTTGAAAAACACCCACGTAGTGCTTCGCCCGCAGCGTAGGCGTAGTAATAATTGGAAATCAGCACGGAGGTTTCTCTACGAAAAGCCGACGTACCTGACTTCCTGTGAAACTCACTTTACCCACAGGCAAAAGTAAAAACAGTGAAGATGTCCTCTGTCCTTTCTTGGAAATCACAGTTTCATTAAGCTGTTTCAATCCAAAGTTTTTCAGAATGTTTTACAAATGTTCCATATCTTTTCCTAAAAGTACTATTTTCTCCATGGGAGATGAAAAATTTATAGGCTAGTTCAGGGGGCTCTAGCATTTGTAAAACCAGGATCCCCCAAATGAAAACAGAAGAGAGGCTGGGTGTGTGTGATTTTTGTTACAAGGGGAGGTCATGCCCAACTTCACATGTGACACTCCTCTTTTGAAAAGTGCGATGGAAACCATCTTGGGGTTGTTAGTGGGTGATATTTGCCGGGTCTGTGTAAGAACAACCTTCATCTATCATCAGCATCTAGGTCCTGACAGCTAAACTTTTTATGTATTCCTTTACCCCCAGATTACTCGTTTTATTATATATAATTCTACTGTAATGTATCCCACAATGTATATTTGTGATTTTCATCTTGGTCAACTTTCCCCTGTGGGACCTCAAGTGCCTTGTCTTAGGGTCATCTTGACACACACAGGTTACGCTTCTTCAAAGGTACACAATAGGCCTGTCGTGGACCTGATGCATTTTGCACAAATGTTCATTAAGTTAAGCATCGCATTGCCTATTGTTGAATTCAAGAAATTAGAGATAAACTGCACAGTCAGAGAATATGAAATTTTGTGCTTTTGTTTCCAGAAGAACACATGTGATAAGATCTGAAAATATTCATTAACAACACAGGGTTGAATCTCAAATATCGCCTCGAAGTTTGCTGTCATTATGGGTCATATGACACCATAACATTCAGGCAGGAGGCTCACTCTCCTAGCCAATCTGTGCACCAGAAACAGACACTGACTAACAATATAAACAATCATTTCTTTTTTGTGTTTATAAATTGCTGAGTTTAAATTTCTCACAGAAAGAAAAATTTTGAGTAATATTTTGGAAATGTTAAATTGCATTAATAAAATAGACAGGATTTTGGTATTTATAATTATTTATTTGGATCAGAAGTTAATTGTATGGTTTATATGCATTTGCACTTAACTACAACTGAGTTAAATAATGTGTTCACCTATGTTTTGAAAAATATGGGTTTTTCCTTTATGTACGCTTGTTCAGGTTAAGCCTATGTTTAGTTATTAAACCCATGCACTTACACTGATTGTTGCATGCAGGTAGTGCAGGATGGCGAGAGAGGGAGATCCAGGCAGGATTGAGGGCAAATGAAGGTTTATTTGCACAATACACCGACATGAAACAACGTTAATGCCGCGTCTGCCAGAAGAGACGCAGACCTAAATACGTGAGACAGGCACAAGACAGGCGTGCGGCAACGCCACACTGGTGAGAATAATGGGCAATCACAGGAGGTAAACGAGGTGGGCGTGGCACACAGGAGGAGCTGACGGTGCTGGACGTAACACTGATCAGCCACAACATTAAAACCACCTATCTAATATTGTGTAGGTTCCATTCATACCACCACAACAGCTCTGATCTGTCGAGGCCTGGACTCCACAAGACCTCTGAAGGTATCCTGTGGTATCTGGCACTAAATTGATAGCAGCAGATCCTTCCAAGGTGGGGCCTCCACGGAACAGACTTGTTTGTCCAGCACAGATGCTTGATCAGATTGAGATGTGGGGAATTTGGAGACCAAGTCAACACCTTGAGCTCTTTTTCACACTCTTCAAATCATTTCTAAACGGTTTTTGCAGTGTGGCAGGGCGCACTAACCTGCCAATGGAGAATACTGCAGCCATGAAGAAATGTACTTGGTCTGCAACAATGTTTCTGTAGGTGGTACGTGTCAGTAGTATCCAAATGAATGTCAGGCCCCAAAGTTCCCCAGCAGAACATTGCCTAGAAACGCTTCCTTCGCTGGCTTGCCTTCTTCCCACAATGCACCCTGGTACCATTTCTTCCTCAGGTAAACGACACACACATACCTGGCCTTCCACGTGATGTAACAGAAAACGTAACTCATAAGACCAGGCCACCTTCATCCATTGCTCTATGGTCCAGCTCTGATTCTCATGTGCCCATTGTTGGCACTTTTGGTGGAGGACAGAGGTCAGCATGGGTCCTCTGACCAGTCTGCAGCTACACAGCCCCATACACAGCAAGCTGCACTGCACTGTGTGTTCTGACACCTTTCTGTCACAGCCAGCATTAACTTTTCAGCAATTCGTGCTACAGTAGCTCTCCTGTGGGATCAGACCAGACGTGCAAGCCTCCACTCCCCATACACATCAGTGAGCCTTGGGCGCCCATGACCCTGTCGCTGGTTGACCAGTTGGCCTTCCTCTGACCACTTTTGGTAGGTACTGACCATTGCATACTGGGAACACCCCACAAGACCTGCTGTTTTGGAGATGCTCTGACCCAGTCGTCTATCCATCACAATTTGGCCCTTGGCAAAGTCACTCAGATCCTTACGCTCGGCCATTTATCCTGCTTCCATTACATCAACTTCAAGAACTGACTGTTCGCTTCCCCAGCATATAATGGCATCTGTGTAACAAGATAATTAATGTTATTCACTTCACCTGGTTTTAATGTTTTGGCTGATTGGTGAATGTAAGCTGATAAACTGAAAAGAACTGCCATTTCACGACAGGAACTGTCCAGCATGTGTGATGGGGGGGCATATGCAAGCCAAGGGTTGACTGGAAAAGAGACATTCACAACCAGTTTCACTAAATGCAGCACCATGCATACAAGGCTGGGCTACAGTGTGGAGTTTGGAGTAAGTTTGAAGGAAGATAAGAGAGTGATATAACCTTGTTATTCATGAGTAAACTAGTCAAACATGTATACAGATATCATAAAGCTTTTTGATTTGCCATATATTGTAAAATTGATTGCCTTGATTAATTTACAATTATTAAGAGATTAAGCTGATAAAACATAGGTGTGCTTATGGAAGAGTAATTAAAAAATAATAACGCTGAGATTGCTAAAATTGGCATATACGCATAGGCTGTTAAACTGAATCTGGAAAAGGGAAGAAAGTACGGTCTGAAGAAGGACAACATGGATCTAAAGATATCGTTCAGGGTTTGAAAGAGATATAATGCCAAAGATCCAGTTATTTATAGAAATTGGGAAGCATTGCAAAATAGGCTTAGTCAAGTGAAAAACTAAAGAGGTGATCTGAGTGTATGCTGCTCTTTGGGAAGTACCAAAATAGTTGGGAGCCAATATCAATTTAGCTGAAGTAAGCAAGTAAGGGGAAACAAGTCATGGAATGAAGGTGAAAATATTTTGGCCATTCACAGTGGAATGTACTTATGTCACATGTCACTAAAATGTATGTAACCTGGAATCATTTGCAAAGGAGCTGAACCCATCTTAGGTGTGACTCTTTTGCATGCAAAGCAAATAAACAAACCTACAAATGAAAGAAGCTTTCCACCAGCCTCTTCCATGATATTTGTTTATTGTTAATCTGCTGAGATGCAGTTTTTCCACCGCATCACTTCTTGGGGGGGAGGTCAAACTTTGTTTGACCCCGAATACCGCTGCCAAGGGAAATTTATCTGAGAATAGATGACTGCTCTGACCCTCACTTCACATGATGTTACTGTGTTTGTATTTGAGTGTGTGTGGAAGGACCTGCAGCAGGAGGAGAGGTAGCATTTGTGTCACTGAAACTGGCATTTGACTGGGCGGGTCACATACTGTATGCACTAGAGTGTTGACACTGTGCAACCTTGTCCCTAATTTGCCATGCCGTGTGTGGTTTTCTGGTAATGAAATGAAAGCCATGCGGTGAGACTCTGTAGAGTTTTCTGCATGAGAAAAGTCAGACTTTAGTTTTGCTTTGCTGTTGTGTGCCTGGGGAGATTCTACCGTGGTGCCCAGAGTAGAGGAGGGGGGCGGCGATTAGGGTTTGACTTAATCTCTGGATTTTTAAATGACTTTCTTTGACTCACCCCTTTCTTGCCTTTCTGCAGATCATGATCTTGTAAGACTGCTGCCACCCTCTCAAGCTTTAGGCAACATCTGAATACCAGCGTTGCCACCACCCAGCCCTTGTCTCCAGTGGACCAGCGCCACCGATGAGCTGCCATACTTGCTAGTAGAAGGGCATGATAGCTTGGTGTAGAAGGGCATGATAGCTTGATGTAGAAGGGCATGATGGCTTGGTGTATAAGGACATGATAGCTTGGTGTAGAAGGGCATGATAGCTTGGCAGAGCAGCTTCCTTACAGGCATGAGCGTCTCGTCTCGTCATTTTTCTGATTTAGTGCAGTCGCATACCTGTGGAATGTATATCAGCCCCTTCAAGCCATTTTATACTTTCAGTAGTGCATTGAGGTATATGCTGAGTTTTTAAAGCATTTTTATAAATACTATTACTTGTTTTTGTTTCTGGGGATTGTGTTTGTTACTCCATAACTTGAACGGGGGACAGAGGATACACACTTTCGGGAAACGAGGCGAGCTGAAGCAGTCTTCTCTCTCTGGTGCTCTTATAATCCCCATCCACACCTGCAGAGAGGGTCTGGGATGAGGATGACTCAGAATGGCAGCCATAGAACACAGGAAGCTGAGTTGTACCCTTGCCAGGACCAACGTTTGGGACAAACGCAGCCTCTGGCCCAGGTGGGCCCTCGGCAGGGCCCTCTAGAGGCTGTGCAGGAGTGCAGTGTGGGTCAGCCTTGTAGTCACTTTGTGCAATCAGTGGATTCGGAGGAGGAGGCTGCCAAGCTAGAGGAAGAGCCCTACCCACAGCAACAAATAATTGTGGAGGTGAATCTCAACAATCAGACTCTCAGTGTCTGCAAGGGGGACAAGTTGGCTACCTCCACCGGGCCTCCTTCCCAGGGCCGTGTCTCTGTGGTAGAGGCGGATTGGGGGAACCCTGTGGATGAGGAGGAGCAGAGCCAACAGAGATATCGCAAGAGATGGACAGCGAAGGACTTAAGGACCAGCAGAGCTTGGGAGGCTGATATGTCACGCCGCACAAGGGGGAGCCAGAGGGCTATTAGTACTACACGTTCCTTCTCAAAGACGCTTGGCCAGCAGAAAGCTGGGGAGCAGCCTGAACGGATGCAGCTGTCACCCCAAGAAACCCAGAGGGTGCTGTTCATGCCAACACCCAACTTTAGCAAGTGCCCCCTCACCTTGAGCACCTCCAGGTCTGAGCAGAAGTATGGGAGCACCATGCACCAGCACATGCATGTCTGCAAGAAATGCGATAAGAAGTTTATGCTGGATAGCGAGCTGGCCCTGCACCAGCACACAGATTGTGAGAAGAACATCCAGGTATGGCCTCCTGAGTCTGTCATATTAAAGGGGCAGTACACCCAAATACAGAAAAAGGTATGTTTTAGAGGGACTTTAGAGCTATCAATCTGTCTAGATTGCTATGCTGGGAGTTGCCTAGTTTTAGGTATCGGCTATAGGAATGTCAGTCTTCTCTTGAATATATTGGGACTGAATGGCATTCTTTCTTTGGTGATTAAATCACCAAAAAAAATACATTTAAAATATTCAACAGCAGTGTCTCTTACCAGAAATCATGACCCAGTTACTCAAGATAATCCTCAGACTTTGTACTGAGCAGTTAAATGTAGGAACTATGCTCTTCTATGTAACTCACCAATCAATTCACACACCAATCGTATCATTGCACAGAAGATACAAGCATGGGCACGATGGCGATATCTTTTGTGCAGTGATATGATTGGTGGGTGGAGTTCCATAGAAAACAATGGTCTTTTCTCTTAGTGTAGGAACTGACATTTCTATAGTCGACGTCTCCATTTGGGGTCACTTAGAAATTTCCTTGCTTTTGAAAAAAGCAGGTTTTTTGTCCATTAAAATAACATCAGATTGATCAGCAATATTGTGTAGACATTGTTAATGTTGTAAATGAATATCATAGCTGTTTTTTAACGGAATATCTACATGAATACAGAGGCCCATTATCAATAACAATTAGTTCTGTGTTCCAGTGTTGTTTGCAAATGATAATTTGTCATTTTAAAAGGTTAATTGATCATTTAAAACCCTTTTGCAATTATGTTAGCACAGATGGAAATTGTTGTGCTGATTAAAGAAGCAATAAAACTCACCTTCTTTGGACTAGTTGAGTATCTGCAGCATCAGCAATTGTGGGTTCGAAGGTCTAAATGGTCAGAAACAAAGAACCTTCTTCTGAAACTCATCAGTATATTATTGTTCTGAGACATGAACGTTATTCCATGCGAGAAAATTACCAGGAAACTGAAGATCTGGTACAATGCTGTGTACTATTCCCTTCACAGAGCAGCACAAACCGGCTGTAACAACAATAGAAAGAGGGGAGGGAGACCTTGGTGCACAACTGAGTGAGAGGACAAATACAGTGGTACCTCGGTTCTCGAACTCACTAGAACTCGAATTTCTTGAAAGTCGAACAAACCAGTTTGACCT
>JABFEA020000098.1:29158130-29175505 GCA_019775915.2 Cyphomyrus plagiostoma | reverse complement strand
TGGAAGCCATTAAGAAAAAAATGCTCTTCTTGTTTTATCCTGTTCATTTAGTGTTTAAATGCTTAAAAAACATATTTGGCTGTATTTTTGGGGGCCCCGGAACCAATTAATTGGTTTTCCATTATTCCTTATGGGAAAAATTTGATTAGAACTCGAACTTTTTAGGATTCGATCCGGAGTCCGGAGCGGATTAAGTTCGAGAATCAAGGTACCACTGTATATTAAAGTGTATAGTTTGAGAAACAGACGCCTCATAGGTCTTCAACTGGCAGCTTAATTAAGTAGCACCCGCACAAAAGACCGGCCACAATGTCAGCAGTGTAGAGGCAACTCCGGGATGCTGAACTTCTAGGCAGGATTACAAAGGAAGAAAGAAAAAGCAAAATATAGCACCAACAAAATTGTTGGTGTCTGATGCAGTAGCTGGGTAGGGTTCCCCTAGCAAGGCTCTCAACACTCAGTAGGTCCTAATGCTCAGAGTTCATGCTAACCAAATAGAAATGGGGTGGCATACCTTCACCACCATAAGAAGTGGTTCATGACTAAACCGAGATGTTTCCGTGTGATAAGCTGTATAAGTGACATGTGGAAACAATGTCTTATGTTGGATGGTAGAGGGCAGCACAGATTCACCCCTATACAGTATATTAAGACCTTTTAATAATAAGATATTTAATTTGTAGTAGTTTCATCTTATTTGTTTGAATTAATGTAATAAGATTTATGAAAAATTCTACTTAGGTAAAAGGCATAATGCTGTTACGAAAAATAAACTTTTAAAATCATGCACTTGATATGAATCAGATGATGCAGTACTGTAGATCAGGGGTCTCTAACTCCGGTCCTGGAGAGCTACTATCCAGTAAGTTTTCTATCCTACCTGGCTTCTGATGAGCCACACCTGCTCCTAGTATTTACCTGAGTACAGGTGTGGCTCATCAGAAGCCAGGTAGGATTGAATACCAACTGGATAGTAGCTCTCCAGGACTGGAGTTGGAGGCCCCTGCAATAGATACATATTATTTTATTGGACCAAATCTGCATAAGTGAATCTTCTGTAAAGGACAGATTTGATTTCTGGTAGTGAGTGTCCTTACCTACAATCTTGGGCCAGGGTGACCAGATAATCTACTTCAAGGAAAGAACTAGGAGATGCTTGAGGTTTTACAAGCTACTTTAAAACTGAAAGGCTCCCATGCTTGGCTGTTTTGTTGATTGAAAGACCCATCCAGCTGTTTAACATTAGTGACACAGCAAGAACTCAGTGCTTGAAACGCAGGTCCTTTTAATTAAAATGGTGGTTTACAAATCCTGTCCCAGCTCAAAGTCTCCGCCCTGACATGGATTATCTGGTCACCCCACCTGGACACAGTGAGTCCATGTTGCTAAAGGTAACCGAGAAGTGCGTGACGGACACCGGTCCTACCCTGTCTCTGCCTCCAGTGCACGTCATGCAGCAGGTCTTTCAAGAAGCTCTGGGTGTTGCACAGGCACCTAATGGCCATGCACAGCCTACCGGAGAAGAAGTTCACATGCAAGATATGTGACAAGAAGTTCTACACACTGACGCATGTTCGCAAACATATGGTCGGTAGGTGAGCCCTGACATGGGGGCTTTTGAAATTTAAAATAGTTTGACGTGATTTCAGAGTAAGTCAGGGAATGATATGCCATGGGCCATGCTAACTATCTCCTGTCCCAGTAACTCCTGTCATGTCTTTCATGTTCCTAGCCTGTAACCCCTTCTGCCCTGTGACCCAGCATCTGATGTTCGCTGCTCTCTCCCCCCCCCCCAAACCACCAACAGCTCACACAAAAGACATGCCATTCACCTGTGAGATGTGTGGCAAACCCTTCAAGCGCCACATGTCCCTGAAGGTGCACACCCTTCTGCACTCTGGGGAGAAGCCTTTCCCATGTCAGGTGAGCCCTGTGTCATACAGCCTTTGTAGCACTTTTTCCTCAGTGGTCCTCGAACCCGTACCTGGGGACCCTTACTCAGCATTGTGATTATTCAGTGCCAGAACACTGATTCCACTAATAACCATATAATTACTCCAGTTGATTTGATTTTCTTATATACTTTGTGGATATTGCACAAATTACTGTTTGACTGTACAATAGCCACAGAGTAACCAAGCAGAAAGAAATCTTTACTTTTGCCCATATCAGTATGAATAAGTCTTTGAAATGCTCAGAGAATTCAAGAAGATCCGAATTTGTCATTAGAATTGAACTCCGGCTTCTGTCTGACATGCATGTGGTGGGGTGTCAGCTCAGGATAGCACCTTACTGTAAGGCTGCGGGGGGCATTTAAGGCACTGGCCTGTTGTGGAAAACTACCGAATTACAAATTAAACATTATTATTCTTATTGACTCATTTTCCGTTCATATAAAATGTATGTTTTTGTTCTTAAAAGGTTGGTGTTATTAAACGTTTCCAGAGAGGTTTGTAGGGGAGGTAAGTGCACTCAGGGTGACTCAGGTGCCAAAACAGTCATCTACCATCATGTTTCCACACCAGGATAGTCATCTGTGCCCCATGACGGCACAGGTGTGATGGTAATTACCTGCACTGTTTTGATTGTAATGTGGAGACATTACTTCAACAGTGCTACAGCGTCTGGTCCCACTGTGCATTATATATTCCTGTCATATAATGCTCCCATGAAGGTTTCGGCACAGCTCATAGGCGACTCCGGGCTTTTCTGCTACGGGGTGCGAGGGGAGAGAGGCCAACCAGTCATTCATTCAGATAAATGGATTTATAAAAAATACAAATACATTTGGAACCCCCTCCTGGGTTATTCCCTGCCTTGCGTCCGTAGCTTCAGGGATTGGCTCTGAACCCCCACAGCGCTGCAGAGGACAAGCGGGTATAGAAAATGGATGGATGAATATGTTCAAATAGCATTTTCATCTGACCAATAAATAAGCGGTGCAATTACATCCTTGGGAAAATAACCTGTGGTGCAGTTTGAATTACCCATAGTGTGTGTGTGTGTGTGTGTGTGTGTGTGTGTTTCTGTCTGTCTGCCTGTCTTAGCTTCCTGGCATAGGTTCCAGGTTTACTCCTTCCTTTTACTGGATAAGCTATTAGGATGGATGGATGGGCCTGAGCTAGACTTTAGTGCCTAGTGACATCTACGCTGCACTGGCAGTTGACTTTCCATTTAGGTGTGGATTAGGCTCTCTGTTTGTGAATGACATGCGATACACTTCCCCTTCGTTTAGCGGTCGCTCATTCCCTGGGGAGCTTTGCTGGCACAGGATGCGAAATTCAGGGAAATCAAGGAAATTTGGCCTTTCTCTCTGCATGGCAGAACTGTGACAAGAGGTTCCAGTACAAATACCAGCTACGGTCCCACATGAGTGTTCACGTTGGACACAAGCAGTTCAAGTGCCATTGCGGCAAGGACTTCAACATGAAGCAGTACTTTGATGAGCATGTGAAAACCCACACAGGTGAGAGAGTGAATGCTTATGGATGCTTACTGCTGGACAAAGTTTTTTATTTTCCTTTATCATTACAAATAATTTTCCAAACAAAGCTATCAGCTCCTGAGGATATGCTCCCAAAAGATTACATTGATTGCGTTTTTAAATACGCTGTACAGGTATGTTTATGCTTCAAACATTTGTTTGCTCTTTCGTGGCTCATTTCTTCTGCGGTCTGATGTTCTTACATTACACTTTCATATTACTTTGTAGAGCAAATGTTATCTTGGCTTTAATCTCAGTATAAGATTGATGTCAACATGTTGCAGTGTTGCCACGAGTCCCTTCCATCATCTCTAAGAGAAATAATGTCATCAACAATTCAGCGAAGAAAAAAATTAAGTAAAAAATTCCCCATTCTCAACACTAGACTTTTTGTCATGCAGACATTTTTCTGACGATTGCAAAACTTAATGATGATGAACTTTACACCTTTGGATTATTATTAGAGGCGTACTATCCATTCTTGATCATGGTGGGGCAAAGTGATCTCTGGAATACACAGTAAAAAATTGCACACAAAACACCTTTTTATACAATGCAGTCTGCTGTGTTATTGTGTGCTTGTTTGTATAGCTGCATCCTAGTCCGAGGTTATGCCTGTCAGGTCAATGTATGTAAGAAAACACGTAAGCGACATATGTGAGATGGAAGCAAGGTAAGGGCCAAGGTGGTAAGCCATGGGAGACATGTGCTTTGTCTACGGCATGGGCCCCAGGATTAAAGAGGGATCAATATCAACAGTGGGACCAGCACGCAAGGGCAGTGGTTAATGTGGTCACCTCACATCTCTGCAGACCAGGCTTCCATTCTCCACTGTGTGCAGATAGTTTGCATGTTCTTGCTGTTGTTGGGTTTCCTCTGAAGTGAATTGGAGTTCCCTGACTGTTTGTGAATTGTATGTGTGCCCTGCAATGGGTTGGCACCTCATCCTGGAATATTCCCTGCCTTGTGATCATTGTACAATGTCTTGAACACGTGATGCGATCATGCTTCAGTACAAAATGAGCATCTGTGAAAGGCTCAGTTGCTTACAGCAAAGGTGGGTCAAGGCTCACCACTCTACACAAAGCTGCGTGAGCAAATAATCCACCATTTTAAGACTGTTTCTTGACGTACAATGCAAAGGAATTTAACTATTCTATTCTCTGCCATGCATAGTATTATTATATGATTCAGCGAATCTCTACTGTTAATAATAGAGGTGTGTTTTAAATAATAATAAATATCAAGTGAAAATCTCTGCGACATGATACATGTGATGTCAAGTTAAAGTTGTAGCATTGGAACGTAAGATTATTAGTCCCTAAGGTATTGCCTATTCATGATCTCATAACTGACCTAAGTCTCATGACCTTATGCCTAACAGAAATCTGGTTTAAACAAGATGGCCTCATAGCACTAAATTAATCTGGTCCCTTTGGATATACTTAGAAAAACCCTCATCCTGATTACCAAGGTGGTGACATTGCTGAATTTGAGTTGAATCTAGAGATCTCTGAGAAGTTGGTTTGCAGATTAAACACATTGAAAATTAGTTTTTTCTACTGAAAAGTTGTTCTTAATGTTGCTGGCTGTTATAATTCTTCTTTATGATTTGCTTTTGTTATTATTCACAGACCTTCTGGGGCCTGTATCACTATGCCGAATTTCTTGCTTACCTAAGTAACTTGTGAGATTTAAGGTAACCCAGCTCAAATGTACTTTATCTTCGTTCACTTGCATTTAGCCAAGGTTACCTTAAATCTGACAAATTCTCTCTAACCCAAGAATCCACATTCGTGAGACAATCCTGTTATTTTGTAGTTTTAAAAAGAAGTTTTCAGACTTCCTGACTAATCTGTTCATTTGCTCAGATAAAGCTTTAGTTGTTGGGGATTTTAATATTGATATGGTAAATACTCTTTCATGCTTCATCCAATATAAAGTAAGGCCTACTTAGATTTTTTTTTATGGTATTTCTGTGGAACATGTATCTGTTCTTCCTCTAAATCTCTCTCTCAAATAATTTAGTTTTGAGGTATAACTAAAGCTTGCTACTCAGTTTTGTCCATTCTATTATTTCAATAATTGGAGCAGCCTTCCATAGTCATTCTCCCTGACAGGTGTGGCCTCTAATAAAACTGAACTAGCATCTATAAATATTAAGCATTTTTGTAGTAGCTGTGGTCTGTTTGCTTCATTTAAGAAAAAATGCACAGCCTGACATATTGATCATACTCATAAAATTTAAACTTCACACAAACTAATGTGGCATTCGATTATAATACTCCAGTCCAGGAGGGCCGGAGCCCTGTGTAGCTTACTTCTTTCCATGTTCCACCACAAATGATTCAGCTCAAGAGCTGTGTGATAATTAACACAAGGAGTTGAATCAGGTGTGTTAAATGAGGGTGAACCAAAAACTGTGTAGGTCTCCGGCCCCCCAGGACTGGAGTTTGACAGCCCTGTATTAGAGGTTTACAAGACTGTCTGGTTTGGCCTCATTTGATCTCTCTTTAAGAAACCAAGTCTAGAACCTAGTGACTATACACATTTACAAGTTATCACTAATCTACCACTTGTCTCAAAGATCTGGAAAAATCATTTGCTATTAAACTTTCTTCTACAGGAGAAGGGCAATTCATTATTGCCTTAGACCACAGTATGAGTATTAAAACTGTATTTGTGAAGAATACATTATGACTTCAAATTGTGAATTTTTGTCTGTGGTGGTCCTGTTAGAAGTACAGAATTCAATGCTGGTGACTACGATATTCTTTTGTACTAGTTAGAATGCTCAGTCGGTATTAAAGGGCAGGCCCTCTCCTCGTTTCAGTGCTGCTTCCAGGTTCTTCATGTAAACAGCCATTGCCATGAATCCACCACAGTAAAGTATGGTGTCCCACAAGGACCAATTCTGGGCCCATTATTGCATGGTGTTGGCTTGATTATGTACTAGAGGCAGACCAATACAGGATTTAGATTTTGATATGTGAGGATTTAAAAATCTGCTAATGAAATATGCGCCGATTTTTACTCCATATTTTTTCCCAGAAACACGTAGTATAAACAAAGATTTTCCCTAACCTTTGTTATGTGTAATAGTTTAGATGTCCTCGCCAAGCTAACATGACATTTTCAAGATAAACAGGTTTTATTGTCTAAATAGTAGTTTTGGACAAAAGCATGACAAAATATACTGAAGTTTTAATAGATAAGAGTTAAATGCATAAAAATATAAGTAAAAGTTTGTGGCATTCGAAAACACATGTTGTCGACAGGGGAGTTGCAGTGTGCCCTCTAGTGGAAAAATGTTGCAACGACAACACTCAAGGTTGAAGGATCCATCTTCCATCTGTTTCTTTTTGTCATTTATTGGCTGTTATAAAAGCCAGTCCTGATTTATCTGCAATTAGCTCATATTGGCCGATGATATCGGCACGCTGATTTATTTGTCAGGCAGATATTATGTACAGAAATACGTATCATTCAAAGTAAGTGAGCTTTCAACAATTGAAGACTGAAGACAATTGAAGACTACATTGTAGATATATAAAGCTGGACAACCAGTAACTTCCTCTTAACACAGATAAAACAGAAGTATTGTGAGTTGGCCCATAATGACGAAAAACAGGGTTTTCTAATAAATGTAGGACAGTGGTTTAAAAATTCTGATGTCATAGTTGAATCTTTCGATACTCACATTCAAAATGTTGCTTGAACAGTTTTCCTCCATCTGAGGAATATAGCTCAACAAGGAAGATGCTGTCCATCCATAATATGGAAAAATGCATGCCTTTATGGCTTCCTTACCCTAGCACTTAGTCATTAATGTTATAGTCAGTGCTCTTATTGGGACTTCCTGTTGAGTTCCTGATAAGCTTCACATAGACTTTAAGCTATTACTCCTAACCCATAAAACTCTGGTTTACCTTACTGCAGGTACTTATGTGATCTTTTAGGTCTATACAACAGCCCTTGCTGTCTTCAATTTCAAGGGTCAGGTTATCTGTTTCCAGAGTGGAAAGGACCGCATTTGGCTGCATGGTATTCTCTTACAGAGCTTACAGACAGAAGTCTTCCAGCAAGGAAGGAATCAGGCCCATTTTCAAGCTTCTTAACTCTGGGTTAACAACTCTTGTTTAGTTTAGCTTATACTGCATTCCATTTACCTCCGAGGCTAGAAGTCGGAGCAGGGATTGACATCACACCCGAGTTAACTGCATTCCAGAACAGCACGTCAGAAAGCCATTTAGCAATACCAGGGACCTGTTTCAGGATGCAGGATTTTTTTCTTAGCAGGACAACTTTAATTTACCACAGAAAATATGGCCTTTATCTGTGTTCACTTTCATTTAGCCCAGACTACCTTAAATTTAAGAAAGCAAGAAATCCTGCTTCCTGAAACAGGCTCCAGTTCCAGCCCGGTTAATTGTTAGCCTTTGTTAGCATTATCAGTTGATATCAACACATTACGCCGTATTACTCACAAAAAACATGAAAGTGCTAATAAACAGTATAAAACTTCAGCTTTAACTTCTGTTGATAAAGGCCGCCGCCACCTTAAATTCTGAGCTCACGGCTGTGTAGATTCCTCCTACTTTTATGAATAGGAATTCCGACTTCAGGGGGGTGTTCCAGATGAAATTTCCAGGAACTTGGAATTTCCCAGTTACGAGCTCAAATGGAACACAGCAGGGGTGGGCGGTCTAATCCAGAAAGGGCCTCTGTGTGTGCACGTGTTTTCACTACAACTCCCTTATTAGATGACTAATTAGACAACTGACTCCTCCTCACACCTGGGCTTGAACAGCTGACCTAAAGGTTATCCAAAAAACCTGCATATATACCAGCCTTATGCGGACAAGATTACCTACCCCTGGCTTAGGGGGGCGCTAGCTCAGTGTATTCAGTCTTGCTTTGCCTGTGGCCTCATTTGCTGCTGGAGTGCTGGGATTCCTCATGCCTGCGTTCCCACCTGCCTCTCCAAAGCTAGACCTACCAGAGCTTGCATGTCTTGCGTTGTCAGTATCCTCTTCCTCATTTGCCAGTACACTTTCCTTATTCCCTCCTCTCTCTTTGGTCAACCAACTGGAAGCCTAGATACAAGGGCGTTCCCTGCCATCCCAATGGCCAGACATGTCTCTGCCTACCTGTCTCTTGCCTGTTCCAAACTGCCTACCCAATCCACCTCACCTGCCTGCCTCACTGCCAGTATGACTACCTGCCTAACTGCGCTATCCTACCACCTTGTACTGCCCGGTGCCAGCTACAGATGGGTTTGCCTGGCAGTGTGTAAAAGGCAATGTTCCTTATTAAAAGTGCTCTATACTGGAAATACAATTCTATTGGATAAATTGAAATTAGTTAAGGACATCGAGATTTTTCAGGCGGCTTGTTAACTAATGAAGTAACTGTATTTTATGAGTGATTGATAAGTAGATTTATCCGCGGGATAATGTCCAATGACCTCCACTGTTTGTCACCAGGAGAAAAGCCTTTCATCTGTGATTTCTGCGGGAAGAGCTTCACCAGCCGGCCGAACATGAAGCGGCATCAGCGCACCCACACGGGCGAGAAGCCGTACCCCTGCGAGGTGTGTGGTCAGCGCTTCCGCTTCTCCAACATGCTGAAGGCCCACAAACAGAAGTGCTTCCCGCTCTCTGGTTCTGTCACTGACGTGCTGGCCAGTGGATGTGAGGCCCCCCCTTCACCATCCCACCCCAGCCCCACTGGCACCATGTCTTCCTCCTCGTCTTGGAGCCCCAACCATCATTCCAGTGAGTGGGACACTTCCTGCCCCCCCGCTTCGTCCCACCTTCCAGTGCCTCCACAATCTTTAAAACTGAGTGCCCCATCCAACTAGAGTATGACGACATAACACTGCTTCAGAAGAACACATCTGCAGGCCAGAAGCACTGCTGACATCTAACTGGGTGGGGGAGGGCACATCTTTATGGAGAAAAATAAAGCCACAGTGAAAGATAATCATCCCTGCCCTGTGGCAGAATGGCATCCCATCCTGGATGTACCTCTGCCTTGAGTCCTATGGTGCCTGGGATAAGTTTTAGCCTCCCTGTGATCCTGACCAGGATAAGTGGTTCGAGGATGGATGGATGGATGGATGATGGATGGATGGATAATGTCTGCTGATAATAATAAATGTCCTTCTGTCACACAGCGTTAAAGGGCCTCCTTGAATCATCCTGTATCCAATATAATTGTGAACTGCACCAGGTGTGCTATTTTTCAGACTGCAGTTTCCGGTGGCTGGAGGCAGTCTCTTTTGCAAACTCTCGTCAGACAATGTAGAACCTACCTTCGTCCTGCCAATGGGACTCGGGCTGTCATAAGCTTATTAAAATTATGTGTTTGTATTGTGCTTTGGGAGACTTTCATTTCAATGAAGAATCATAATATAACCTGATAATTGCTCCTTGTTTCCATCTGTCCTTTTGGAATAAATCCATATAATTTGTTCAGGCAATTCAAATCCCCCAACAAAGAGAAACCTCAGTCCTTGCCACAATAACGATACTGATCTCTATCATAGGTGTTTCAATTGGTTTGCATCCCGGAGGTGTGGGATGGGGGTTGAAGTGGTCTGTCAGCACTCATAATTCTTTCTCATGGGAGTTTTAATTACATGAAAATGTTCTGAGGGCAGAAGCAAAAAAGATAATCAGAGGAGGTGGGTCCAAGACATCTGATTGGTTGGTCTTGCCTCCTCTAGTTGTTTTTACCCACCTTCTCTACAATCTGATTAGTTATCACTCTAATCCATTTTTCAGTTCTGAATACAATACATAATGTAACCTTTATTCTATACGGATCATAGCCAGAAGAAGCATGTTGCCTTGATCCAATTTTTACACAAAAAATAAATCCTATTCATGTGGTGTTGGAGGAAAAAACGGTACTGACAAACGCAAGTCTAAATAAACTAATTAAGTTTGATTAACCTTGTTTGTGGTTGTATGCAATAATGAATCACAAGAATGCAATTGTACGCGTCTGATGCAAAATCCAGTAATGACCAGTCACTTACTCCTAGTGGTTAATTTGTTGAGTCCTCACGGGAGATTAGATTAAATCTGTGTTTATTGTATCATAACTGGCAAACTTCAGACTTTAAATGCTGGATCATAGTGCATTTATTACTTTGGGCATTGATCAATGGTTGCAGTTACACTGTAATTTAATGTGTTTGCGTTTGATTCTGTTGTTTAAGTGGACCCATTGACTCCAGTAGAATTACTGAGGGTGAGTCGCATAGCTCTAAACTGTGTGGACACTGCACTTTTCTGGTTTCACACCCTCAGTACACCCTCTAATGGGTAGCTACATCTCAATGTTACTTTTCAGACCACCATAGCCCGTGATTGGGGATCCTTTGAATCCATAACCAAGCTCACAAAAAAGTGATTCTTTTCCCATTCATGACATTCTGACCATTATCTTTACAGAACCTTGATGCTGTTTGTAAATGGGTGACTTTTTTGTGGTTGTGTTTTCATGTTAGACCTGTTGCAGTGTCTCTTTGCGTCTGGGAAGGAGAGATAGAGCTCCATATCAATTTACATCTCTCAGTCATAGTGATCTGTCCACTTGAAACCTGTGTTAGCAACTGTTAGATGGGTCATTGGCTCAAATTTCTCATTTTGACTTCTGCTTCAGCACTGCTCTTGGGAGAAAGAGACCAGTCAGTTTGTGTGGGTCTTTCTGGGTGAATGAATCACCAGATCATGCATTTAAACAGTACTATGCATAGATCAAAATTCAAAGGAAACGTTTAAAGCTATTTAAACATTTGTGTGTGTGTGTGTGTCTGTGTGTGTGTGTGTGTGTGTGCCCAGATGATCCCATCATAAAAGCAAAAGCCTGATATTTTGACTTTGTGGGGACCATTTTTCTGGTCCCCATAAGGATAACATCAGTTTTATAAAAATTGGTGACTGCAGCAAAAAACTAAAAATGCCAAAAGTCTTGTATTTTGTTTGGCTACTTATATTTAAGGTTAGGGCTGGGTAGGGGTTTAGGTCGCCATCTTGGAATTTTGGTATTTCCCATATAAATGAGTGGATGGTCCCAACATAGATATGACTATAGATCCGTGTGTGTGTGTGTGTCTGTGTCTGTGTGTGAGAGAGAGAATTCTCTGCACTCATTCTTTGGTATGCTGTAAAATGTGAAAAAACTTGCTTTAAAAAAATAAATGTATTGTTAAATATAATGTATGTATATTTTACAGCACTGGATGTAAGATGTAATATATTTTGCAGTATCTATGCTGGCACCTTGTACATAGCATGAAACTTTTTATATGATCTTTAAAAAAGTAAATACATGCTTATGCCATATTACTGAATAAAACCTAGTCATGGGTCTTTAGCATTTCCTGTGTTTGTTGTCCTTGTATTTGAAGGAAATGACTCATTATGACTTTGCTGTGTTAGCTATGTCTACTCATTGTGACTGCCTGCTATGCTGAAAGCTTGTTGGTACAGTAAATATTTCACAAAAAGCCTTCCACTGCCCTGATTTGCGTAAAGGCTGGTAGCGTCCCTGAGCACTTTCAGCTTTGTGTGTTACTAAACATTCCTGTTTACCTCACTTGCTTTACTTTTTGGACTTTTGAACTGATGAAATGCATTTGACCTGTTATCAGCATGGTTGCTAAATGAAGGCCTGCATCCAAAGGGCTCATAGGTGCGGAAGATTTGTGCTTTAGAGCTGATCAGCTTTGTCATTTTGCTTTGTCAGGTGTTCAGCTTGCTGCACATAGCAAAAAAAAACAATGTATGAATTAAGTGAAAAGGACAGAGCATCTAAGGACTGCTTTGCCCATGTTGGCAGACTTGGCTTCATTAACAATACATTCATAAATAAGGGTAGCTTTAGACATCCTATTTTCATCCTAATTATACTATGACGTTTAATGACTGTTCATTTTCTTACAGTCAAAGAGCTATATAGCAACAAACACAAAAAAGTGCAACAGGAGGCTACATATCAGAGTCATAACAGAAACAGCGATCTAAAATGTAAGAAAATCTCGGGGAAGAAGCAGAGTACACAAGGCAAAGGGGTGATGAAATTGTAAAAAACCTTTAAAATTATCCCGCAAAGGTATTGCAATGGGTCAAATGGTTGTTAAAACAAGATATAGTACTTTTTAATAGCTTTTGTTATGGGACAAAGACTGACATGTCCTAACATAACTTGAGGCACATGTTGAAGCAATTAGTGACTATTATTATTAGGTTTTGTGGTGTCAAGTCGCGTTGTGAAAATTCTAAATATGTGACCCATCAACTATGCCTTTTTTGGCAGTCTGTTCCACGAAGTTCAATAGCTGGTAGAGGCAACTGTGCTGACTCATGTGCCATATTAGTGTCTTCCGAAAATGCTGTGCGTGACTCCCGTTCTTGGCAAGCAGAGTTGTTTAATGTTTGATCATGGCCTGGGACACTCTGACTGGCCCTGTCCTGTATGAGCCGGTCCGATTCTTCCTTCCGCCCTAGAAGCCTAGACGTGTTATCTTCCTCTTGATTGCATAGAGTAAGACTGCATCAGCTTCTTTTTAGCATAGATTGGGGGCCCAGAAACACGGCTGTGCATGCATCTATCAAACAGCCGGCAGACCCCCACAGTCACTCGAGTTTTAGGTCTGTTTCCACGTACAGCGAAATGAGATGGGAGTCACTGATTCATGGTGAGCAGCCAAGGAAATAACGTTAGACCTCGCAGAACCCCGACCAGCGCTGGCACTTGTAGTCCGCTCCTAAAATAACTGCCCATCACGCTGCAATTTGAGCTGCCCACAAACAGTGTAGTCACTTGTCCTCCAGAAAGGAGAGGGTGAGAAAGTGACAGGTACACTCAGACAACACAGGGAGACACTGCAAGCAGTTCAAATGCTCCCATCTGAACAGTAAAGCTGGGCTTCGAAGCAGAATTGCTAGTGGCTGTTGTAGTACTCTGTACATCTCCCACTCAGACAAAGCGCTACCTTCTGGACAGCTGCCTAAGGCAGAACTGAATGTGCAAGAACACTCCATAAAGGCAAAACCGCTTCCGTGATACATTATACAGAGCAAACTGTGTTTTCATAGTGACTCCAAACAAACAATGCTGGTCGCATGCAATAAACAGGCTGCAGGAGGCATCCTCCTTTATACTATCTTCCCTTCCTCTCCCAACTAAGTAAACTGTGGCACACAAACACAGCTCACTTATGGATGCAAGGAAAATGGAGTGCAAACGTTTGATACCATAGTTTTAACTTGTCATTGAAATATACTTAGGTTAGATCAGATGAACTTTATTGATCTCAGAGGGAAATTCTTGAGCATGCATCAGCAAGTACATTGAGCACAAATGAAATTACATATAGTGCAAAACAGACAAGGCGCAAAGACGGTACACATAGTGACAAATGAAAAATAACACAGTGTACAAACACCGTCCTGAAAAAACAACATTATGGAGCATTAATGGAATAATAAACATTAGGAACAACATCAATAATAATAATAATAAGAAGAATTACATCAAATTAGCAGATGGTAAAAAACAGACAACACCAGCTATATTTGAAAAAGTGTAGAACTAAAATAATAATAGTTAATTACTTCTAGTATTTTAATTAATACAAACAATTTCTAATTCTGACCAACTAATTAACTAGTTGATCCCAACACCCTAATATTCACACAGAAAAAACGGGCAAAAATTTGCACAATTGCTTGTCACTGGGGCTATACCCTGGTAATTGTACCTTTTAAGGTACAAAAAATGGACTCTGAGGAACATCCCAAAGGTACAAACAGCAATAATGTTCTATCAATGGTACAGAAATGTTCATCAGAGTCCAGTTCTGTACCTTAAAAGGTACAGTTTCCTACAGCCGATGAAACTGATTTAGAGGAAGAATACTTCAGTGACTGTTTGTAATGCCATATTTTAATATGTTTAGTTATAGCGATATTATGTTAAGTATATAAATTTTAATTGAAGTACTTAAATGACCATCAAAAAAAATCAGCGGCTTTGATAATAAACGCATGGCCACAAAGACCCTTTAAGTAGTAGGGATAGCAGCGCGCCTCATTGGCCCGTTGCCCCAAGACGTCATCGGTACAGCCCCGCACTGTGCCGCTTTGACAGTCCATATTACAGGGCCGAAAATACCCTGTTCCAGCTGGAGAAATATACCCGTGTCGAAGGTATGGATATTCCTCAATGATTTCACACGAAAGAAAAGTGAGTGATTTAAGGAAAGGGGGTTTCTTCATAGCTTAAACCGAACCGGGACAAAAAATATATATCTCTCTAAATGCACTTTTCTCCTTATGCGTACAGTGTAACGGGACTGAAATAAATATTATGGCTAATATGTTAGAATGTGTATTTTATTCAGTTTTGTTTTCCTCCTTTCTTTCTTTCTTTCTTTCTTTCTTTCTTTCTTTTTAATTACGCAGTTGTCCCGGACTCCGCAGTTCTGGGATTAACGCTGTTTTATTAAGCGTAACTATAAGGATTTATTTATAATTTATACCTATGCTTACATCAGTGTACCGCTTTAAAGTTCATTCATTTATTTATTTATTCATTAAGTGCGCTTTAAAAGCGGGGTACAACATATACAGGCTACCTCTAAACCGCAGACACAGCTATGCGGGTAATTGCGGAACAGACTGAATTAGCTTACTGCAGTGACCGCTACCGCAGTGCAAATTGTCCTCATACAGTAATGGCATGTCTGACCACACGTGTCCGCCTATACGCTGAGCCGGAGTGGCAACTTTTAAAAGATATTCGCCCATTAATAGCATTAACATTGGCATATTTTTAGTAATGTTTCATAATAAGATAAACACGTGTATCATTGGTTCTGATAATGAATTGAAGGTGTTGACATTTCCATTCTGAAGCAGCGTTACTGTCCCACTGTCTCTGTTTCAATAAGCTGGTATCAGTAAATATATTTAGGCTGTTCGAGATCTATTGCATTACATCTTGGAGTAAATGTTTAATCTATGTGCTATTTCGTTTCCATGCAATATTTATAATCTTATTTACTGTAATAAGTAACGTACGTAATGAAAATGAGAAGCGTGCTTAAAATAACCTTGACCAGATCGAGTAACATTGCAGTGTCTTAATGTCATTGTCGGATTCATCTGTGATCGCTTCACGGTTTTTTATGTACCCACCTTTTCAGTGATCCCTCACTTGATGGACCTGTGTCCTGTGTGAAAGCGGCGACGCAAGATTTTATTTTGACTATTTCTGTCTGAGCCTCGGACTCTGCGCTCAGTACCCGGCCGAGCGGGTTTAACACTCCCGGCGACTGCAGGCTTGATGATCGCGCTCTTATTTATTTGCCGAGGCTGCTCTCATGTTCCGTCCAGTCGCCACTTCTTTACCTTACCGCAGTGTGGCGCTCTAGCTCCGGAAAGTAAAAACGGTTCGTAACCTTACCGGTGTTATGCCGAAAAACGCATCCCTGCCTTAGAATGCATGCCGGTGTTCTGACGAGTTGAGCTTTTAAGGGTTTTTGGGGGGTTAGGGAGTTTTTAGGGTTAGGGTTAGGGTTTTAGGGGTGTTTTGGGGATTTGGGTTTTAGGGTTGTTTTAGGGTTTTTTGGGGGGCTGGGGTTAGAGTTTTACGCGTTTTTTGGGGCTATTGCACTACGGTAGCCTAACTCGACAAAGTAGCTCAACTATTTTCTGATCAGCGACCAATCGGTCATTTAGAGGCAGGCATGACTTTTTCGGCATAACACCTGCTTCAAGTCGGTTAACGTCCAGTGGTGTTCGTTTAATGCTAGAAAATTGAGCATTTCGGTGTTTTATTTCGTGGCCTATCCTTTTAACTCCTTTTAACTCTTCTCCCTTCTGAGTTTTGAGTGTATGGTTGCTTATGCATTTTGTTTCAGACTCTTAACAGTCTGGAGAAGGCAGATTTAACACTAGGAGTCTGGAGAATTTCATCTGTACAGTAATCTAGAATAATTTTTAGTTGGTCATATTAAAAAAATAAAAATTAGAATTGATATTTTTAATTCATATGTAGACACTAATGACATTTATTTAATTTGTACAAATGCAATGATTTAATTTCTCTTGAAGAAGCTGCAGAATAGTAGCAAAGATGACATTTTCTATCCACCCATGTGTTTTGAATAGTTATATGTGAATTGATCAGGTTTACAAGGGTCACTTTATTAATGTGCACCCCTCTGGTGGAAGTCAATCAGTCCCGAAGTCCCCAACCTTTATTTCGTCACGGAACGGTTTAATATCAGAAACTATTTTCACGGCCCGGCCTTTAAGGAGCGGCAGATAAATATACATATACGCATTTATACAAATAAACGATACGTATGAAACTGGAAATATTTAAAAAACATAATAATGTGGTATCTTGAAAATATAATAATAAACATAAATACAATGTATATTCGCAGCTTTTATTTTTCCCGGCCCCCCAAAATTACACCTAAATGTGTTTTTTTTAGCATTTAAATACACAATGAACAGGGTAAAACAAGAAGAGCATTTTTTTCTTAATGGCTTCCAAAACGATAAAGATCTTATCCCAACATGTACCCCTGTCCTGCCCTGATCGTCCGTATGCCACGCCCCCTCGTCAACCTCATGTGGGATCCCCATGTGATCAGCTGTTTCTGGTTGTTGTCATTAGTCCTATGTATTAAGTCCGAGTTTCAGTTTGTTTCCCCGGTCCAGTCATTGTGTGCCTTCGACTTGCTTACAGCGCTGGCTTAAAGCAACACATTCTGAACCTGACATAATGCATTACGGTTAGATGCATTGCGACCTCTCACCCGGCTGCACAAACTGGAACCGCCTCCGTGACGACACACCTT
>JABFEA020000098.1:29094212-29107148 GCA_019775915.2 Cyphomyrus plagiostoma | reverse complement strand
GCGAATTTTGCGACTTGCTAATCGCGTTGTTTGAAATCGCGATTTCGATTTGAAATCGATAAATCGTGCAGCCCTAGCGTTAAATGTTATTTCCTGGCTGGCTCGGTGGTGAAGGTGTAACGATAGTTTACTCACCATTCGGTTCAATGGACGATTCAGGGCTCATGGTTCGATATACTAACAGTATATTCAGCTATATAATAGCGTTGGGCTGAATGTTGTTACAGATAATATATATGTATAAAAATGCATGATTTTTGAAAGTGAAGCAGTTCATTATTCAGTGTAATCGATTTAAAAGATGCAGCTTTACCACATGAGATACTATCAACATATTAAATGGTCTATATTCTTTTTTTTTTTTTTCTTTTTCTTTCCCCTCCACCACCCCCCCTCTGCGGAGGACTGCTTTAGTTCTACTTAAATATTTATTTATTTTTATTTACTTTCTCAATTGAAGGAGAGGGAGGGGGGAAAGGAGAAGGAGGGGGAGAGAGGGAGAGAGAGATGGTCTATATTCTAATGTAAGGATGAGAACTTTAAACTGTGAAAAATGTGAATTGCTTCCAACATGTACTTATCACTTTTTAAAATTAGAAGATAATGATCACACATAAACACATCACATAAACTGACTCTTAAGCCAAATAAAGTAATAAAAACAAAATGATTTCAGTAAGACAAAAACAGTAGGGATCCTGTGGCTGCTTAGAACACCGTTACGACAGAATTCCGTGGTTATGTAAAAGAGATTTACGTACGCACATCTGTTCTATGCAACTATGGAATTCTCATAATAACCACTCCATAAATCCATAAATAACAGGACCTTTCTGTAAACAATCTCTGACCATGAAAAAGGTAGGCAGCATAATCATTTTTTCACACCCCGGAATTCCTTAGGTTTCCTTGGGTTTTGCAAGTTTCTTGTTTTGCGGGCATACACACGGTCACCCTGGGTCGCTTCTGTTTGGGGGGCATGACTGGCATGTGAGGAGCACAGCACTTTTGATTGATGAGAATGACTCGCACATAATGCAGTCCCCAAATTTCAGCCTTTGCGATTTGCTAATCATATTGTCTCAAATCGTGATTTAGATTTGAAATCAGTAAATCATTTAGCCCGATTAATACTGAAACCAAACTAAGATCTCATAGTGCTTATTTATTCCTTATTAGGCATGCACATTTACAAAAAACTGTTTAAAACCATCCCTTTTTCTTTGTTGTTCCTTATTATAAAGCAAAAACAGTTTCAATCCCTTAACTTAAAAGCGTTTTTTTTCTTTACACAATAGATTCTTGAAACCAAAAAAATAAGAATAAATCAGAATGTTCTTAATGTATAAACAATATGTGACTGGAAACAAAGATCTGTCATTTCTTTTTAAGCATGCTCATTTAAAAGAAAAGCTGTTTTATAACCATTTCTTTTTTCTTCCAGTTTTTTCTTATTTTCTGTAATGCAAAATGCAGATATAAAAACTGAGATTACACCTATTGCGTCTTCTTGCATTTACATTAATAAATTATTTTATGCCACGATGCCTCGTTACACCCCTACGATGCGTATCCTCATATTTTCGTACCGCGAATATATTGTGCCTCAGTGCGCTGTGACACATCTGCTCAGTGTGTTTCACTGCTGCCATACATCTTTAGGGATTGGGTGTTTGAATCCTGCCTCCGATCTGTATGTGGAGTCTGCATGTTCTGCCAAAGTTTATGGAGTACTCTGGTGACTGTAAATTACCCATAGTATTTTGTGAGAAAGACCTGAGTATGTGCACAATGACAGACTGTGCCTGTACTGGAAGACGGAGGAATAGATTGTGCCTTTTCAGGCTGGTAGCTATCAGTGAGATGATCATGTCGTGTGGCTTTGTCGCCCTTCCAGGTCTCCTCCTCGATTTCTCCACACACATCCATGCCTGGACCTAGAGCCCCAGGTGAACAGTGACGCAGATCTGGCCTTGCAGGCCCTGCTGTCACCACTTCAGCCGAACGGCAGCCCAGCTACCCAGGAAATGGAAGATTCGAGGTCCACCTCCGTCACCACCGGCGCTGCCCCTTCCGACTCCCCAAAGGGGGCAGCGCTGACGTCAGTGCCAGCCGATATCACTCTCTGCATCCCAGCACCTAGCACTGTACCCCCTGTGCAGCAGTCCTGTAGCCCCCAGACCCGGGCTGCGTGTGGGAATAGAGGTAGTGAAGCAACATCAGTGCCGCTGGAGCTTACAGAGGACGGAGCAATGTATAGCTCACTGGCCAGCGCCGGGCCCTTGATGCCCCGAAATGGCATAAAACGTGGCAGGTCAGGCAGTCCGAGTCCCAGGGTGAGCAAGAAGCGGAGGACCACGGCGTCAGTACTCCTCAGCGGCTGTGCGGCCGTCCTGCTCGGCCAGCCTCACGTCGGACCCCCCCTCAACGTGCAGGCCACTCCAGCCCCTGCCTGCCCCCAGCTTCTCGCCACGCCACGTCCTGGAGAAGCTTGCGGCTCAGATCAGCTTGGGTACACTGCGGTGAGACCAGATACGCTCCTTGCCGCAGGTGACGTTCCATGTACGTCTGCTGAAGATGACCTCCTCCTCGGTGCCCCCACAGAAGGTCTTTGTAATGAGATGCTGCTACCTGTATCACCCTCGGCCTCCGGGGGGCTGCTGGGTTTGGTGTCATCCGGCTCGGTGCTCGGTAAACAATCTGACCCACCGCTGACCCCTTTGGGCTCGACTCATAAGGCGACTTTACCCGTTAGCGGTACCTCAGCCGCCGCCCCACCCCAGCCCTCCCCGCCACCTTTTCAGTTGGTTCCCCTCCCATCCCTGCCTCAAGGTGGCCACTCGCTCCTGGAGGACAGTCCAGATTCCAGCCCTGCCCCTCTGTCCCACTCATTCCACATCGGAGCCTCCCTGCTCCCGGACCCCTCGGCCTGCTCCCCGTCCTCCCCTGTGGCGTCAGACTGGGACTGCAACCTGCTCTCCTGGATGTCCCGCCACGCTCCGAGTGCAGGCCCCATCCTGGACCTGGAGTTCCTGCAGAGTCCCTGCATATCCGTGTGGGATGTGGGCTACGAGTCGCGGCTCTGCTCTGTGCTGCACCGCCCAGCCCCGCCTCGCTCCCTCTCCCGCCCTGAGGACGCCGCAGACCCCGCCGTGCCCCTCAGGACATTCCAGCTCTCTGCGGAAACCCCTGTCGCTCAATGACAGTATTTGGCACCAACCATGAACCTCAAGAGTTTCGAATGGAATGGGGGCGGCGTTTCCTGCGGTCGCCAGCGTTTCCTGCGGTCGCCGGCGTGCGTTTATGCCGCGGCGTTAAGCTGCACCCCCGGTGTCGGGCTGCTTTGACACTGACTGGCAGCTGGACGTCTGTTATGCATTGGCCCCTTCAGAGCATTAATGTCAGTGGCAGCCGACTGCAAGTGACTCAAGCTTTATGTCAGTTGGCCTCCCTGGCACCTCTTAGTGTTAACAGTGTTTCTGTACTATACCCAGTAAAATAATATCTGTGGGTTACTGGGAAGCTCGGTCCTTTTGTCTAAGCCTTACAGCTGGCCAGTTTTCCGTGAACCCCCCCCCCCCCCTATTGATTTTGTAATATTTTTTTATAAGAGAGAGGTGTCTATACTCAGAGACCCATGTGAATGTAGATAAGTCAGCATCTTTTGTTTTCCCTGAAGTTAACAGGATGATCCGTCTCCCTTTCTGAATGAATGAAGGCTCCGTCCCGGCGTCAGGAATCTCCGCTCACCTTCGGCCCGGCGCCAGCCTGTCCGGGCAGCGTCCGCGGTCCGTGTTGTCATGAAACGAAGCTTCCCCGAACTCGTTATTTACAGATTCTATATGAAGCTACTGTATTTTGACCCACCGGGCCCTTGGTCGGGGGGGGGGGGACATTGTGGCTTGGAGAGCTGGTGACTGCTTCATTTAGGTCCAGCCCCCCCTCAGTTAGTGTTCCCTCAGGGTGGAGGTGGCATGTTGATGTTGAGGATGTCGAAGAACTGTTTGAAATGTCTGTTTTGGTTTTACTGATCTTATGAAATAAACCGGAAATAAAAAGTGATCTTCAGGCAATTGTTTTATTCTCTTTTCTGGAATTCTCCGTATTGAGTGGTGTCTGTTTCAGCACTGGCCTGACCAGATAGCCCATCATTTAAGTATGGCCATATAGGGATATAGCGATGTCGTGTGGTAATGAGGAAACTAAAGGACTTGGGTTTTGGGGTGACAAAATCTCGGTAGGCTTATATTACTTATTCTGATTTGCAAATAAGCCGAGATGGAGATCTGATTGTGTATGTGCCTGTGGTTAGAAATACCAATAATTACAGGAATAGTTAAATTTTACATTGTTCCCCCTATTTCTATTAATTGCCTTTCTGCCTTCCATGCCGCAGATGAAGTGAATTTTTCGCCGACGAATTATCGTTTTTTTTTTTTTTTTTTACACTGACTCGTTAAACCCAATTTTGTCAGTCCTCATCCTTTGACAATCACTTTTTTTGCTATAAACGCAGCAAGTTGTTCTACTGGAAATTGTAGGTGTTTTCTCAGAACACGAGAAGGAGGAGGAGGAGGAGGGATACTCTATGGGAAAAAGGGAGGGCTCTGCAGGGCCCACGTGTTCCCCCAAGCGCAGATCCGACGCTCCTCTCCCCTCCCTCTCTAGCCGCCGCTTGCAGAACCGCAGTGGTGGCGAAGACGAATGACCCTCGCACCCTAGCTGGGAATCATGTCCGTGTACATAGTTCTCCCCCCTCCGCACACTTTTTGCGTTTTCGCTTCCGATTTCCATTCACTGACTGTTACTGCGTCCTTTTTCCGCACGGTCACGATGCTCTTCAGATTTGCCAGAGGGGCTTTTTATAACTAAAAAGCACCAATGCCGGGGGAAATACGAGAAAACCGTTAGAGCTTTAATATCAGCTATATTTTTCATCGTCATCCGCAGTTCATCTTTGATCCCCCCCCCCTCCCCATTATACACTGTTCATTCCTCGCACTTCATGTCATTCCTGGAGACTATGTGAACATCATGCTGGCGATGCGGTGTCTGGTGTTTGCTGCAGTGAGTGCACGCTTTGCCGTGACAGGTAAGGGAGACGGAGTGAGGGAGGGGAAAAAACGCAAAGCTTCTCGTTTATCAACTTTTCTCCTCCCTTGACACGTTCAGTGTTTTGCACCAATAATCACTTTTCCTACTTTTATTAACGATTCGGCGGTAAGTCACTGCTGGCTTTTGTCGGTTCGCATTTGCGTCCCTCTCGTCAGCTGAAGCGATGTGATGGATTTGCTGCATTGACAGATTTTTCCCCGCAGCTTGTCTGACGAGCTAAAACCGTACTGTATATAAAACGGCAATGGCAAAAAAATCGTTCGTGCTATCCAGTTGGGCGTTTATTGCAATTGATGCATTGCCTTGGTAGTCACGTTTTTAATTTACAATAGTAAAACAGATTGATTAATCACCTCCCCCGCCACCTTGCCTGCAATGTGTCCCGCATTTCAGCCTGGAGCGTCCGCGTGGTGGCGGATGAGGGGGCATGGCAATGGCCAGCGCCGAAGGACCGCGGGGACCGGACCGGTTCCGAAGAGGAGGTCACCAAACCCAAGCGGCTCCTGCAGCAGATTGATTCAGATGGGGAGGTTATTCACAACCGTCTGGACACCAGGGTGAAAAATACCACGGAGGGGGCACAGGTGAGTGACAACTAACTGTGCCTAACTTCTGGTTTCATTGTATCAAAACGTTGATCGATTTGAAATGGATATGAAGTATCGTAATGATGCAGTCATTTATCTACATGAAATCCTCTGGGAAATTCCCTATGGAGTTTTTGAATACTTCAAAAGTTGGGATATATTTAGACTTCTTTAGGTAACACCATAAATGTCCCCAGGAGAGACATTAGTACTTGTGTCTTTCATTTTGTCCTGTAATCAGTGGTGCTTGACTCTGTTCAGCTCACACCTTCCAGCCTTTTACTCACTTCTTGAAATGAAACCTGCTTAGTACACCCCCCCCCCCGATTCCGGTATAACTGCTGCTAGGCTGATCATCTAATGACTGACGTGTAATAACTGCATGTTGGCATCAAGCTGGAGCTATAGGATATCAGACGTGAAACTACCTAGTTGCTTAACTAACTCCCTGCCAGTCACCAGTGACTAGAGAAGCCCGCTAACGCAGATCGTTTAAATTCTAACTCTGATTTAACCCAAACCACAGTGTCAGTCCCGACTTCAATACGCCAATGTGGCAAGTAGTTCCTGAATTTGAGCTATTATTGTCTCTGTAGTAGGTGTTGTCTTTGCCGATGCTTGCCTCCGAAACTAGATCCGGTTTGTGGAGTCGCAGATGTGCAGTAGCAGGACAGCAGTCAGGGGTAGCGGCTTAGCGCTCCGGTGGGGCCGCCTACAAACAGCTGTATACCACCATCACTCATGGGGACACATGACATACGGATGCACTTTTGAGCAATTTTGCTCCATGGTATGGTTGCTGGATTTTGAGTAACTGCTAACACAGAAATAGTTTTAAGTATCATGTTTGAAAAGCACTGGCCCAATGCTGATCATTAAAATGACCGCAAAGGGTTGTGTTGTAGTCGGTGAAGTAGTCTGTCTGTGAGGGAGGTGTGTAGCTCAGTGCATTCGGATGCTGTGCCTGTGGTCAGGAGGTTGCTAGTTCAAGTCTTGTGCTCGGTTCCTGAGTAAAGCCCTTAGTCCCTGCTGCTTCACGGACCGGCTTACTCAGTTGTATGTTGCTTTGGATAAGATTGTCCTCTAGATATGGAGAAGTAGATGCTGTAGTGCAGACCTCTTATGGTGCATGAAGACCCTTAAATGTGAGGTTTTCTGTGATGGGCTGACCTCGTGGCTTAGGTATGCTGTTCTTTAAAGAAATTTAATTGGCAGCTGATTTGAACTGAATTTCAAATGCAGAATGGAAAAATAATGCAACAAGTAGGTATGACTTAAATCCTAAAAAAGAAAAATACAGCAAGCATATGTGAGCTCAGTGAAGGAAAGCCTGAAGCAAACATTTCCATGTTAGGATAGGGTTAGGGATCTATTGATATTCAGGGGTGTGTTGAATAATTAACCTGTCGGTAAACTGGAGAGCGGACGTGAGAAGTGTTGCACTCCATCCTAGTGATGAAAAACGAATGAAAAGGAGAAATACCTTAATTGCTTAATAGAATGTGTTATCAGAGGTCATTAACCTAATTAAAGGTACAGGTTGAGTGAAGGTGAGGCTGGTGTAGCTCTGGTAGCACAAGCTGTTTGTTATGTGCGTCTCTTGGCTGTTGTGTGTGTGTGTGCGTGCGTGCGTGTGTGTGGGTGTGAACACCACAGTGTTTGACTACATGCTACACAGGTTCTGCAGGAGCCCACGATCTTCCTGGAGGGGGGTCATGACCCTAAATGGGTGTGCCTGTTGCCCCACCGCCTGCTTGCTCCTAGGTGACAGATTGCCAGGGGCCCTCCCCAACACACACGCGTGGCCCTCGCAAGGCCCCAATGCCCCTGATTACGTTCCACACCTTGCCCTCTCCTGTTACCACCTCTATAAATATTGTCTGTCAATCAATGTCCGTCTCTCACTGGGCATCGCAGTCAGGTGACCTTGGTCTGCCCTGAGCATATGTTTCGCCCGTCTCTGGCTCCCGCACGAACTGCATCGGGGCAAGGTTTCATGTCCTGGGCAAGGGACTGGATGCCCTCTCGCCAGCCAGGTGAATGGCCCCTGTCCTATTTCTGGAAACTGTTTAAGGAAATGGAGTCTAGTTCTGTCTTATCCTGTGGTGCACTGGTGCTCCAGTTCTCAATAGGCATTCTAGCCAGTGCTCCTCTATTTATGTAATTATTGTCTTTGTAGTATGTATTCATACATGATTTCCAACAGTTTTTGAAACGAAACAGAATTACCACGAGGTTTAGACTCCAGCAGGCAACCAAACTCAAACGCAGTCTGACTTACGGACAGCTCATGCCTACTTCATACTTACGAAGGGACTGCTGTAGAGCCAGTCATATAAAAAAATGCGGGGGCTTTGTGACACTCATGGAATTGTACCCCTTCAGTGCTTCATCAGCCCAAGGTACAAAACTATTATTATTATTATTATTATTATTATTATTATTATTATTATTATTATTATTATTAATATTAATAATAAATGTAATAGACAGAAATTTAAATACAGACTTAGGGAATGGATCTCATTTGTAATCTGGAGACTACCTGTGATCCCGTCTTTACTTTCTAGGTTGATAATAATTGCTGCAACTAACCTCTGTTAATATAACGGCAGATAAAACGGAACTGGTCAACAGTTAGGGACTGGGAGCCACGGCCCGACTGTCTGACTCCACCTGGCCCACACGAGCAGTCGAGGTTCCTCCACTGCACCCATAACCTCAGTATTTCTGTTCACGTACTTTTTAACTCATCACAATGTTTCATTCTTTCATCCTCTGTGACGCCGGGTTCGTCACCAGTCTTGCAAACCTCGCACACCTGTGCCTGTAACCTTTATTATAAATGCCCTCTTCCCCATTTTAACCTTTAAATGTCCTGTGACATCACGACTGGATAGTAACTGGTTGTTAGTCATTTTCTAATTACCATGGAAAATTTGCCAAAATTAACTCTGAGGGTTGGTCCACTGTTCCCTATTACTCACGCACTAACTAACGTGTCGCTAATTAGATTGGAAGAACATTAATGTCATTGTGGCTTTAAGGATGAGATAACCCCAGTTTATTGGCTTGTTTTTCAGTGATGCACCATAAACATTGGCGTTTGTTCTGCCCTGTAAGCGACTCTCTGTGCCCTCAGGCTCAGCCCCTCCATCTGGCCCAGAGCAGTTTCCTGGTGGAAGCCTTTGGGACCTCCTTCATCTTGGACCTGGAGTTAAACCAGTGAGTGGATCCTTTGGACTTGGACATGTGATGCTGTCCTCATGCTCCAGTTGATGCGTTTGCTTGTAGTCTCTCTAAAAAAAGAATGACCATATGGAGATAGAAAGGGAATCGACGGGAGCCATTACTGTGAGGTCACAGGCATGCGTGCATGCACACGCCACACACATACATGCACATACCACACTTATACACGAACACACCACACACATACACACACACACAACACACACATACACACACACGCCACACACATACACACACACACTCCACACACATACACACACACGCCACACACATACACACACACACGCCACACTCATACACACACGCCACACACATACACACACACACATACACGCACAAACCACACATATACATGCACACGGCATACACATACACGCACACACTACACTCAAACATGCAGACACACCACACTCATACACACACGCCACACACATACACACACACACATACACGCACAAACCACACATATACATGCACACGGCATACACATACACGCACACACTACACTCAAACATGCAGACACACCACACTCATACAAGCACATGCCACACATACATGTATATACGCACATGCCACACTCATACTCGCACACGACACACACATACACGCCACACACATACATGCACACTCCGCACACACCACACACATAAACACACGCGCAGTCCCCACTATTGCGAAGTACATCATTCCACTGCTTCCTCCTTAACCCCAGGAGAAGTTGTGTGATCAGCACATTGCATTATTCATGTTTGTAAAATGTAGAGCTCACCCCATAATGAACACAAAACCCTAAGGTACACCATGCAGGACAGGGGGTGAGATATCGGTTACTCTAAGCAGGTTGTGATGAAGAGGAGGGTTATGACTCTGTTAACCATCATGAAGCTGTAACACTGATAAGGCCGGTCATTTGTCTGGAGTGTATGTCACACTGGTGCTCGCTTACCCTGCATGCTGCGGTGGTATCTACTGCATGAATCATTTAAAGTTCGAGTGAAATTCTCAGCTGTCAGAAAATCACCGGTGAGCATCCGACGGCCATCCATGACGTGGCCGGTGTGTGCGCGTTAGCCTGTGGCTAGGGGAGCACACCTAAGTCCAGTAGTGCAGTGGGAATTCATGCTGTCACACATCACTGTGCAGGCAAAGACCTCGGAAATAACAACAGACCAACCCAGCTCTAAGCTGAGAAAATCAGCACAGCGTCTGTGGCTGTACTTGTGCCTATTAAATGACTCTCAGATAATGTTTCTGTTCCCTGCACAGCAACCTCCTGTCTTCGGATTATGTGGAGAGACACTTTGACAAAGATGGAAAGCCGTCTCAGACCTTGGTAGGAGAAGACGCTGACTTGGGGGGGGGGGGGATTGACAGAGTTAGGAACTGGTCATCAGCATATGGTTTTAGCTGTGGGTCAGGACATATTATAGGATGAGATATGGTTAGGTGCTAGGGGACTCATTTTATAGACTTTTGATCTATAAGACTGGCTTGTTCATCCACTTTCCAGCTGCTTATCCATTTATCTATTTACTTATGAATGCATTTTTGTATCTCGGTGTTTATGCCATTTCAAGAGCATGATTCCAAACATTTTCAAGAACATTTCTGTGGACCTGGTGAGCTTTGGAAATTTAATGAAAGTTCTTCGCTGGATTAGATGAGGACTGAGTTGTGGAAATGTGCTCTTCATTTGCGGTGTGTGGAGGTCATGCCTCCCCCAGCTGGCACGCCGATGAACCCATGTCCCAGTCAGGCTGACTCACTGCCCTGAATGGGGATGCAGATCAAGGCGTCCCTAATGGGTCTGATGAAAGACTGAAATAAATGGAAATCATTTAGAGGAAGCTGTATATGCTTATTACAGCAGAAGTGAGGATATTGACTTTCAATGGGGAAAAGGGTTTACTGTCTTAGATATTCGGCCTGACAGCCGCTGCAGCTTAATACCACAAACCTCGAATCGCATTGCAGCTGCCTACTCCACCTAGAACAGTCTGTTGAACCTTTTGAAGCATCCTGATTGGCCCAAGGGCCAGTGCTAAACCACATGTTCAGATTAACCAGGTGGTCTGATTGGTTCTGGACATGAGTCTGTGTTTATTTTTTAAGGGACATAGGAGAAACCTCCTGGACAGTCTTTGGGATGTCAGTGATACCCGTGAACAGGGCTGACCCACTGAAAATTGGGTTGGGGGTGACAATTGGCAAAGTTCTAGGTTGAGTGATGTGCTTGGCGCAGAATAGACATTTCCTATGACTGTGGGCAGACGCATGCATGATGGAAACAGGGCACCTTCCTGGCAAGGAAAGCATAATGGAGCAGGATGTGGGTGGTGTCATGGTCGAGCCGAGCAGCATCTCTTTCCTCGCGCAGAGCTTCTCTGAAAAGGAGGAGACTGGCGCAGTTAAGCACGAGGAGCAAAGTACTGCCCCTCCACCCACTCTTTCCCAAGTCTCGCACGCCCACATAGCCAATCAGGTGGCGGTTCCCATGGCAACCACTACCTAGAAGCCCCAGCCCACACTGGCCCAGTCCTGTCACTCAGCAGCCGACAGTGCGCACAGAAAGAAAAGAGAAAATAAAGAATTGTGGATATTTTTTCAAAGACAGGGATGAAATGCATAGACGATAAGCAATTACCCATTATCTGATAGTCCTTTGCTGCTGAGGGCTGTAGTTAGATCTTGAATTCTTTCTGTTTTACTGACCTAGTTATTTCTCGGTCTCTGTAGCTGTTTTCTGAACTACTCTCTCGAATTGTTTGTTTGTTAACCTTAAGTTATGCAAGGTCTATGCGTGGGCTTGGAGGATGTGAACGCGGGAGTTTAAAAGTTTTATCACCCTCCCAGGAAATAAATGGGAGGGTACCTGAAACTGTGTGTCAACCACAGAGAGAGAGCGAGAGAGAGGGAGAGAGAGAGAGAGAGAGAGAGAGGGAGGAGGGGTTGAGTGGAGAGAGAGAGTCCAGATGTCTTTTTCCCTTGGACAGAAATAGTCAGACCACATAAGGTAAAGGAAAGCACACGTGTTTGGGTGGCGGAGGGAGCTGCTGACTGTTATAGCCGTCCCTAGTCAGAGGGCATCAGGAATCAATTCTTGCTGTCTTCTCATTTCTATATGCGCAGTAATTCTGTCCTGCAGTAGAACCTCACACACTTTTGAGAAGCACGTCTCTGACCGGCATCATTGTTGGAGTGCCCTATGCTTCTGTCCTTTAGCCCCCGCCAGGCAGAAATCTGTAAGCGAGGTCCCTGAGACACGGAACGGTGCTCTGCGATGCCACGTTGCATCAGAGCAAAGAGCACCTGTCAGGCCGGTGGGCGGCGACCGAGGAAGAGCGTGGAGGACTAATGTGTGAAAGCGGAGTCAGTTTGCCCTGTCAGGCAGCTCTCGCCGGTGCTGCTTGGCAGGAGTGGGTGAGATGGACTAAAAATTGTATTGCAATACTTTTAGTGTTGTTGAATACATTTCGAGCCTTTCCAGTTTGTTGTTCATATTAAAAGCAGGATATTTAAAGAGATACGTCCAGTTTAAGCACATCCCTTCACTTAATTTAAAGAAACATGAAGTTTTCGCGATTCTGTGCAAGTGTCAGGAAGGCTGTATCTGCATCTCCCGGCTGCTCAGCCCGGTATCCTGGCGTATCTGCACTTGTTGGACGCTCCCTGCTGTTCCTGAGGGTATGTTTATGGGCTCCAGCTGGAGGGCCGGTCAGGCTTGGAAGGCAGATGTTATGTAATATCTGCAGTCCCCTGGAGGCGTCGGCACGCACAGAGCCCGACACCGGCAGCGGCTCGCATGCGCGCAGGGAGCTGCCCACCTGCACGATGACCCCTGCGTCCGCACTCGCTCACGAGCGTACGCTTGCACATTCACCTGCTGTCTCATACTGACGTGGCATATCGTGGACTGAGCCCTTCAGGGTCCACACACGCTCGATCGGGGTGCTGCAGGGCTTTGGGGGCGGGGGGGGGGGGG
>JABFEA020000098.1:29082351-29092588 GCA_019775915.2 Cyphomyrus plagiostoma | reverse complement strand
GTTGTGTGTTGTGTTGTTTTTTGGGTGTGGGTTGGGGGGGGTGGTGGGTGGTGGTGTGGGGGGGGGGGGGGGGGCGCAGTGAGAGGATAGGCGTGTTGCATGCTGGGAGTCCCAGTGCAGCCTTGGCATGACTGGTGCCCCCTTGTGTCCGCAGGGAGGGGAGCACTGTTACTACCACGGGCGGGTGAGGGACGTGTCGGGCTCCTGGGTGGCTCTCTCCACCTGCCACGGCCTCCAGTGAGTAGCTACGCCTCATGTTCTGCATGGCAGACTTCTGGACCTCTCTGAGTAGCTCAGGACTGCGGTTCCTCTGAAAAAGCACTTTCCGGTGTTCTCCGGGCGTGAACCCAACCTTTAATTTCTCTGTGCCGTCTACCTCCAATAGGGGCATGTTCTCCGATGGGAATTTCTCCTATGGAATTGAGCCCGTTCTCCACAGTGGTGATCAGGTAAGCTGTGGTCTGCAATGCAGGTATTAGCCCTGTTATTCGTCGAGGTACATTGTGGCATATTATATTATTCTATCGCTCGACAATGATAGTATGAGAGGGAAGGGTATCGTACCCACCCCCTATGCTGAATAGAAGGAAGTCTTCATGTCATTGGTTTGGGGTAAGATATAGCAAGACGTGCCCTGGACCAGATGGGCGATATGGATGCCAGCAGCAAGGCAAACGCCGCATGGGGCCCCTCGATGGAGATGGTGACAGCCTCGCTGTGACAGGTGGCGCGTGTGTTGGTGTCTGCAGGCTGGCAGCCAGTGACCCGTTCTCTGCTGCGGAGGGCCGCTGAATTAATCATCAATCTAGTACGATCCATCCCTCCGCTGCACAGCCAGACGCACACATGCGCTCGGCAGTCTGCGTGGAGAGCAGCCGTCTCTGCAGACAGCATTTGTGTGGCTCCAGAAGGAGAAGCCATTTGGGAGGAAGAGTGGAAACTTCTCTTCTACTCCTCTTTGGCAGATCCCCCCGCCAACATTTCTCGAGTGTTTTCTGGCTCATTTGAAGCAAGCATCCTCCCGCTAGGTGTGTCTGGGAAAGAGCAGCCCTTCCTATTTCGCTGTCGCATTGTTCCCCAGTCGCAGGGTGGAAAGCAGTGAGTTGGTGCTCTGTCCCACAGCAGGCCACTGTCCTAATTGACATTGGGCGTGAGGTGGAGTGGGGATTTCATGGCAGCTGCGGCTGTAAACAGCTATGTCGCATAGGACCAGACAACCTCAATACGTCTATCTGTGGTTGGAGGAGCAGGATGAGAAAATCAGCCCCTCTTACTCCACAGATGTTTTTGTGAACCTTCTTGCAGACATCACCATGGCGTAAAACAAACAGAGCGTGAATGACTAAGTCAGAAGGTCCATTTTATTTAATTTATTTATGAGTGTCCTAAATTTACAGTTCTAAATTGACGCGTGCAAAGTGCATATATATCTAACCTCTCTGAATCTGGGACTGTGTTTTGTAGAGAGCATAGTTTACCAGTTTTTGTCATTCATCATACCACCCACTGCATTATTTTAGCGCAAACACTTTCTTTCCTATTCACTTCCTTCTACACAATCGTTTAATTCCTGTGGGCTTCTCTGACTTGGACGCTGAGGTCAGAGCGACCTGGGCCATTCCCGTTATGACTCCTGGGGATGTAGGTAGAGCTCCATTTCATTCCTTTGCAAGACGTATCGATCAAACCTTCCTCCGGAACATTCAATACCTTCTGTTCCCCCTGCTTTCCCCTTGTGGCATTTAATGGGGTATTTTTATAAAGTAACGTGTTGTCTAAGGCTGCTGTTACCTCCTAATTTTATAGGCCAGTCCAATTGTAAAGCTTTTACAGAAAATGATGGAGGGTTGTATATGGTGTGCAGCCATATATTTTTAATAGGATGAATTCTGTGAGTGAGTTTTGTGGCAGTTCCGTGAGGGTGTGGCGCGATCTCACTGTAACACTGCAGCTGATGTGCTGATGTCATAGGTGTGATTGGTGTTTGTTTGGTGTAGAAGGAGGATGCCCATCTGGTGCACCGGATGCCCCCCCTGGAGCTGCCACCCTTCTGTCCAGGTGTGTCCAGGCCTCTCACAGTGTCTCAGCACCCCCCCCCCCTCCACCTCAGAAGCCCCCAGTCTTTCCCCTGTGAACTCCTTCGATCCCATGGCTCTGGTTCATCCATGCTTCTTCTGTTCCATCTAATATCTCCTGAGTGTGTCCCCCCAAATTTGAAGTCTCCCGGACCTCTTTTCCAGACCTGGATTTTAGGTCCATGAAATAAATAATGGAGGCATATATCTAGGGGTGCACATAACTTGGCATTCACCTTTAAGAATGATACGTGTGACAATCGGTTGTTTGTAAAACCGCAAATTTGTACTTATTTTATGTGCAGTTGCGCTGCTATGACAAGAAAATACCTTGCATTTTAACCTGTATACCACAAATGAAGTCGAGATGCATATAAAGATTCAAAAGCATTGCATTTTGTTTTCGTAGCAGCGTAAATGCACATAACATAAGTACACATTTGCGCTTTTACAATCGATTGTCGCACGTATCGTTCTTAAAGGGGAATGCATACTTGCGTACCAGTTATGCCCATCCTTGCATATATCACTTTTCTCATTTATCCTACTCTTGAGCCCTCATTCCTTACTCCCAATTCTCCCGCCCCACATCTCCAAAACCACCATCCCATTCTTCCCCTAACAGGATGCACACACAACAGCAGTGACATGGGCAAGGATGGGGACGTCGATGGTGACGGCAGCCCAGAGTCGGGGGAGCCCACGTTTACAGGGTGGCTGAGGCGCTCCAAAAGACAAGTGAGGCGTCTTCTCCGAGAGCAGCACCCGTCCCCCCTCTCACCCGAGACCATCTTCTCATTGCTGTATGAACAATGCGCAGTGGAAGAAGATGGCAACATGTCTTATTGACCAATACAGGGAATAAATTAGCATAGCTTTGGAACCAAGTGTGAGACTTACCACCTGATCAGCTTTGCCGATTATTTAGTTACAGATCGGAGTAAAACTCAAAATCAGGTTACAGGTTGAATCAACAGGTTGAACCTACCTTTTTTTTTTTTTTTTTTTTACCCCCCCCCCCCAAGGTGCGTCGGACTCAGCATACAGTTCAAACTGAAACTAAGTACGTTGAGCTGATGGTGGTCAATGACCATGACCTGGTGAGTAAGAAAGCATGTTCTGCAAAAATACCGGCCTTTGCAACTACGATGATGTACATTATCAACGAATGTGAAGAGCACATTAAGTATGGAATGCAAATGATGTTTCAGCTTAGGGTTTCAGTCTAGAGAATGCATTTTAAATACATATGTGAAAATATTTTAAAAGCATTATATATGCATGTCTTAAAACATGAAATATGTATACCAGAACTTGAACGGTTTATTTTTAAACAAAGAATCACATACAGGTTTCCCCTGACATTCGAAAGTAAAGTGTTCCTGTGAAACCTTTTGTAAGCCTAAATAGCATAAAGTGAAGAACCAATTACCGATTATTTATATGGGATGATTATTTGAGCGTTCCAAGACCCAAAAAATTACCTACCAAATCATACCAAATAACACATAAAACCTAAAATAACACTAAAATATAGGAAAAGTGGGAGCTATATTACAAACACATAGCCTCAGTAGAAATAATGCATGTACAGTGTAGTTTAACTTACCAGAGTCAATACACAGGTGGCATTCTATCACATCAGGTGTGATGCTCCTGAGAGTGACCCATTCTTTCGTAAATGTTTGTAGAAGCAGTCTGCATGTCTAGGTGCTTGATTTTATACAGCTGTGGCTATGGAAGCGATTGGAACAGCTGAATTCTATGATTTGTAGGGATGTCCCAATGTAGTGTATATTAAAGCTGTAAAGGTGTGTCAGGATGTTAAGTTGCTTACATGGTGCTTATGAATGCATTGTGAAGGTGTGCTGAATACTCCATGAATGTATTATAACTCGCTTATGAAGGTGCACTTAATGTAAAGCATGACTAAGTATATTTACAGAAACCCAGATGGTATAGCTTACTACACAATATATAAGATATAGCCTAAATAAAAATATAAAGTGCAGTATAGTAAATATATAAATCAGTAACATAGATGTTTATTACCATTATGAAGTGCTATGTGTTATAATTATAATTATACGTGCTATACTTTATATGACTGGCAGTGCACGCGAGTAATGTGCTTACACTGTGACGTTACGAAGGCTACTGTGTCACTAGGTGATTGGAATTTTTCAGCTCCATTATAATCTTATGGAAATCACCATTTCTTTTGATTGTTAACGAAAAACACACTGTAAATTAGGTCTTTTGTAAAAGCGAAGTAAAGTAAAGTGGAGGATACTGGTACATTTATTTTGTTTTATCTGAAGGATTTGGGGGAAAATTTTGTGGACTAAAAATTGGGTGGTCTCGATCCGCCCATTGAGAGTGCTTTTGTCCTTGGTCTCTCTCTCCTCCTGACATGTGCTTGTTTGCCCCGTCCATCCCCCCTACCTTCCTTAACCTCAGTTCCTGCAGCTGCGCAGTTCCACCTCTCAGACCAGAAACTTCGCTAAGGCCGTGGTCAACATGGCCGATGCTGTGAGAACTCTTTTTTTTTTTTCCCGCCTGCAGCACATCTCAGCGGTCTCAGTAACCCAAACTCTTATTGGCACGTGCATGTGTGTATGAGTGCTGCCTAGTCGGAGATAAATTGGCACTCAATGTTCACAACAATTCTCTGAGTGTAACTTACTGTGCTCCAGATGTTAAATATTAATCACAGAGTGTGTGTGTTTCGCACCAGCACCATATGTGCTTGTTGTTTCCAATGTGCTAAACATTATTGAGTCGAAGGGAGGAGGATGGGGCGGATCTCAGAAACTTGTCATTGGCTGCTGATCACCGTTATTGTGCTGCCCTGATTGCAGATCTACAAGGAACAGCTGAACACCAGGATAGTTTTGGTCGCCATGGAAACCTGGTCATCACAGAATATGGTTTCTGTTGGCAATGACCCCCTCCTGACCCTGCGTGACTTTATGAAGTACAGAAAGGAGAGCATCAAAGAGCACAGTGATGCCACTCACCTACTCTCGTGGGTACTCTTTCTCCCCCCATTAATGGAAGGGATAAGCGATAGCTTTGGTGAAATGCAAGGGGAGTGATGGATGCGTTGAGTGGGATGGGGTGCATTATGCAAGGCAAAGGCTTGTTAGAATGAGTAAGTGTCTGTGAGAGTCGGGGAGGGATCTGCACTGCTGCCAATAATCCAGGCTGCTGATGCTGACATTGTTGGCGAATTTCCTCCCCGCCTCCAGAGGGCGCACCTTCCAGAGCAGCCGCAGTGGGACGGCCTACATTGGAGGCATCTGTTCCATCACTCGAGGTGGAGGCGTCAATGAGGTGAGGGTTTATCCTTTGTGTCATCATGCCATTATTGTTCTCCATTTCTTTGCCATTTTATCCATCAGAGACTCAGCATATTCAATTTTTTTTCTCGATCATTCTCCTCACCTACAGCTCTTCTTCCCCTTGTGATCTCGTCTGTCTTCCCAGCAGACACGCAGCCCTGTTGGCAGGGACGTTGCATCCCTCCTCATGTTTCCTGGCACTTTCGTAATGATCTCAGTGCTAGAAATATCCTGCTCGTACACCGTAGCGTGTGCTTGCCGTGACGTTTCGGACTGCTGCTTGCGGTTTCACGAGGCTGCCGGCCCCCTCGCGTCCCGTCGGCCTCTGTCCTTACTTACCGTCTGTGGTCTGTGTGTTCTCCAGTATGGCAATGTGGGCCCTATGGCCATCACTCTGTGCCAGAGCCTGGGCCAGAACATCGGAATGATGTGGAACAAGGAGCAGACCGCCGCAGGTAACGCCCCTGAAAGCACCCACAATCCCACAGCACCTGCCCCATGCTTTCCCAGAGCTAGGAAATCCCCACTCATTCCAGAGTTTTGGAAGCATGCAGGGGCCATCTTCCGTGCTGATTGGCTGTGGTTAGATCCCTCTGCTGGGTGGTGATTAGTCAGTGTAGCTGCCTGCTCTGTGAAGTGACGCCTGCAGCAGCTCGACTTATTAGCGTTGCAGTTCTGCTCCAACATTTGCGATCATGCAGGATCGGCTCCAAACTCATTAGAAGTTTTCGCAGGGGTTACAATCTATGCGACTGGTCATGTGATCATGTGCAATGGGCCATTTTAGAGTACAGAGCCGACTTATTTCGAGTGTCCGCCAACCCTTTCATGACGATCTGTGTCACTGGCCACTACGCCACGAGTAGCCAGAGAGTGTTTACTAGCCGTAGCTGCTGCTTTCTCCGTGGCAGTTTGGCCTGCCGGGAAACCCCTTGAGGAGTTACGGTGGGCCATCCGTAATTAAGCGACAGACCAATTTCAACAAGGTCGGCGGCCTTTAGAATAGGCAAGCTGTTGAGGAATGAGTCAGTCCATAGGAACTTGCTCTGTGACTGCGGCTTCTGGTCAGGTCAAGCCAGGCCACAAGTTCACCATAATTTAGTACACAATGACCTATTGTGTGTACTACACAAAAATTTTGCTGGTAGAAAGACCCGGATTATAATTTCGGTTCTGGTAGACTGAGCATATAATCTAATGCAAAAATGAAGCAAGGAAGGAATGAATGGGTGAATGAATGAGTGAGTGAGCATATGAACAAACGAGAGGGTTTCTTCATCCAGGCCCAAAGAGCATTGAATTTTGTCTTGGGATACGTTCTGTTCCAACTATACACAAAAAACTCCAGTGCTGACATGATCCCCTACTGCATAGTGTCTTAACTCCTACACTGGAAAGATATGGACAGTAATCAATAATAGTAATACAGTATCTGTAGTTCTGTGTTATTATTATACTGTAACAATAATACTTCCATCAAGGGTTATTCCATGCTTTGTGCCCATAGCTTCCAGGATAGTCTCCAGATCCCTGAGAGATAAGGCATGTGGGTGTAAAGGATGGATGGATGAATGGAATACAATGATAATACAGTATATGTTATCTGAATCGGCATAGAAAGACACAAACTTATAATGTAAAATACATTTTTGTATATTGTTCACGGAGGTGGGGGGGGGTGTTAGTTATTTTTAGAGATTTTATTATAGCTGTCCTTTATGGAAGCAGGAATGATTAGGTCTCACCAAGGGAAAATGCTGTTGTCATTATCATTAATATGTAAGTACTGTACTTAGAAATTAAACACTGTAATATTTAGAGCCCAGATTATTTTTGTCAAACTATGACAGGAGCTCTGTTGCCTTTACTTCCTATTATTAGTGACTATAGTTAAAAGGCTCCCAGGAACTGGTGAGATTGGATATTAGGTATTCCTTGACCCCTTTGGACAAAAACACAAGGTTTCTTTTGCTGGGTAGTGGAGAGTGGGCTTGAAATTGCGGTTGTGCAGCTCTGCTATGACCTCTCCGTGCTGGTGGCGCTGCTCGGTGACCTCGCTTGTAATCCTGGTGGACTCTGATGGCTCTCCTGCATTGCTGCGGCTCTCTTCTGCCCCCGCAGACTTCATGGGTGACCTTACATTTCAGCTGGTAGCAGTGGAAATGGCTTATGCCCGCTCTTGGTTTCTCTCCTGGCTTTGGTTTGTTGGGTGGTCAAGCAGCACAGGAAAGAGGGCACTTGGATGAGGCCCTTCTTTGGTAGGCCGATGATCCTTATGCTGTTATGGTGGTTAGTCAGCTTTGATTGATCAGCTCTGTACTCTAAAATGGCCCATTGCACATGACCAGATGACCAGTCGCGTAGATTACAACCCCAGCAAAAGCTCCTAAAGTGTTTGGACCTGATTCTGCATGATCGCAAATGTCGCGTAACCATGTTCTGTCTTAGATCAGCAGCTTTAGCTTTTAGCTGGACATCGCTGTCGGTTAGCGCTCCGCTTATCGTTTTCAGTGCTTGTATATGTTCACTAAGTAGGTTCGCATTGCATTCAGTCTAAGCGATCCACTGGGCAGACTGCATGACGTGAAGCTTTGAATGCAATAGTAGATTTGAACTCGGTGGTCTTCTAAGAGGCTGACCAGGGCTGCCACGTTTAAATCATCAGAGGTGGCGGGTGCTTCCTGTCAAACGCTATTAGTGTCCTACCTAACTTTCTTGGTGGAATTCGTACCTGTATCTGGCATCTGCACTTTCCAGATAATATGTCAAACAAGGTACTTTGGGGGATTTTAAATGATAATGCGAACAAAAAGTGATGGAAGTATGAGGCCAATATGTCTATTCCATTTATACCAGCTCATTGAGACTTTGGTTAGATCCAACATTTTGGAGCTTCTCGTTCACCTGTAGACCTGTCAGATGTGCAGGTAACACACAAGCTGCCTCCGACCTGGACTCTGCTAATCTCTGACTCCAGCCCTCTCTCACAGCAGACTGCAGGTGCCCTGACGCCTGGCTCGGATGCATCATGGAGGACACTGGGTACGCAACACCCTCCACTAACTGGGCACGTCCTTGTAACACCAGGAACTTTAGTCCCACGGATGGATGACTAAAAGTATTTTATCCTCATATATGCGTCACAAGTCAATGTGATGCATTTTTCAATTGTTTAGAACACAGCAGAATTTGGAGCGCGGCTAATGTACTACACTGTCTAGTAATACCCAGGAATGTCTCGTCATTAGGTATTACTTGCCCCGCAAGTTTTCTCACTGCAGCGTGGAGGAGTACATTCGCTTCCTGCAGCAAGGGGGCGGCAGCTGTCTCTTCAACAAGCCCAGCAAGGTGAGCAAGGAGGGACAAGGTGCTGGGGCTGGTCCAGCACGCGCCGCAGCGGCTGCCAAAGTTGGCGACCCCTCAGAAGTCGACGCCCTACATCGCATAGCCGTCCTGCACTTCAGAGGGCACGGGTACTTCTAAGGGCTCCAGAAGGTTCACTTTGTCTGGGACGTATGTGCCGAGGGCAACTGAAAACAGCTGCCAGTGTCGGCGCTACCTCAGACGTTAGTGCCATAGGTACCCCCCCGTGTCGCCTACCGTTCAGCCCTGGTGGTGCCATTGTTGTTGTGAGGTACGCCGAAGTGCTGAATCTTAGGGTGCACTAGAACAGAGTAGGCATCAGATTAAAGAACCTCCTTGCCTATAGTCCACTCAAAGGAGTTTACAGGCAGCCCAAATATTTAGGAAATATGTACCATGACGAGGTCAACTGACGTGGGCACTTTTTCTACTATGACATTTTACAACATTCGTTTCCACTCTTCTGTGCCCTGACCCTTAGCTGCTGGACCCCCCCGAGTGTGGGAATGGTTTCGTGGAAAAGGGTGAGGAGTGCGACTGTGGCTCTCAGGTGGTGAGTCTCTGTGGCGGCTCAGTGCTCCCCCTAGTGGTCTTTTGTGATGACACAACTGAGAGGCAGGGCAGGGGATAGTGAATACTGCAGACTTAATAAAAGAGGATTTGTCCATTTATTACTCATTAACTGATTTTTTCCCAAATATTTCGCTCAGTTCAGTTTCTCACTCATGTACTTTTTGTAGTGTTCTGGTTTAACCAGTAAAATTTTAGTTCCTAACCACCAATTTTGTTCATACAGGTTTTGTACTAAAAACCTGACATATAAGACTGGCCAGCTATCTACATCTTATCCACTCTTGCAAAATTTGCGTCATATTTACATTTCACTACGTTACATTGTTACATGTCTGCATATTTATTGTTATAATTGTATATATTTTCTTCCTGAATGCACCTTAACTTATACTTGCCTTCTCCATAGTAGAACTGACTGTTTACTGTGCATAGGACAACAAGCTTTTACATCTTGAATCTCATGCTGCCGCATAATCGTGTACTCTGAGCAGACCTGTCGGCTGTCCCCGCAGGAGTGTGCACGCAGGGGGGGGGCTTGCTGTAAGAAGTGCACTCTGACACATGATGCCATGTGTAGCAACGGCCTGTGCTGCCGCGGCTGCAGGGTAGGTACCCCGTGCTCCTTTACTGTGTATCCTCTGCTTCTGCTCTACTGCTCTTGGCATCATTGAGCCCTGATTCTCTGCTTCACAATCCCTGTTTCTGTGTGCTGTGTTCTCTCAGTCTGTGCCCCATAATCCCTGTTTCTGTATTCTGTGTTTTCTCAGTCTGTGCCCCATAATCCCTGTTTCTGTGTGCTGTGTTCTCTCAGTCTGTGCCCCATAATCCCTGTTTCTGTGTGCTGTGTTCTCTCAGTCTGTGCCCCATAATCCCTGTTTCTGT
>JABFEA020000098.1:29054118-29077673 GCA_019775915.2 Cyphomyrus plagiostoma | reverse complement strand
CCCCTTTAAGGACAGGATGTATGATAATTATGACAGATGGTCACTACTGAAATATAAAACTGTGTTTGAAATTAAAGGATTGTAAATAATAAAATGGCGCTTTTAATTATTACCTGGGGTGATGATTATAGTAAATAAGTATAATTAAATTAAAACAATGGTCTTGAAAACAGACTTTATATTTTCTGGTCTCAGTCTGCTCTCTGTCTTTAATTACCCCCCCCCCCCCCAAAATTGTCAGTCTTGACTTGATCGCAACCCCCTCAAAGTCTTGGTCTTGACTTGGACTCTGTCCTCTAAGGTCTTGGTCATGCACTCAATATAGATGGGTTTGTCATCATATTGTGCTCATTAGTTCTTATAAGATTTATTTAACAGGCGCTTTCATCTAAAGCAGTAGAGTTAGAGTAAGAAGGAGAGCAGGGTCAGACCATATCTCTGGAGCATTTGGAGTTAACAGTCTTGCTCAAGGGCCCAACAGTGACATCACTTTGCTGGTCATTGGATTCCAGCTGGCAATCTTCCAAACTCTGCATCCAAGCCCTAGTGTTTATGGTTTTCTGTATTTTCTGCCCATCTAGTGGATGAATGTGGTATTGCGTTGCACCAGTGCTACATGCCAAATAAAGCGCAGCCTGTGTCTCGCAGACTCTGCCGACCGCTTCTGCTATGAGAAGCTGAACAGCGAAGGCACAGAGAAGGGAAACTGTGGTCGCGATGCCAGCAGCCAGGCCTGGGTGCCATGCAACAAGCAGTGAGTCCACAGCCTTGCAGCTACTTGGGACTGTTTTCCTTAACAGACATTCTCTCTGTATGAACACCCTGTCATCATTTTTAATGTATCTCAGATATGTCCCTGTTTTTACACGTTTCTTTTTCCTCGTGTTTAGCATTTTTCCATTTTTCATTATTGCTTATTTTTCTAGCACTCGTTGACTCATCTCATTCCATTGTGCTGTACACCTTTATTCCCCCCCCCATTCTGAAATGTCTCTTCTCCTGCTCCACCCCTCTGCCCTGGTCCTCCTGACTCATGCTGTCAGGGATGTGCTTTGCGGATTGCTGCTCTGCTCCAACATGACTGTCAAGCCGAGAGTGGGGGAAGTGCAGGGCGAGGTCACCAGCCTGACCATCTACCACCAGAACAAGTACATGACCTGCCGGTGAGCCTCCCCATGGTGCTGGGAGACGCATTTAACTAATATTTGGTTGGAAACCGTTTGTAGAAAGACACACTTGCACACTGAGTAATTTCACAGCACGTCAGACTTATTGCAATAATGTGAATAAGTGACGAATCCGCATTTCCAACAAACCTCTGCACTTCATATCCATTAGAACTGATTGTTTCTCATCTTCTGAGTATCAATACCTTCCATTTGGTCATGCACAACACTACTGCCTTCCAAAAGTTTTGGATACCATTTAACTATGGATAGGCATTCTTAGCTAGTAGAACTTATTCAAATATAAAACATGTTGCACAACATTGACAAGGGCGTGTGGCAATCCATTATTACATCATTTATACAGAATGGTGCATGAAACAGATAGAATGACCTTGGCAATGGAGGAGAGGAACCAAAAACTCCCAATTAGGGAAAATAAAAACGCCTGGGGGTCCAAGGTCAACTAGCTGCCCAACCCCCCCCAGGCATGCGAACATCAGAAAAGAGGGAAAATGAGTCTGCTTTAATAAAAGCAAGGTGTTAACAGTTGTCATGGTTAAAATCTATAAAGTAGTCAGTTTTCTGTGCAAGTCGGGAGGCCTTAGGCCACACCCATGATGTCACAGTTCGTAAGCTACATCTCCGATGTCATGCTTCCTTGTGACAAACCCAGCACTCTTGCTTAGACGGACGTAGTGACATTAACACTTTGTGTAGGAAGGCCTTCTGACCTCCTGTATAATGATGTCCATTTTGAGGTTGCCACAATTCCATTTCTCCTGATGGTTTCTTCAGGTTGAGGTGAGAGCTCTGCACTAATCAATGGCCCATCGTTTGTAATGTTGTAAAAACACCCATCCATATATGCCAGGGGTGGCCATGCCATGCTTGAAGATGGGTCAGATCTGGGCTATGTGGAGGACGGCACACCCTGCGGGCCCAGCATGATGTGCTTGGACCGCCGCTGCCTACCCTTGGCTGCCTTCAATCTCAGCACCTGTCCCGGTTCTTCCCCATCGTCCTCCCGTATCTGCTCACACCATGGGGTGAGGGACGGGGCAAGATCTCCAATTACTGGCTGCTGTTCTGGGTTAGCATGGTGCTACATAAGAGAACACGGCATGAAAACATATTTGCTCTAGGTAGCTGTTCTGTTGGCTTGGAAGACTAACATAGCCAGGGATATGGGTTTGATTTCCTTCCGTTCTCTATATACATACACACCGATGAACCAAAACATCATGACCACCTTCATGTGAAGCAAATAATGTTAACTATCTCATAAGAATGGTGTATGTCAAAGTCTGGGGTAAGCCAACATTCAGAACACGTAGTCGACACATTGAATGCAGAAAAATTGGCCAGGGGTAAAGATCTGCATGATTTTAACAAGCACCTAATCATTATGGCCAGACAACTGCATCACAGTGTCTCCAAAATAACAAGGCTTGTGGAATGTTCGTGGTCAGCTGTGGTGTACCTACTGAGAATGGTCCAAAGAGGGAAAGAGTATGATCTGCCAATAGATTCCAGGGTGGCAGAGACTCATCAATGCAGGATATGAACAAAGGCTATTCCATCTGGTACAAACTAACAGAAGGGCCACCGTGGCACCAATGGCTGATAATTATAATGGGTAGCGGAGTGATGCATCATGACACCAGGGCATCAAGCCCTACTGCATGTGGGACGGTGTAGCCGTGGATCAGACACGTCAGTTCTAAGCACCCCACAAATGCTTGATACTTACCCATCTGTCCACATGATGCAACAGAAAATGACATTCTTTGCAATTTTTCCATTAATCCAAGGTCTAATTCCAATACTCGCATGCCTGTTGTAGGTGCTTTTGACAGTAGACAGGGTCAGCATGGGCACTCTGACTGATCTCCGGCTACCCAGCCCCAAACAAAGCAGGGCTTAATGCACTGTGTGTCGTGAAGCATCATTCCCAAGACCATCACCAAAAATTACCTGCCAATTGTGCCACAGTTGCCATTGTACAGCTGTTGTAGCCTTTGTTCATCTTGCATTGACACCCCGAACCCAGTTGGCGGTTCATGGTTTTTCCCTCCTTGGATCACTCTTAGTAGGTGCTCCCCCTGGCTGACCATGAGCACCCAACAACCCTTGTCATTTCAGACATGCCTCGATGCAGTCGTCTGGCTATTGTGATTTGGCCCTTGTGAAAGATTCTCTGATCTTTTTCCCTGCCCATTCCTTCTGCCTTTAACATGTCCATTACCAGTACTGAATATTAGCTTGCTAACATATCCCAGAGATAGTTAACATGATTCGCTTTACATAGGGGTGGTATATGATGTTTTGGCTCATGAATGTATATCGAGTTTGCATGTTCTACCCATGACGTGACATGTTTTTTTATGGGTTTTCTGGCTTTCCTTCATCTCAACACGCAGCTTTGGTCAATCGGTGTCACTTCATTGCCTTTTGTGTGTCTGTGTCTACGAGCCCTGTAATGGACTTGTATCCCATCCCAGGTGTGACCTGCATTGTGACCTTTCTTTGGGATAGGCTTCAAATTGAATCTCGACCCTGCGGAAAAGCAGTTATGCGAAAATAGCTTCATCCGCAAATTAAAATACTGCTATCATGAATGCCACTAGTTATATCAAAAATAGCATTTGGTAGTAGTCTCAATATCCCCTCAACCCTACCTTGATACCTGTCAGTACTTTGGTAGGTGAATTTTCTAACTGGAAGTATGCAGAAATTATTTTCATTGGTGATATCTATGGTCTTAGAATTAATCGTGATCATCTGCACATATGCAGATTCATGCTTGATATATGTACTTTCACAGAATAAGACTGAAATGGGAGGCACTGTAATAAACACCAACTCTCTTTCTAACTCTTCGTTTTTTCCATGTCAGACTTGCAGTAATGAAGTAAAATGTATCTGCGACCGCGACTACACTGGGAAGGACTGCAGCGTCTATGACCCTATTCCCGACCCCAAACCCCCGGATGGCTTTGAGAAATACAAAGGTTCGTACCGCACTGCATCTCTCCCCGTGCATGTTTCTCACAAACAGGAGCCTGTAGTGCGCTCCATCTCCACACATCTGTATTTCACAGTAAAGTAAAGACTTTGACGTGCTCTCCATTTCGCATCTGCAGAGTTCATTTTCTGAATAAATCCCTGCGTCCTTCTGAATATATTTTAAGGATGATGTAATCTCCTCGTGGGGAGGATAGCAATCTATTGAGAATTTGCAGTATAATTTACCACACCCCAGTCTTTATGTTTGTGCTGTGATCTCTTCTCCTGTGAGTGCCCACACTTACATGCTCACGCACGCACGTACGCACTAAAGAGCGCCGCTGCCAAGCTTTTATAACACAGAGGAGGTTGAAGCAGGAGTTCTCCATCTAGGGTGATCAACTGCAGCTTTAGTCTGTATGTCCAGACCTGTATGTGCGGCAGCCATTAAGCTCCTGCCTTGCTTATTTTCTTATAGTGTGCCAGTGAGAAGGGGTGGGGGGGGGGACTTTTTGGCAATTTGCTTGTGCAGAACAAAAAAAACCACAAGGCAAGCGGGTGTCCTGCAAACAAAGAGTGGGGGGAAAAACAGGCAGAAGTAACTGGAAGTCACACTCCTTTCTTCATTGACTGTCGCCTCCTTGCCCCCTCCCTCTCTCCAGCCGGCTGTGTTTCAGTGCTCCTGCTCCATTCTGACGTGTCTGCTGGTACTGCCCCCCTCCCACCATTGTTCCCCTCCTTCTCCTTTATGCAGGTCCCAGTGGCACCAATATCATAATAGGGTCCATTGCGGGTGCAATTCTCCTGGCAGCTATAGTCCTGGGGGGGACAGGATGGGGATTTAAGTAAGAGCCTTCGCATGCTTGTGTGATTCTGTCTGCTTATAACTGGTACCCAGAAAATACCCAACAAGCACCTTATGTGTGCCAAGAGGACTCCTGGTTATGTCAGGGGTGAAGATGGGGAACTTCAGACAGGGGGCAGGATGTAGTGCAGATTAATCTGATAATTTAATTCACAGGTTTTAACTCCCTACCAATGAACTCAGGCTCTTTGCAGCACCTTTCATGATTTTGTAATGTCAGGCGAAGTAAGAAAATTTACTCGCACGTTTTGAATTGTTTCATACTCATTCGTAGTCCCACTGTCATGGTGAAGGTTTCCATCTCAGTTGCTCATACAGCTGCTGAACTCTACTCATGGGAGTATTGTAGAGGTAAAATTCTTCAGTTAAAATTGGGTCCCTCTAATATGAAATGCTTGAAATGCCAGGGTAGGAGTCTGGGCGAGTCCTACCTCTTGTCCTGAATTTTATGTTCAGGCTGCCAGGGACTTGTTTCATCTCAGTAAATGTCCCATCCTGCCCTGCATGCTTGTCATAGATGTTCTTGTTGGGTGTTGTGCTTTGGGGAGGGACTGGGGCTTAGTATGCATGACTGCATGGCCTGTAGCTATTGGTGGAGGTTGAGGCAGCAGCAAAGATGGGTTTTGACTGTGTCTTTGTTCCAGAGTTATCCCAGCGATTAACACAATGAGTCTTCTATCTCCACTAATGTCCATCACTAACCAGTCTATACTAAAACCCAACAAGGTCTACTGAAATTCAGGGCCACCTGTTCAGTGCTTTGGGCCAACCATGCTGCGCAAATGAACTATAGAAAAATTAATTTAAGTGAATTTTTCTGCATGTGTTTGTATCTCCATGTATTTCCATATATATGTTTGGGAGACCTGCTGTAGTGCAGCTAAACACAGTACTCAGCCTAAAGTGTAATATGAGTAAATACTTAGAAGTGAAAGCTAGGTAAATACATTGGTAGCCTCTTTGGCCAAAAGCATCATCTATCAATGCCTGACACAGGGCACACTGGTATTAAATTCTGGATCAAATGCTGATTAATTGCGTCAAGCAATGATCAGTTTTTTTATGTCTATATTTATTCTTATTTTAAAAAGGTTCTGTTTGTTTCAGATTAAGGGATTTCTACTTGTATAACATCGTCAAAGAGATAGAATTCCAGGAACACAATGAATTTTCTGTTTCTTTATACAACTTCTAACCTGTTCCCTCCTTCTCCCTCACCCATTCTTTCTATTACGGCTCTCATAAAGAAACATCCGGAGAGGAAGGTACGACCCAGCCCAACAGGCTAAGCTGTGAACTCCCTACTCATTTTAAGAGCCTTACCTTGTTTGTGCCCAGGCCTTCTCCTAATATTGTGTAATCATACTCGGGAATCATGCGCAATTGCATTTGACACATGCATTGTGATTTTTACCAAAAGCCTGTCCTGATGGTTAAATTACCAATCATTTTACCAATTGTTAAATAAATGACCCAAGACCAAAGCTTTTCTCTTCCTCTGCTTTGTTTTTAAAAATCTGAAATCGAATTCTAATTCTGCTAATATTTCTTATAGTATATTTAATTCAAAGAAAAACAGCATTCAGTCCCCCAAAGGAAGCAACAGCTGTCATTGTTAGAGATCTTAGGTCCGATCACTGCTCACTGAGACGTCTTGAGACGAGCTTCAGATTAACGTCACAATACAAGCCATGTTAACGTAAATTATTTATGCAATGTAATACATGAAATTAGACAGAACAGATCTTTTTACACTCCTAAAGACAGAAGCAACTGTACAACTTGTAACCACATTATTTAAGATTGAATGAAGTAATAAAGATTTGTAATAAGACCGATAAATATATTATTGGTTACTAAAAAAACGTCAGATATTTACTTATATAACGTATAATTTGTCCCCCTATGCCAACTAATTTAAACATTTCAAAAGCCACTTTAGATCATTATTACACCATAGAAGGTCATAAACGTTGGCCTATTATAACATGTTTCATATGATATGAGTTGCTTTAAATTTTAAGTACAGCAAAACTTATAATGACATTTTACAGCAATTGAAACATGTCCATGACTGTTTTGCTAATATTGGAAATAATGATGTCCAAGCAATTAAAAAGTCAAAAAGTGAAAATAAATAAATTCCACACATGATCTAGTGTCGTTTTGAATATGCTGTTGTATTTTGTTTAGAAGGCTTTTTCCATTTCTTGACATCCTTGTAATATTTTTATTCCAGCCTTGTTTAATCTCTATGCACATCTTCAGCTGTCTTTCTTGTTTCTCTTCTAGATCTGGTGGTGGTTAGGCTTACGGTCTTTCAGTTGCTCTTTTTCTGCACTGTGTCCTTTTCATTGAGGAGAAATTAAGAAGAAAAAGTCTTCCACTCATCGCTGTACTCCTGCACCTTGAGTGACCTGTCCAGTTATTCCACCCTTCTGTAATCTCCTCCGTTCCAGCCTATCTCTACATGCATCTTCCTCCTCACATGGTCAATAACCAGGCATTCCAGCGAGAACAAACTGCCAGTCGTTTCTTCAAGCACAATTCAGATCTCCAAAAAAACTTCTTATCCGAAAAGCAGACTTCCAGTGGCAAAAAGGATTTCTTCCATTGTCCCAAAAGCTTTATCTTTTTTTCTCTCAATTTCTATTCTATTCTATTTCTATTCAATTTTTTATTTTTACTACTGAGAACCAGATGAATGAGACACTGCATTTTCAGTCATATTTCACAGAACTCCACACACTGGACTAGAAGTTTTGGTTCTCCAGAATACAGACTGATGCATTATAAGGATGCCTGTTTAAATTAATTGGAACATTTGAGAATTTTGAGTTTTTTTTTTTAATTTTTGATCAGGGTAAAAGCTAAGTGTATGAAGCGTGCCACATTTCTGCCTAATCCAGTTGTCCCACATTGTGGGAGCCACTGGTGGGTGTGAAGGAGGAGGGGGATTGTGAAATCACCTTTTGCCTCTGTCTTAGATTTTTTGTACTTTATGTCTTAAATGTTGGCACTTAGCGGGTAGAAGCTCCCCGTATTTTCTCAGCACTGCCACCTGTTTCTGGATTGGTGCAGTAGGCCGCATGGAGTACTGTCCCAACTCCCAGCAGAGTTTTGTATCTGTTCTCTGTCTACTTCAACTGCTCTCTTTGTTTATCATATGGCTACTGTTATCTTGTATCTACTAACATTCCAGCCAATGTAACTGTAATAATATTTTTATATTTTATTTATATTTATATATGTATATTTCAAGATTATGCCACACTTTACCTGGGTCCTGCAGTGAGCTCTCTCACACACTGTGAAATAGTTTTTTTTTTTCCCCTTAACTCCTTTCCGTGCAAGTTAATGTCTGTGTGCGTGCCTGGGCATCTACGTTAATATGCGTGCACATGGGCACCCCAGCTGGTGGCTGGGAAAGAAAGGCGGTACCATTTTTTTTTGCATATGAAGATGTGAAGTGTAGACTGTAAACTAGAGTTCTAACATGTGGCAGAATCAGCGTCGTTAAATGGACGCATCTGAGCGTCAGTAAACGTATGTCATGCCAGGGGTGTGGGCCATTTGCTCATTTTCTGGAAGCTGTGCTGTTTCATAGATGCCGGGCAATTATAAACACTGATGTGTAAGTGGATCTAGGTCTCTTGTCCCTACCACCATAACTGGGTTTTGTGTACCTGTTTCAGAACCTTATTAGACCCATTCCCATTGTCTATTTGTGCATGTGCTTGAGAATGAAGGTTCCATGGTTGTAGAAAGCTCTCTGGATTGCCAACTGCAAAGGTAACTGATGTTTGCTACACTGAAAGTAGAACTAAAATTGGAACTTATTGGAACTAAGATCCTGAATATTGAATCGTTACTTATATTATAATTATTTGTTACTTTGTGTGGCCTCTTGGTATCACCTAACAGTAAGCCTCCAGACCTGGTATGCTAAATGTGTGATGGATGATCTGTTATTCCCACTATAGGCTCTGAGTCACTCGGTCTATATTCTGATAAACAGATGAAAATAGATTACAGGTTGGAATTGCAGTCTTTATTTCTGATTTTTGCAGTGACTGCAAAACAAAAATACACCAGTGGCCAAAACTGTGGAATTGGTATTTTTGGCAATTTATACGAATGTTGCCACTGATGTTTATAAATAATCAAAGAATGTTTACAAGTATCATGCACTGGGTGATTAAATATGTAATTGGAGGAACTGGAATACAGTTCTGCAGTCTCTAAAAATTGGAAGTGTTTCCACAATTTTGGCTACTTGTGTAAATAAATTAACAGTATTTTCTGAATCTGTAAAATAATCCAAAACAAAAAAATCCATGATTAAGGAAAGAAAGCCTCATACATAGACCTTGTATTTAGCACATTCCTGCTCTGATCTGCCTGCTCAGTTGGCATGCCTTCTGTCTCCCTGGCAAAGACATAGCATGATGAATGCATGGCACCCAATAACTTCAGGCGCTATGCTCACTTCAGACTTTTGAATAATGCCATCTAGTTCCATTTGTGATTTGTTACTTGCTGGAAATCATCTGATAAGGGGCACGATATCAGTTGTTTTTTTCTGCTGTAAAATGTTCACGAAAAAAGATGGCAACGGGTCTGCTGGTAGAACAATTCCATTCCTTCTAATGTTTTCTTATACTGCCACCATGTTGCTGTATTTCTCAGGCGATTTCCCACTGTTACACTGGCCAGAGGATCCAAGTCAATGTCCTGCTCAAGTCCTAATGCCAGCTTTGCAGGAAGTGTTTTGTGGCAAGATGATTAGTTCGGTTGACTTTTTCAGGACAAAATGAGGTCAAAGGGCACATTAGTTTTAAGAGCAAGAGCCGGTGATCGGATAGCAGCCGCTAGAATCTCAGGAACAAACTGTGTCTCTGCTGCGTTGCATGAAGACTTCAGAAACGCATGGAGTGTTGTGTACAGTAGTTTGACTTTGCACATTATGGGGAAAAAAGGCCATTATGAGCAGCTTGCACACTACCTAGACCTATAATCTATTAGTAACAGTTTTGCCTAAGATGAAATTCAATCTAAAATTAAACCAAGATCATTCCCAAGCCCCTGAAAATGTATCATAGCTATCAATGCCTTGTTTAATCAATCTATAAACCTAAAAGAGCAAAATACCCATGCTTTTGTAAATGTGTATAATACTATGTGTATTGACTGTATATGTTGACTATGATATGACTGTAAACATAGAAGACTCATGAATACACAATATGAATATACATTATAAGGTAATATTTACAGAGATGGATATGATCTGTCTCTTCACCTTGTACCTAAGAAAGTATATTCCAGCTCATATTCATATTCACGATTGTTAAACTGTGTATATTTGTTGAGCGTTTGGCTAGGTGTCTCACTGTAAAAATAGTTTATTTAATCATATCTCTCAGTGAAATGTTCACCCCCCCTCATGCATTTCTGTTTGTGTTATGATTTGAATGCCATCATAGATTAGGCTATATAAAACATATTAAAAACAGAGAAGGCCTTTCTCAAGTATCCAATCAAATTTTTAAGGTTTCTTTACGATTTATTGAGCAGGTGCCACCAACTAAATGAAGCTCTGTGAATAAACATCTAGAATTAAAATGAAAAAAGAAATTATTTCTGTGTGCATTATTCTGCTTGCCTGTTTTTGTGTGTGATAAAAAACCTGTTATTTTGATGCTGTGGGAACCACTTGAATACAATGAGCAAAGCTGAATTACAACATTCCCATTTCCAGAAGTTAGACTTTTACTTTACTTACCATTTTATGAGACCGTAACATGATTTAATCTTTAGATATTCAAGGAATTCTTTGTGATTGTACTGAACGAATGCATTTCAAAATCATTTTGCATATTTCTGACATTTTTTGTTTTTAATTGTTCGATATTGCCGTACAGTCCTTTCAATGGATTGCTGCCATGCAATGTCATGAAGGCTCATGTGTCCTAAGAGATGTCATCTGTGATATCTGTTCATTGCCAGTGTTTCTTATAGCAATAACATTTAATGGAGGCTCTAGGTGAAGCATGACCAATGCTGTTTATGTAAGTAGTAGAAGCTGATGCTGGTCATTATGAATTTGAGAAATGGAACAATACATTCCATCTACAAGGAATTTCATTCTGGCTTTTTGGAATTCCTGTATTTTCATGATTTCCAGGGTTGACTGTGCAATACCCTACCTGATAGGTATATAAATGTTAATTTCATTGTTTCAGCTGGATAAAATAGTTCAAGAATTATTCATTCTTATCATTGTGAACAATCCCTTTAAAAATAAACATGCCCCATTGCTTCACTATATTTGAAATGAAAATTAGGCATATCTTCAGTAAACCATTCTGTAAGTAGATTTATGACTTTTGACTGATTTGCTTTAAGAAATGTTAACTCATTAATTTATCAGTCATTTTCAATAAAGTTGCCCAAATGAGAGACAACTTGTGCATTTGGGTAATACTACAGTCAAATAAAATTATACATTTTAATGATGCGTTTAATGATGATGATTCAATAGTTCACTTTTAAAATTTATCCCAATCATTTGCAATACAAAAGGGTTATTTGCACTAATATATTTCAAATAAAAAGTAGGCAGGACTTCAATTTAAGAATAGACAGCAAGTAATAATGAAGCAACAATGTTAAATGTTTATTGCCAGTGGGTGGTCCATGTTAAAAAAAATACAGAAAATGTTCCTTTTTCGGAATAATGATATTAAATTGCAGTTGTATTTCTGCATTGAGATCTGTACGCAGACACGAGAACTGGGTATTTGGATTTGTACAGAAATGTTAGTGGCATTTGCATTATACTCAAAGATTTCTCCAGAGACAGAATTCTCAATAACTGCATTTTGTTTGAGACGATTAAGGAACAAGTGTGAGGTTTTTATAGTATGCATAATTTACTTTCAAATTATTAGTGTCACTGCATTATATGTACAAGTTCATGCATAATTTCTCTCGACCTTCTGATTTCTATACAGCTGGTTAACTAATACAGAGTTAGAGTGCACTCGGAGCCTACCCCGGTACTACAGGGCAGGGGAACGCCAGACTGTATGTCGGTCTATAGTAGGATTTACATGTATGTAAGCTTTTTTAGATACCAGTTCACTTGTAGGAGGAGACACGAGAACTTATTTCTCACACATACAGCAGGGAAGGAGTTTTAACTGTACAAGACTAAAAAAAAAAATAAGCAGAACAATTTTTTAAATGCCTGAACAGTGTTGTTTCATACAAAAATTTGATCAATACTGATTAACATCTCCCTCAAGTCAACAAGTTTTACTGAATTTCCACTGTATGAAGGCAGCAGCCAGTATCTGAAACTATTTAAATGTGTCTAACTTTTTTACCCTAACCCTCTTGTTTAAGCATGATGGTGCTTGTGTGGAATTTGTCTAGAGGCTATTTTTTAATTGGACACAGCAAGTAATATTCCTAGTCACCACTACCACAGTAGAACTCGTAAATACAATTTGATGCCAAATATAACAACAAATAACAACAAATAAGTAACACAAGCACATTATGTACATTAACATTAGTGTTGTTGGCTCATATATTACAGCTTTTTTCAATTGCTTTTTCCTGAAACATTGTTAACTTTCTCACAACTATAAGAGCATTTCTCAGTTAAGTTCACGTATATAGCAAGACAGTAATGTTAAGCTGCAAATAATTCCTGAATTAGTCAGTGTCACCTAAATTAGAAGTATAATCAGCATCATTTTAACCATAAGGGTCAAAATGTTTAAATGTATTGTCATCATGTGAGTGTAAGTATGCTCCTGAGCTCCATGGGTCTGAATGGTAGCCATTTCCCACTTTCTCATTGTCACAGACTGGTCACTAAGTCTACACCAAGACTGGTCAAGTTCTACATTATACAGCCAATAAAGTTCACTGGGGAGAGAAAGCACTCACAGGCATTTTTCTGTCACTGTGCAATACAAAAACAGCAAAATGGCAATGAATCTATTTCAAAATCATTTTGAAAGCTTGGTTAACTGTTTTGCATGTGGTAGCTAACATGATGATCACTCACATAATCAGTTTTTGGTGTAAAATTACTATGGGAATACACATAATTCAGGTTTGACCAACAAGACTAAAACAACTGATTGATTGTACAAGAACATGGAAATTTGTATGAAACAATGTCGTTCTGTTGTGCAGAAGTGAAACTATGGTGTGAGGATTACATTAGCTGTTCTGTGAATGTTCATATGAGATATGTACCAATAAAAAAATCCATTTTTCGTACGGTGCTTCCACTGCAGTCATGAACTATTTTGCTATTTCAAATTTTGTATTAAACGTACCTTGTGCTGGCTGTTAAAATGCATCACATCTTACCCATTATAAATTATCTAGCTTTCACTCAGTTTTGATTCCTGAATTACCTGGGAGTAAATCAGAAAACATATTTTACAATGTGGTCATATTTTTCACCTCCATCAGTTTATACAGTCGACCCTTCTGCATTGCGGCTATCCCCATTCCGATTCCCCATTCAGTACATCGGAGTTGGCATAAGAAAATATCTGGAATCTTTCGTGAGTTTTGCGTAGCCGCAGTATAGTGCTGGACTGGAGAAGGCCAAGCTTGTGTGCAGCACGTGCTCATGTGATATCTCGCAGTGACCTCTCAGTGACCTTTGTATCTCACGTTTCTTGTATCTTTTGCTTTACTTCATTCACAGGGGATCAATACGTTTCTGTGGTTTTTCCAGATTGCAGGGGCATTGTGGAAGAGTCGATTGTAGATACATTGATCTTCCAGTCCCACTATAAGGATATGGTAGGCCAGATCGACTCTAGGGGTGCCACCCATCGCTTATAATATGGGATTGCCCCATAAAATAAACTGCTGTGTCCTATATTATATAGCACGGGTGGCACCCCTAATCCTTTCTCAGACAGCAAAATGCATGAGGCAGGAGACACCGTGGATAGGATGCCAGTTCACACCCTGAGACATAACCATTCGTTACTAGACCTTTTGAGGAAATCATAGTTTCCCAAAAAACGTATGCAGGCTTGGCGGAACTCCAGCACTGGAGGTGTGAGACCTGCAGTGCAATTGTTTCCTAATACTTAACCAAGTGGTTTCTGTGGGAAATTCTAAAACCTGCTAATGTTGCCATGATGCAGCAGCCAAAAAACCAGCCCGACGCTTTAGGATCTCATGGAACGTTAAGATGGCAGATATAACGAAGGAACACTCAATTTATTCTTAATTAAGGATCTAAATTATGAACAGCTGAAATAACGATCTGTTTATGAATATTACCATGTGTTATAGCACGTCTGTGCAAATAACTTTGTGTAAACACAATAGCGCATGAGTGTCGCACAAATTCCCAACAAATAGCTACACTGAGCCGATACCTCGTTGTGCTGAGAAACAAATATCTTGCATTGAGTTTGACATGCAGTATGTTAGTTATGTTTCTAATAGAATCAAACTGTGAGCGAGTCAGCATATTATTTGCTGTAACCTGTTGAGCCTCCAGACAAAGACCCCGCAAGTGCCATCCTGCTACTGTTTGAACAAGTAGATGAGGCTATTCAGTTTGTTCTTTTAGTTTTCCTCAATTGCCTAAGCACATTTATTGAAATACCATTACAATTTTCAATACTTCAAGTGCAATTAGCGTATCAATTTATACTGTGCAGCGAAACACTAGATTGTGCCTGCAGAAGGGCATAATTTAATGAAAATGTTTAACTCATGTTTCAAAATCACAGATATCCATCACTGAACATAGTTAATGTCACCTACATAAGATATCCCGTTACAGTCATAAGAATGTTTCATAAAATTGACCAAATCAACTGATACACACTTGTAGTATAATCCATGGGTGACAGTTATTTTTCTTTAAACACCTTGTTTAAATGTCTCCGTTGTGTTTCTTGCAGCATTTTAAGCATTCCTGATTGCATTCACACAGCAATTTATGCAATTTATATTCTTGAATCATTTGAAAAATTTTGTGGGCTGTTTTGCATGTGGTGGCGTACAGTGATTGCTTACATATTTAGTTTATATATAATTATTTCACTGAGTCACTACACTCTATATTAATCTATTTTGACCAACAAGGCTTACGGTTTTTCTCGATTGCTTTGGCACATTTCTCAAAACACAATTAACATTTGCAAAACAAGTTTTGCGATTCCCACACCATGCCGTCTCTTATTCATAGCATAACATAAATTCTCATTGTTCCCCTCAAATTGCAAATCTTTTAGTACATGTATGCATATTATCATGTACAATTGTCCTGAATTGGCACAATAATCAGTTGCCTAAGTCTTGTTGTTAAAATGGAGTAGGCCTATGTAGTTTCCCAGTAAGTAATTTTATACCCAGAGCTATATATGCAAGTGATCATCATCTCAGCTACTACATGCAGAGCAGTTCACCAAACTTCCAGAATGACCCAAGAATATATTCCATAAAACGCAGTGATGTGGTACTGGTCCCAATCCTCAAGGTTTACCTGCATCTTTGGCCATCTCACAGGTTGTCATCCAAAATTTATTGTGGCTCACTGTTTTTCGACCAAATTTTGCAGGTTTTTTTTTTTTCCCACCCATCTCACTGTTTTCACTGCAGCCAGGACATTATGTACTATTTTTTGTTGGCATTTTGTTACTTCTGTATTGTCATTTATTGTGTTATAAAGTGTTTCTGTTGCACTGTGTCTAAAGACCGTTTCAGTACAGATCTGAAGATGTTATGCATGCATGCAAGTCAGGGCCGGCCCAAGGCATAGTCAACGGCATAATCACCCAGCGGCTATGAGCTCCCCCCCCACACCCCTCCATCTCATCATCCTGTCTGAATGGGAAACAAAATGAAAAATGACAAATTTTGCTTAGGGCTACAAAAAGGGTTGGGCCAGCCCTCTGATGTGAGTGCTTTCTCATGCCAGTGATCTTCACACACTGTAAACTGGAGCCTTGCAAAGTTAAAACCATCTTTGACATGAATAAAAATCAGTTTGGTATAGAGTTTGGTAAAGAGAAGTGATCAGTCAGTGACAATGAGAAAGCGTGAATTGACTGTCACGTAAAATGGTGGAGATGAAGGACATACAATGACAATTTTACAATATATCTAAGTATTTTGACTGTCATGCTTTGAAGATGAAGAAGGCATTTTTTTTTATTTAGGTGGCACTGCCCAATTCATTGCCAGAATCATTAGCTTTTGACACACAAGTTAATTGTTTCAGAGAGTTATATCCATCTGCAGCAGAAACACCCTGTTGTGTCGTATGAACAAACCTTTGAAAAATGCACTTATATTATGAGAATGGCAAGCATGTAAACCAAAGCAACTGGAAGAAATAACTAAACAATATTGCAACTTGTGTGAAACAATGAGAAACAGTGTGCTACTGTACACAAGTGACTTCATGGGGTGGGGGTCACACACCTTGTTTTGTAAATGTCAATTATCATTTAAGAAATGTGCCAGAGCATTCAACCTTTAACAGGCAAAACAGTCATAAACTGCCAAACTTACACGTTACATGAATTGAAGTGATCACACCATAGCTTTTAGCTAAAACTGCCAATTCTGAAACACATTTCTGCCAAAGGGGTGAAACAAAAAAATTGACAGTTCCTGAATATGGAACATCCAAATATCACAGGAACTACCATTAGAATACAGGGTGGTTTGATAAGGGGTAGATGGGGTTGTGGCACAAGGAAGAGGAAGGTGGACACTCAAAACCCCTCAGATATAAACCATGAAACCAACCAAGTATGATAGAAGCTGATCAGAGTGGAGCCACGCCTGAGTCAGTCCACAGTGTCATCAATCATCTGAATATTCTGATGAAAACGGGTTTGCCATCATTTTACATTGATTTATGGTGTCCCACAGCCAGTACATAAAGTTCATTGCATTTACTTATTATATTCACTATTGTTCTTAATACATTTCAAAGCATTTTCTCATGTCACAATATTACATTGTGCAAGTACTTTCCATTTTCTGTTTCATACCTCCATAAAGGTACCAAACATATAAAGAAATCTGAATTTACATGTTTGCTGAGATTGGCGTGAAATAATAATATTATTCATTTTGGTACAGATACACTTTAACCTCATTTTACAGGGGCGGTAATGTCAGTGGCAATGAAACATGAAGCAAATAAGCATACCTGAGGGGTATCCTGTCATATTCACACTATTCATTTGGAATGTTGATTGTTGTGGCTTAAGCAATAGTAACAGGTTATGCCATTTTGATAGCATCACATTCATTGATGCAGTTATGTGATTTTTAAATATGAGTGAATTAACATGAGTAAATTATAGCCTTTTGCAAGTGAAATCTAGTGTTTAGTTACACAATACAGACTGATAAAGTGACTGAACTTAAATCTTAACAGTGTTACAAAAAAGGTGTTTAAACAATTGAGAGACTGTAGTAAAACACAAGATTAACCTTCACTGTCTTTGACGCTGCAATCATGCCAGATCACAACAAATCACGTGATTTTTCACGTGCAATTAATGTGATTTGTGTGGCAGTTTCTGACTGTTGGTTGTGCAGTTTTACATATTAAGATTAGCAATGAGCATATTCATATTTACATTGTAATCCATTCTGATGACCAAGGTTTACTCAATGTACCACTAGGCAATTTGGAGATTAGTGTACTTACTCGACTGCATAAATTTGAATTTTTTGTATAAAAGCAATGGAAAATGCATATAGTCCAGTGAATAAACGTAGTGCTGATGTGTGGAATTACACGTAGTGTTTAAAAAAGAATAACTGACAAACATTTAATATAACATGAGGGCTTGAAACATGACATTAAGAAATAATTATTGACAGCATGTAAAATGCTAAATAATTCCAGAGTGACGGGGTAATTAATTATGCATACATGATCTGAAAGAAGCCAATAGTACATGCCAGCCAACTTATACCTATACTATACACTTTAACTGTTAAAACAAGTTTTTTACTCTGTCGATGGTTTTCATGGTTTGCTTATATTAATTTGTGATATTCATAATGGAATCACACTGTAATCTACTTTTAAGTAGGCATATTATTTGCTGTAACATGCTTGAAAATGAGCCTCTAGACAAATACCATGCAAGAATCATCATGCTACTGTTTAAACAAGTGGGCGAGGATAGAAAAGCCATAGACTTGTTTGAATTAATGTCACAAAGCTTGTATCTCCCCTGTGCAGTGAAAATACAGTACAACTTTTTTTAAAATCTTTTTTAAAAAATTTTCAATGCCTTGATAACCAGAAGCTTGCACATCAGTACCAGTACTGTAAGAAACAAAAACTTAATTCACAAAAAGATAGCAGAATTTGTCTTTCTGCTGCACTGTAATTTTCATATTTTTCACGGTATATAGACTGAAATAGATACTTCTGACAATGTGGAAAAAACTAAAACACTAAAACATGTAAACCTGTAGCTGACATCCACACCTTCTTTCTGCAATGTGTTTAACTCCTTTTTTCACAAATCCAAAAGATGATCAGTAATATACAGAATCATTGTAATTGTACAATTTTAAATTTTTTTTAAAACTAAAAGCTAGTTAAAGAAGAACCAGAACAAACGACATGTCTAGGAAGTTACTATTAATGAAGAAAGTGAATGAAATGGGAGCTGAAAATGTCTCTGACCCTCTTATCATGTTACCATGGAATTACTAAATTTGTTAGGTAACTTCCCTTATTGCACTTCATCTGTCTATAATATTTAACTTTACTCTTTTGAAAGGCACTGGATTTGCCCACATTTCAAAATCTGTAATACTGCATATCTCCACCAGATGGCACTAAACAGAGTTGGACAGAAGTCCCCTCCCCTACGCCCCTACACTCCTTCCTTGTTGTTCCACCTCCCTGGCTGTTTTGCAGTATAAAAGAATCAGACACTGTCCAGCTGCACTGTACTCATTTCTCTCCAGCCAGAAAAGCATCTGACGCTACCAAAGCAAACATGACGACCACTATGAACCGAAATTATATGTCTTCATCTGGATCTCTGAGAGGCCCCACTGCGAGCCTCTCATCTGTTTCCATGACTGGTGGAGGTCGACTTAGCAAAGTTCGTGCCCCCAGTGTGCACGCTGGTGCTGGTGGTAAAGGCATCCGCATTTCAAGTGCTACTAATTACTTCTCTGCTGGAGGTGGTGGTTATGGTGGCGGTCTTGGTGGCGGTCTTGGCACTGGGTTTGGTTCTGGCGCTGGGTTTGGTTCTGGCGCTGGGTTTAGTTCTGGCGGCGGATTTGGTTTTAGTGCTGGTGGTGGTGCAGGGGGCGGATTTGCTTTTGGTAGTGGCGGAGGAGGCGGATTTGGCATGGGTGACGGCTTTGACGCGAACGCTGCCACCAACGAGAAAGCCACCATGCAGAACCTTAATGACCGGCTGGCGACCTACCTGGACAAGGTACGGTCACTGGAGAAGGCTAATGCTGACCTGGAGCTGAAGATTCGCCAGTTCCTGGACAAAAAGACCTCCCCAAAAGCTCGAGACACCAGTGCCTATGAGGCCACTATCCGTGATTTGCAAGACAAAGTAAGTCTTTCATCACAGGAATAATCAAAGGAAAGAGTTATAATATTACAGTAATATATTGTTCGTGTTTACTGATTATAACTTAATCAATAAACAAAAAAGAATTCCAGAGCAACTTATTTGAAAATACATTCACTGCATGCAGAGTGATATCATGCGGTTGCTGTTTAAATGGCATGGCTGCAGAAAAAATCTACTGTCTGTTTCCCTTGTCAGATCCTGGATGCTACTCGTGTCAACGGTGGAATCTATCTCAGTATTGACAATGCCAAGCTGGCTGCTGATGACTTCAGAGTGAAGTGAGTTTCTTCATGAGCAAAATATCTTGAGATTTAATTTCTTTAACCCTCTGTAAGAATACACATAAAGGTTTTAAACAATACTTTTATATTGGAGCGTTGTGCTGATAATTGGACCGTGGCAAATATCGTAGAAGAAAATAATCAAACAATCTGATGATTGTCAGGTATGAGAATGAGCTGGGTATGCGACAGTCTGTGGAAGGAGATATTGCTGGACTGAGGAGAGCTCTAGATGAGCTGACTTTGGCCAGATCCGACTTGGAAATGCAGATTGAGGGTCTGAAGGACGAGCTTATCTATCTTAAGAAGAACCATGAAGAGGTGGGTCTGAAAAAAAACTTCAAATATTACAGTTCAACATGCACAGAAGAATTTCAAATTACAGTGTTAGTAATAGTTCTTCTCTCTTGTTATAAAGTTATCCCTTGGAAAAGTTTTTTTTGTACTAGAACATTGTATATTTTCACTAAAACAATCACTGATACACAAAGCAAATAATACAGTAAAAATAGAAAAAAATGAAAAAAGAAAATAAAATAGTTTAACTACTCAGTTTTAAGGCTGGCGTTTAATATATTACAGTAGATTGCCCCTAATAATTTAAGGTTCTGACCGAATACATGTGATTCTTCAGGAGCTTCAAGCTTTGAGAACACAGATGACTGGCCAGGTTCATGTTGAAGTTGACGCAGCACCACAGGAGGACCTTAGCAGGGTGATGGCTGAAATCCGTGAGCAGTATGAGGCTTTGGCTGGTAAAAACCAGAGAGAACTGGAAAACTGGTTCCAGGCTAAGGTAAATACTGGATAGGATTTAGTTATTTTGTAATATGTCCTTCCTTCTGCAGTCCACAGACATGCAGTTAGGTTAATTTGTATCTCTAAATTACCCACAGACTATGATGGTGTGTGTGAGTGCATGTGTATGTGTCTAGTATCCCATCTTTTGTGTACCCCAAATTTGTGCCTTGCTGCCTGGGATAGGCTCCTGCCTCCTCTGACCAAGATTAGCAGTGAAAAAATGATGAATGGATTAATGTAATTTATTTGCAGAAGTGGAAAGTTCAGGTTCAGAAAGTTCAAATCCAGACCGAGATTTTGTTTCAACCAAAAAGAGTCACATTCACAGAGTACTTAAGTGGTTGGCTGAAACAAAATCTTGGTCTGGATTTGTACATTCTGGACCTGAACTTTCCACCTTTGCACATTTGTTCTGAAAAGTGTATTCCGAGAACCTTCATAAATAGGATTTTAGAGTTAAACTGATCAATGTAATAGAAATGTGAAAAGTTCAATGTTTAAAATTTGTATCATAGTTTCCTGACTGTCATAAAAGAAAGACCATAAAGACGTCCTGCACGTGTCCATTCTATGTATCAAATATACCTTTATTATCACAGACAGAAACATTGAATAAAGAAACTGCAGCCAGCACAGAGATTCTGCAAACATCGAAAAGTGAAATCACCGAAATCAGACGTACTCTGCAAGGTCTCGAGATTGAGCTGCAGTCCCAGCTCAGTATGGTAAGAACAGATATATAACTTGTGCAAAACATGTCAGACTGTCATTGGGGTTTGATAAAACTCTGTTGCCTATTCTCTTTTTGGTCATCCACAGAAAGCCTCTCTGGAAGGTACACTTGCGGACACGGAAGCCCGCTACTCAATGCAGTTGGCTGCCCTTCAGATGCAAGTGTCTGGCTTGGAAGAGCAGATCGTGCAACTGCGTGCTGATATGGAGCGTCAAGGACAAGAGTACAAGACGCTGTTAGACATCAAAACTCGCCTGGAAATGGAGATTGCTGAGTACAGGAGGCTGCTGGATGGAGAGATCAGCAGGTTCGTCCCAAAGCTATTTAAAAATGTATTATTATAAAATTAACTTTCCAGTGATTTTTTTCGTGTGTGTGATTGTCTCAAATCAATGTCTGTACACAACAGTGGCCCCACAACAACCACATCCAAGAAACGTGAGGTGATAACCATCATGGAGGAAGTAGTGGATGGAAAGGTGGTTTCCTCATCTTCCAGCAGTCTTGCTGGGTCGGTGTGAAATATCTCGACAACATCCATCGCTCCACTGCCCTTCACACCACTTTCTCAGTGCAGGGCTGCACATGGGGGAAAAAAACAATTTGAACAGAAATTATGCATCACAAATACTGTCACCCATGTTTGATGAAATAAAGGCGAAATGGTGTTGAAATATGAATAATCATTTTTGAATGTTTCATATTAGACGATGCATTACTTTTTAAAGCTACATCTATTCATTTTCATAATACAAGATGAAAATCTTCCTATCTTACCACCTATAACACAGGTGTAAATGAAATTAGTTTTCTAAATATGCTTTTATATATATCTGCCTTTATACCAAAATAGTAATATTCCCTTTTGGTACTAATTACAGTTTGAAATGACAAACGCATAAAATCACCATTGCTCTGTATGTTAATTCATTCACCATCTTCCACCCACTTATCCTCGTCAGGGCTGTGGAGCTGCACATTAATTCCTTTCGAAATTACTTCCAGCTGAACATTTTATAGTATAAATTCATGTGGTAACGTAAGATGTTAAAAAGTATGGACGGGCCCATGAAAGGCAGATGCTATTTACAATTGTGTTGATCTGCCTTCATAGTCATGAAAGTAACAAAAGAAGACTTATTCTTAATTTGCACAGGCATATTAACCAGTGTTTATGAAAATAAGCACTAGCTACCTCATAGTACAATTGTCTTTGGAAACATGTAAAATATTGCATGTTCTTCCTCTTCAGCATTAAACCTGAAGAAAAAACACAGAACATGCAAGCTCCACACACACAGCTGATGAAGGTTAAACATAGTAACATGGTGAGGTTTCTATAAATACAAATAAAACAGTAGATTTGGAATTCAATTATTTATCATATGAGAAGTACAGGCACATAAATTCCTACATAAATAATTCAGAATACTATGCAGTAGTAGTATATTGTTTCAATTCTTTTGAAAATGTTATGACCCCACCTAGAGGTCAAATTGCAAAATGCAGTCTAGTGAATTTGCTTTAGTAATCTAATGACCAATTTATTTGGTCAATTCTAGGCCTATTACTTGACTGAAGAAGCTTCTAATAAGAGTGATCATGAACTTGCATCTACTGGCTATCTTGCTTTGTAGCACCCTTAGCCTGTTTGCGTCACTTAAATGGGAAAAAAAACAAAAATTTACACCCTGATATACTAGTCATATTCATATGTTGGGGAAGCTACTCACAACTGTTTTCCAATACAGACAAAAGTGGAAAATTCAGGTCCAGAAAATATAAATCCAAACCAAGGTTATGTTTCAACCAACCAGTTGAGTATAAAGAGTCACGGTCACAGAGTACTCAACTGGTTGGTGGCTTGGATTTGTATTTTCTGGAGCTGAACTTTCCACCTGTCTTTAATAGATTACTTTTGTGAGTAACCTCCCCAACACTGCATATTCATGAAATTTAACTTTATGCAGATTAGTAGTGTAAGAAAAAGTAGTAAAGATGCCCCAACATTCTTGGTTGATCATTTGAATACAGAGAGTGTTAGCTATTAAT
>JABFEA020000098.1:29026104-29039048 GCA_019775915.2 Cyphomyrus plagiostoma | reverse complement strand
AGTTCTAGGTCAAACTGGTTTGTTCAACTTTCAAGAAATTCGAGTTCTAGTGAGTTCGAGAACCGAGGTACCACTGTGTGTGTGTGTGTATATATATACACACACACACACACATACATATATACACATATATATATATATATACACATATATATATATATATATACATATATATATACATACATGCGCGCTATTTTAGAATATAATATTATTTTAAAGAACACAGAAACACACACTTAACGCTACCAATGACAAAACCTAAGTGCTAAGGCACATACAGACCTGAGCAGAACAAATGTAAAATATCCCTATTTTGGACAGCAGCCTGAAATACTCCCATTTTCGTCATTCGACGGAGGAATAACGTCAGTCGACGTCCATGGCCTTGTAGGGCGTAGGAGCTGTAAGCCCCGGATTCCTTACGCAGATCGCCATTTTGTGGAGACTGCTGTTGTGTCCGGCCGCTGAACACGCGTTCATATCGCAATAAACAAGAACAAAAAGCGCCAGAGCCAGTTATCTTCCTAAAGGAAAGTGAATCTTATCGTATGTCCGCTATCCAGAACCTCCAGACTTTCGGTAAGATGATTTAAGAACACATAAGATTAAAATCGCGTGGGAACGTTTGTAATTATCGCCGGTCAGGCAGTTTCGGTTGACGTCGTTTGGATTTTGACTTCGTTCACTACCTTTGACGGTGTAAGGTAGCCGTTAACGTTAGTCATTTTCGGCATTTACTTAAATATATATATATGTTCGGTCGATAGATTTTTACAATATTTAAAGTAATACATCAGAAGTTAAGTAATAAGATCGCCTAGTATCTCGACGCTTCAGATTTTACGGAATCTTCCGGTTTTGAAACAGCTCGGTTATCTTATTTTTGGTAATTTGGGAATCTTTCGATTTTTTTCCATGGAAAAAAGTATGGCTTATTAAACGTCAAGTATGTGACATACGTAACCGAAATAACGCTGCGGTGGCTTGTAGGTAGGCCTGAAGCCAAAGGCCCGCTTCGCTGTACTTCGCCGACATCTTATTTTTCGAGCTACAACGTGAATATCCTATGCGAAACATTGTTTTAATGGGTTTTAATTGGAGCTAAACAGATTAATCCCGACATTTTCTACGTCGGTGTCTGGGTTTTACAAATACATTTAGACATTATTCTATTAGGTGCGGATGTGAAGCTGTATTCACACATTTGGCGTTAACTTTACTAGGAGGATTGTCTTCTCGTAACTGTGGGAGGTGGTAGAATACGAACGTACAGAAACTAAGTCACAATAAATAATATTGTACCTGCTTTCCATGGTTATTATTACAGTGCCATTACCTTTGCATGACGGAAACCACGCTTTTCATGACTGCATAGCCAAGGAAATTTCGGTAGTGAATAGTTTATAAGTAACTGCTCTTTTGTCTATTTTGTAACGATGACAAACGAAACCCAAGCATTCCCTGTCTTCATTTTTTAAGCGTTTGATTCCTCAAGTCTTAAACCCCATTCATGACGCATAGTTAGTCATTTTATAGATTCAGAACAGGGCTTATTTTCTGTCGGGTAGAAAACAATGACTCATGGTGGTAGCCAAAAAAACAGCGGGGGTGCTATTTTTTTTTTTTTTTATGTGTGGTTTATTACTGCACATCTTGCCTTCTCTGTATTGTACCACTGTCTAGTTTTTTTGTTCCATAATAAAGTCTAGTTGGATGTTTTGCATTGAATTATTAGTTCTACAGATCTTTTGTAAATGTCCAATGGTGATTTCTAAAACGATAAATACGTGTAAAGATTTGGAGTACATTTACTAATTTTGTGCAAAATAATTGTGTATGAAATAAAAAAAAATCCAGCTGTTTTAAGTACTCTTGTGAAACACATCTATCTGGTAACTTTGTAAGTTTTTCATAATTTGCTGTTCTGTAATTAACTGCTGCTATGCCATTTTGTTTTATACAATTTATGCTTGCTCCTACAGACCCCTTTGCTGATGCAACTAAGGGTGATGACCGTCTCCCGGCTGGGACTGAAGACTACATCCACATAAGAATACAGCAGCGGAACGGCAGGAAAACACTGACTACTGTTCAGGGAATTGCAGATGACTATGACAAGAAAAAATTAGTCAAGGCCTTTAAGAAGGTAGGTATTGGTATTCCAGCCAAGGTGCATCTGACTATGTTGCGTAAGACTGAATAGTTGTCATTTTATGCTTGTGGCACATCAATTTTCAGAAATTTGCCTGCAACGGCACTGTGATTGAACATCCAGAGTATGGTGAAGTGATCCAGCTGCAGGGTGACCAGCGCAAGAATATCTGCCAGTTCCTTATTGAGGTATGTTAACATACATCATCATTTTATGAATTTAATTCGTTTGGGTAAAAAGCTCGTTATCTGGATGACAATTCAGTGTCTGATCATTGAAACGCTGCCTCAGACTAGTTATTGAACTTTTCCTTTTTATTCCTGATTCTCTCAACTAGATTGACTTGGCGAAAGAAGAACAGCTGAAAGTCCACGGATTCTAAATGCGGCAGCATTGTTCCCCTGCCCCTCAACTCTGTTTAATGCATAGCAACCCCTGTAGAGTTTCTTAGAATGGTAACTTCTCATTTGACTAATTTCCTGCACTTTGAGAACAGGGTGAACAGTTGTATACACTCAGCGACCACTTTATTAGGTATACCTGCTAGCAAATGCAAACAGCCTGCTTCTACAAACAGCATCTTATTTGGATGCGACTCCTTATAAAGCACACAGAGGGCATCAAGTTGTTGTTAGACTAAGCTGTAGAATGGGCAAGAAGTGTAATCTGAGTGACTTTGAATGCGGCTTGATTGTTGATTCCAGCATCTCAGAAACGGCCACCCTCCTGGGATTTTTACATACTACTGTGGCTAGAGTTTACGGAGGATGGTGCAATAAAAAGGCACCCAATCAGCGGCAGTTCTGTGGGCGAAAACACCTTGACGTGAGAGGCCAAAATAGATTGGCCAGAATCATTGACACTAGCGGGAAGTGTACAATTGCGAAAACAGCTCAGTACAACAGTGATGTGCAGAAAGATATCTCTGTACACACAACTCATCAAATATCGAAACGAATGGGCTACATGAGCAGAAGACCATGCCATGTTCAGCTCCTACAGCAATGTCATTTCACACCTATTATTCAGACTTCTCTAGAATGAGAATTTGCAATTCGGGTGGTATTTATTGAAATCTGTGTGAGAGTTTTATTGGCATTCATTAGGCCCCTTAATACTATTCAAGGGTTATTTTGAACACTAGCGTCCCTAAGCTGTGTGTTTTTTCATGGCCACATTCTTCCCTTTTTCGATGTTTACGTTCCAGAAGGATGATGTGCCATGTCAAAGAGTTTGTATCATCTCAGGGTGGTTCCTTGAACATGACAGAGTTCACTACCCTCAGTTCCCCTTCGTAATCTCCAGATACCATCCTGAATGAATGTGTGATAGGAACATCTGCAGGAGGTGCAAGATGTTACAAGTCTGCATGGACCAAAATATTTCCAGCCCTTGATTGAATGCATGCCCTGAAAAAACAGGCTGTTGTGAAGTGGGGGAGATAATACCTGGTCTTAGGCAGGTGCACCTAATAAGATGGCCGCTGAATGTTTGTGGCTCTTGTGGTCAACTGAAGCAGGAGAATGTCCTCCGTCTTACTTTATTTGTATATTGCTTCTGAATCAAGATTTAATGCCTCACTTTTTGTAAAATGGTTAAATAAATTGAGTAACTAACATATGGGTGTTGTATTCATTTTTGTAAATGAGTGATGAACATGGCATGGTGGCTGTGTGGCATTGAGTCTGAGGGTTTGGTTCCTGCTCTGGATCTGTGTATGTTGATTTTGTATTTTATCAGTGTTTTTGACGTTATGTAGAATGCACATACAGTGGTGCCTGCGGTTCACGAACACAATGCGTTCCAGGAAAGTGGTTGCGAACCAAGGCAGTTTTTCCCATAAGAAAGCATAGAAATTCGATCAATAAGTTCACAGGCCTACCAAATAATTTTTGTTAATGAATTTTCTCGGTTTTATAGTAAAAGAAAGAAAAACACAATATAATGTGGTGACGGGCAACCGAAGCGTCGCGGGAGCAGAGAGACATGGAGACTGGCTTGCCGGGGAAATCGCACTCTTTATTAACAGTCATTAGCCCTTGTGTTATTGTTTTTGTTGTTTATGTTAACGGTTACGTTTCTCTGTCGTTGCGCGATTCTTTACCCCTGTCTTGTGTGTACCCGGTCCGATCCTCGCGTGTATTTACAGTGTGTAAATCTCCCACCGTGTGTGCATCTTGCAGTTTGGCGTCTTACTATCTTGAGATTTCAGTAGTAACGAGTAAGTAAGTAATGAATACCAGGCTGTCGGTACGAGTAAGACGTTACGAGTATTTAGCCGTTCAAGAATTAATTGCTCACAGTAACTAAGTGACTGATCAAGCCGACCAGTCCGCACTCGCCATGCGGACTGTTGTTTACGGCAGTTCTGGCTGCCAATGCAGTTGCAGCTGGTTTCCATTATCTGAAGTATGCGCTCATTGCGTGCATGTTGTATGGCCCACATACGAGTCTGATGGGGCTGGGTTACTGCACTGACTGGCCGGGGTAATTAGTCGCCTATCGCCATTCTAACGACAGAAGACATGCGTACGTCTTAAGTTCATTGTAGTAACGAGTATTAAGTAACGAATACTGGACTGCCGAGGACTATGTAGTAACGATTACTCAAAAGTAAATGGTAACCACATCACTAGTCTAATTGTATTTGGCTTCGGGGCTCATTGGGTTCCTGTTGCGATCCTTCTATTTACAATTGCGCGCGAGGCACGCTGGGACATGCGTCCGGTCCTACACTAGTATAAAAAAGGGATTTGGTCGAGGAATCTGTTCGTCAACCAGAATTTGTACGCGAACCAATGCATATTTTCACGAAATATTTGGTCGTGAACTAAATTGTTCGTAGATCACACTATTCGTGAACCACAGGCACCACTGTACCATGTTTGTAGTTCGGAGACCACTTCTCACTGAATGTGCCAAACGTTGTGTTAGTTGCTAAGGACAGTTATTTATATTTGGAGAAGTAGAATGACACTAGCGTCATTAGGCTGAAAGTCAATATTCTGTCAATGGCATTTGCATGCTAATGGAGTAGCAGGTGGTTTTATGTCAGCATTTATGCTCCTGTGCATCTGAAAGTAGTGTTTCTTATTGATGTATTTTGTGGTTCTGTGACATTTTGTGACTATTGTTTTATGGCACCCCTCAATTGCATTGGGAAACCATCTGCTCTGAATATCAATCCGTGTGATGTTCAAGCAAGCACATATTGTGCATAAAGTCTCATTAAATGACCAGACTTACGTAACTGCCTAATTACAACACAATCAATCTGTTGCGGATCTAGGCTGAGAAGCATAGTATCTCTTAATGGCCACATTTAGCTTGGGAATCGATGTAGTGGGCTCTCCATAGCCTAATCAGGCTCTGCAAGGTGGCCATATAGATGCCTGAAAACTAACTATGGAGCCAATGTAGATAGCCCAGGCCAAAAAGTTCTTTAAAATTTTACAATATAATCATTTTAATCATAAAGCGACACTTTCAGTAAAACTCCAATGAACTACAACATCCCTTAACTTCTAAAAATCACAAAACAATAATAAGCTACAGTACCCTTGGATTAATATTCAGACTTTGCAGTTGTTTTGAAATGTTGATGCATTACAGATGATACAGACAAATCATTATCCATCCATTCATTTTCTGTACCCGCTTGTCTTATGCAGGGTTGTGGGGCTGCAGAATTGATCCTGGAAGCTATGGGCACAAGGCAGGGAATAAATCAGAATGGGGCCCTAACCTAACCAATCCGGTCCTATAGGCGACCCCCAGACAGACCACTGTGAGCTGGTTGGGAGAAAAACATGGACCGCTGACGCTCCCTGAGGACTGAATTTGGAAGCACCGCCCTAGATAATCCTGTGGTCCATCCAACAATTTAAGGCTGGAGCTGGACCTGATTTGTGCTAAAACACTTAATTTTATTGTGTGAAAATGTCTGTAGTCATCAGGAAAACCGATGTCAGCACATTATGTTTTCTTAATGTATCAAATGCATCTTGGTTCTTAGTGTCCAAAAGCAGAATCTCTTACTTTAATTTTGCTTTATTTGAAAGAATAATCAGTATAGCATAGTCGACCCTGGATATCTCATCTGCTTTCCTTATTGACCATACTGTAAGTTCCTAGTTCAGGCTGAGCTCACCACATGATCTTCCCTGCACCCACGAATCACAAGCAGTAATATAATTTCACTTGAAATGGTTGAAACCAAGCAAAGTGCAACCTATCCATTCATGGAGCATTTATGCAGTATCAGACCATGAGAGTCTTGGAGCCTATCCCAGACAACTGAGGGTGTAAGCCAAGGTGCACCCTGGATGGGATGTCTGTATATTGTATAATGAATCCAAGTAAACACCAACACAATCAAACACTCTGAGCAAGATAAGTGGTTAAAGGGTACATGTTGCTTGATGTTTTTTTGAAAAACAAGAATATGATATATCTTATGTCAAATTATTATAATTCCTTGAATCATGCAGTTTATGAGTATTAAGTGAACATACATATATTTTCTTCCCCACATAGCTACTGATCTTTTCATCGAAGATTTTCGGAATCAGATTACATATCTACATGTTTTTAATTCTGAAAAGGGACATTGAAAAAAGTTTTAGAGTCATTTGCCATTGACAAACAAATTGAGACATGGGTATTGTAATCTATATAGCATATGTTTATGTTGATTACCTTTCAGTCAAAAGTGACGCAAAGCTGTATCACGAAAGTGCGCTCTGTTGGAAAAAAAATCTTTATGCAAATAAATGTCCTACCTAAAATGTCGTCTTTGCCTCAGCTCTGATAACACGGTTGGATTTATGATTCTGAATATTCACATAATAATTCTTCATGCAAACATATCCGTTTTGATATTTTCCAGTAAAGTTGAAGAGTAGTTTGTAATCGATGTGCTTCGTACCTTCCTGCTTTGGTATATATAGCGTACATAAACAAATCCGTGTATATAAGACATGACCATAAACGAGGGAGTTCAGGACCATCTCCTACACTTCTCAGGTATCGCTTACATGCGCACTGTTTGATACATATGTAACACTTTTAATTGTAATATTTTAAAGTCACTGATATGCTTCAAACAAGTTATGCTTGTTAAATCTTTTTTTTTGTTTTATCATAATGGAACAGTTTGTTGGAATGTTCAGTTGACAGATTAAATATGCAATGTAATATTAGTTTTTTCTACAGAAATGACAGGCAAAGGAGTGTATGTGTGTGCAGTGGCAGCTGCCATACTTGCGACATGTTTGACTATGGCTCCGCTGGGGTCTGAACAAGTCCGAGGGCCAGCCATGCAACTGGAAAAGACATTGACCGCAGAGGACGCCATTCTAAAGGCTGTTGATCGAGTAACACGACAAGGGAAAATGTTGCAAACTACAGTGGAAGGATACGATCGTTCGGGTTCCATGATGGAAGATCAGCGGGATTTTATGTCGAAACAAATCCTACAAACAATTATAGGTAAAGTACAATCGGATTGCAATAAATAATAATTGGTACAGATCGCTTGTCAGTGTTGAAAACAAGCTGATAATTTATTTTAAAAGAAATGCATTTCTAATGCATCTATAACCATAATGTTGTAAATAAATGTAAGATATATGTTAAATGAATTATACTATACAAGTAATGTTCACAATAAAGGCGTGAAGTGTATTGTAAATGTATTTGACTTTCGAGTGTAATTTTTCCATCTTGCTGGCAGAACATATGAACAAGGGAGGTTGTTTCGGAGATCACCCATTCTCCAACCGTGACTACCAAGGCTGGATGGATTTTGGACGGCGAAGCTCTGAAAAACAGGAACAACACTAAATAGCATTCATCCCAGCTGCAGAACTTCTGATTTCAGTAATGATAATTTTGCCAATTTATGTAAAAACTGTAAACTGGTTCCAGCAGCTCAGTTTGGCCTGTATATTTTTATTCAAATTGTATTAATCATATACATAAAACTACGTTTTTTCCATTTTGTTATGTCTTCCAATGGCTTATTTTGATCAGGATTTTAGGGTGGCTTGGTGTCTACATCTCAAGCAGGGGAACACCAAAGGCAGGAAGGTAGTCCCTTGCAAGACATATACACTCATACACTAAAGACAATTTAGAGATGGGAGCCTAAATACACGTCTTTGGACTATATTTCTGTTTGACTGCAATTTTCACCTGAATAAAAAAAGTAAAATTCACACAGGATACATAAACTTATAATCATAATAAAGTAGCAGTTTGTAAAAAGTATATCATTGTACTACAATAAATTTTAAATTCAATGTTTTTGTTAATGTTTTTTTATGGCCGATAATAACAATGTCAAGTTCTGTTAATTTCCTTGTCATAAATGATCTTATCATGTTTTAGAGGTGACAGTAGAGGATACTGAGTTGGACTATATTCAAGACCTCATTCACTGCAGAAGGAGATGCTTCTTTCCCAAACTAAAATAGGCTTAAGGGCTATTAACCACTGGGCATATGCTGAAGGCTATTTCCTTTTTGGCAGGTACCCCTAAGGGGTACCAGCTAGTAATCCTTGGTGAGTTTTAAGGTGGAAATGAAATTAACCTTACTTAGATGAGCTCACCTACACAAGGCACGGGGTAGCCATTGAATCAGGAAAACTTGCTCAGTGCTCGGAAGTCATTGTGATGTCTCAGGTGCCATTCAGCTTGGGGACCATCATGATGGGGCTAGACCAGGGGTGGGGAACCTGATCCATGAAGAGTCGGTGGGTGCAGGTTTTAGGCGTGTCCTCTAAGTCAGCCAGTAATAAAGCAGTGACTCTCGACTCCAGTCCTGGGGACCCACTGTCATTGGCTGATTGAGAGGTCATCCCAAAAACTTGCACCCACACTGGCCCTCCATGGATCAGGTTCCCCACTCCTGAACTAGACTGTGGGCTTTGGGACTCCTTGACCACACTCAGTTCCTGATCAGTATCATGCTTTTGATCGGTAACAAACAAGAAGGGGAGGGCCTCAACATCAGTTGGGGTGACTGGCACCTGGCAGTGATACTTGTGACATCATAGGTGCTCCTGACTCTAGTGTTAGGCAATGCAGCAGGCTTAAAATCCCAGGAAGGCTCCACCCAGGAGCAGGGCCACCGGGATGTTGGCTACCAACCCAACCGTTAAGGGCCCCTCCCCGGGTGGGGCAGAAACCAACCACACACGCCTTGCAGACAGCCAGTGGGGAGGGTGCCAGTGGAGGTGACGCCCAGGAGGGTGGACGGGTGACCCAGCGTAACTGTGCCTGTATCAGACGTCCCTAGACTTGTATCATCTTAGTGAGGAATTTGGTCAAATTCCCTGGTGAATACTACAACCAGATAACTACATTTCGAAGGATGATGTCACCCCAGAGTTGGGGGCGTTTGACTTCAGAGGGACACCATGATTCTCCATTGGAGGTGCTGAGACACTGGGACCTAGAGATTATCCATCCACTTATGGCTGCTTGCTAGGCCCTTTTTGTCCCACAGAGGCTATTTTCCCTCCCTCCTTTCATCATGACCTGGTTAGCTCTGGCCCTTCAGTAGCCAAATCCACCGGCATGCTGATGCCTGTTTGGCAGTCAGTTTGGCCTTCTACCCTGGGCAGGGCCCATAGGAAACAACCTTTGACTATCTGTTTGACTACTTATTGGGTGGAGCAGGGATACAGAGGAAGCCAGTGCAAGGAGGCCTGTAGCAGTTGGCTCGCTGGGAACCTGACTAGCTGGTCAGGTTGGAACATCCAGTCGTGGAAATGCTGCACAGCAGCAACTGGGGGCAGTCCTGTCTGTGTCAGGATTTCTGCTTTAAGGTTGTTGTAGCCCTCTGACAGGGCAGGGAGTGGTAGGCAGCCTGTACTTTACTCATTATTCTGAACACGGAGAGGTAAGCTTACATATCACCCAAGGGAGTCAACTTGGTCAAAGTCCATGGGAAATCCAGCAAACTGTACCAATGGATTGTGCTGTTGGACAAGTTTTTATTACATATATTGTTGTTCTCCTTCCAGGCCTTATTTAACCTGACTTTTTATTTCAACTGCTCTGAAATATTGAAAGAGTAAAGTATAGTACAGAAATTGTATATAACCATCCATCTATTTTCCAGTTGTTTATCTAGAATGGGGCTGCAGGAAACATCCTGGACAGCCACATATATAGAGGATTCTGATTATAAAATATTATGATTATACAAAATTGGTTGATTTGCATTTATTTGTAATAATTGTATATTTTATTGTAAATATTGTAAATTCCTATACTTACATTTGAGGAATAATTCTGACTAGGCCTGTGTGTGTGTGTGTGTGTGTGTGTTTTCCCTGTAATTTGTATAATTGGAAAAGATCTGTTTAGTTATCTTTTAATGAGGGTTGTTATGATAGATTTACATTTCATCCGTTTTTAACCAGAATGGCAGTGTAGTTCAGTAAGGTAAGGCTGTGCTTATGTATGCAAGGTAATGGGCTCAATTCCTATAGCTGGAAGAGGATATAATTGCACCTGTAGCAAGGCCCTAACTCTAACTGCATTCTGGGTAATGCTGCACTTTCACCTAAAAGGTCTTTCACCTTTGTATTAATTAGTTATGTCTATATCTCCTATAATGTGAGCATTCATTAATCAGATAAACTGAGATGTTATAATAATGCAATGAATAATAATAAAAAAAACACCTCACAGTACCTTAAAAGTAATTAGTTAATTTCAATGATCAAGAAAACATAAAAACCTCATATATCTAAAATGTATTGATCTTGTAGTATCAGCATCAGTTCAAAACTCTCCTGGACAAACATTTATCCAATATTAAAAGTAAGTTACAAAACATTGAAAACAGTTAGCAAGTACAATGGCGGTACTGAACATTTTCTTGCCATGCTTCTGTTCATAAGCATCATCTCAGATTTAATTATACGATAGGTTCCGCTGAATTCATTTCATTTCACTACTGACCAAAGACTCATTTTCGTGTGCATCACTCCCTCTTGTCCTCCCAGCTCCCCTCTCCCCCACTGCTGTACTCTCTCTGTTTATCTCATCTCTCCCTGTCCCATTTGGCTGATGAAAGCCATGTGCCTTTCTGCATGTATTCAGTCCCTACTGCCACTGTCACAGAGGACTTCAGATAAGCCAGGAACTGCCTGAGAGCTTCACATGGCGGAATCCAAGGTCAGGGGGCCGTAATGCGTAAATAAGCATATACTGTACAGCAAAGGTTAATATATTGCATGAATGACACTTATGTGATGCTAAATTAAACAAATATAACTTAAAAATGTCAACTATGTATAGAATTATTATTATTATTATTGCTATTATTATTATTAGTAGTAGTAGTAGTATTTTTGCTGGCCAATGGAAAAGTCCTAGTGAACTTGTGAAACTTTGCTATTATATCAGTATGAAAGAATTTAGGAAATTACCTTTGTATTAATACTTGATTTAAAATATAATAATGACAATTTATAGCAATTAAAATTCAATTGCTTTAGTTCAGATTACCACTAATGAGTAAAGCTCTTAAAATCTACTACTTCTTTCCAAATGAATGACATAGTAATCATTTTATCCCTCATTGTGGGGAAAAAGCACAATGAAGAATAAAAAGTTCCATTACAGAACACAGATCCATATTTTACCAATGTTAGCATAAATTACACTGTACAGTTCTTGCTCTGATACCAATTACATTCTTCACTGGGCATTCATTGGAAGTTCAGATTTACTGCACCTATGTTTGATTGACTCTGTTGTACTAATTGCCTCATTGGTACATCAATTTGAAGAAAAGTATATGCTAAATAAATAAAGAAATGTAAATTTTAGTTGGAAAATCCAATTATTCTGAATGGTGACAGACCCACAGAGTTTGAAAGGGTATTTCCTTCAAGCAGGAAGTCTGTTTGTGGGTGTATATCTCATTACACTATACAAAACTGTGCCAAAGCCTTAGGTGGTGAAAGACAAAAGGAAAAAGCTATTTGGGAAGTGAGCATATATTTACTCTGCACAAAAAACACAAAAAACTAAGAAGAATTTCTTCTGTTCTCCGAAAACTTGCTGATATCTTGTTGGATGGTTAGATGAACACCGCTTCAGTTCCCAGACTGGTGAAGGACATCCCAGCACTTTCCATATATTCATCAACTAAACTAAAATTTCACCACAAGATCACTAAATTAATTTAATTTATTCAAAAGTCAATGAAGTATTGATTAGCTATATGCGATGCGATAGTGGTCAATTAAAAAAATGTATGAGTATGAGTATGGCAAAGCTGACACACATTTACTGACATCATATCATAGTTTTACACCAACATGAAGGTCATCATTTTCTTTGATTGCCTAAGACTACTGCACAGAACTGTATAACTCCAAGTAAAAGATCAGTATCACTGTCCTGTGTATATCACCCCTTTACAGAAAGTGTATTTCACATTAACATCCTCAACCATAAAGTTCAAGGTGATGTCTCTGGGTATCTAGTGAGGGTTGCGTACAAAAGTTCCAAATTCAAACATTGTTCATAAATTTTAAAATAACACGACTCCAAAAAAAAATGTTTCTGGCACTCTCAGTGCTTTAACATGAAGACTTTACACATGACGATTTGATAAGAAGTATGACAGATGTATTCAAAATATAAAATGAAGCACAGCATATACAAAAAATGTGAAAAGAGTATAGAAATCCATCCATCCATCCATTATCCAAACCGCTTATCCTACTGGGTTGCGGGGGGTCCGGAGCCTATCCCGGAAGCAAC
>JABFEA020000098.1:29000576-29026004 GCA_019775915.2 Cyphomyrus plagiostoma | reverse complement strand
CAGGCGGAGACCGGAACCCGGGTCCCAGAGGTGTGAGGCAACAGTGCTAACCACTGCACCACCATGCCGCCCCCCAGTACAGAAATAAATAGTCAAAATACCAATAAAACTCCATTTTATTCAGAAATATCAGAAGAAACTACAGAATGCTGGGTAACAACCCCCCTTCCCTCATACATCACAGGATGCTAGGTAACGACCCCCCTTCCATCATACATCACAGGATGCTGGGTAACGACCCCCCTTTCCTCAAACATCACAGGATGCTGGGTAACGACCCCCCTTCCCTCATACATCACAGGATGCTGGGTAATGACCCCCCTTCCCTCATACATCACAGGATGCTGGGTAACGACCCCCCTTCCCTCATACATCACAGGATACTGGGTAATGACCCCCCAAAAATGGCCTCTCGTTTGTAAATTTCTTATGATAAATGCAATTCAGCTTAGAATAAATGCGGGAAGTAATGTGGGAATACATGTTATTTTTCCTGAGTATTTGTGTGTCTGGCCACAGAATCAAAAAGCTCAGATGTTGCTTGGATACACTTACAAACGCACATGATTTAAATCTAATCACTTCAATCTCGAAAGCTTTAATAATGACAGAACTTGTTGTACTTTTTTCGCTCACTAGAGGGAAGTATTACAGTAGTGAAGACTAAAGGCAATTGTTCTTTATTTCCGGGTTCTTCTGTATTACAAAAGTGCATAAGGCTCACCTAAAAGATAAAAAGCAGCAATTATATTTTAAGATTGAACACACATTGCAATTGAAGTTGCTTTCATAAATAAGATTTGAAATGTCAAGAATAAAATTTCAACATTAAACTTGCAAAGTCATGAATAGGCCAATAGTTGAAGTTATATTTTGAGAATGAAGTCAAAATGTTGAGATTTAATGCAAAGTTTAGTGTTCAGGTTTAAGTTGGCCCCAAAACTTTTCTGAAGTTTTTTTTTTTCTAGCTGACTTCAATGATTTGATTTGATGACTGATTTTGGTGGGGGGGGGGGGGGGTTGGATTTGCTTACCATTTAGATTGCATGTCTGAAGTAAAGATATGATCATATATTGAAGGAGATAGAGACAGAGAACAAATCATAAACCTCAAAATTTTCTCTAAATTCTCAATATTGAGAGGTATGCCTGGTGAGTCCCGGGGTTGTTTGTTATACCCAAACATGTTTAGTTTGCTTTGGAACATTTGTTACCATAGCAGCTAAAAGAACAAAGAGTAGCTGAAACAAAAAGATAATATGTTACAATTTCATAAATAATGCTCTGCATTATGTCTCCTGCTTTTTAGGTGTCACCTGGATCCTGAAACCAGGACACCACCCTTGGGAAGCAAGGAGAATGAAAACTCAGATAGCAATGAGCCTACCCAGAAAAGGTGTAGGGCAGGGCCCGTGGAGGGAGAGGGGAGGGACCAAGCTGTAGGAGAGATTTAATTTCTGCAGCCTCAGATCCGTAAGATTCAATGTGCCTGTTTTCAACTTCAACTGTTCCCCACTTTAGCAATACCGGTTCTGCAGTTCAGAGGACAAACCTTACAAATCTGACTCACAGTAATGATTTTTTTTTCTCTCCATGGAACCTGAACAGACAAGAAGAATGCAGTTCGGATCTAAAGAGAGTGGCCGTGCTTGTAAATGCATTCTGCTTGCCCACTGGGAACTGTAAAGGCATTGATGTCGTCTGCCTGTATGGAGGTATATGTGCAGATGACTCTCGGTCCCAATCCCAGGCCCTGTACAAGATACAAATGTACAAACTCCACTGTCACTTGCCAGTAGAGAGCTTGCTGTCTAGATATTATTAATTGCTGCAGCCACCCTACCTGACGGGCTCAACAAGGGAGGTGTCACCAGCTGGAAGCTATCTAAAGGTGCCACTTATTCGGGAGGGGTAGGCCAGCCCCAACAAGGAATATGGAAATGGTACTTGCCCAAAGATGAATGAACCATAAGCCGCACTTGTGTTTTGAACCAAGGGGGTGTATATTTTGCCCCCCACTGAGTCTTCCTGCTATATCACACGTGTTTCAAGTCGACATAAAGCTAAGGAGAGCGATGTTCAACCTGCACAGTGCAGAGGGTAGTTTTACAGACACTATCCCATGGCCAAATCTCTTGGCCTTTATAAGATTAAATGATTTTTGAGGTTTTCAATTTCCTGACTGGTTTTTCAGTTTGCAAATAAATGTATATCGAAATGCTTTTCCAAGATATTGACATTCAAATACTAATTGCTGAGCATTGTTTTTTGTTCTTGCCCTTTAGATATATGTCTGGTTTCTTCTTCTTTTTAGACAATCTTTTTTGTTTTGGCAGCTTTACAGATAACCTTTTTGCGTTGCCAATACAGATTCCTCTGGTGAGAGTTGCTTGCAGAGAATGAAGAAAAATAAATGCACATTCATGTTGCATCACGTTTTACTGTCACTCCCAGGTAACGCCTGGAAATAAGGCTATTGCTGAAGCAGCACGACATTTAGCCAGGGGGTGGAGGGAGGGGTAAGGGTGATGTGACTACACTTGTCTAGTCTACGGAGAATTGGAGCTGCTGGTTTTCACATCAGAAATGCCATTTGCATTTTTTAGGTGATTATTAATGATTACTCACAATGTGAAAGCAGTTATGAGAAATACTGGTTTCCAAGCTTTATTTATATGGTATATCAGTCAAACACAACCAGTTGAATGAGCAATATTAACATTTCTACTTTCCATTTTTTAACTAAAGGTGAGCTAAAAACACAATATTTTGCATAGAAAAACTCCATTGGTTTTTGATTATTAATCCGTTTTCAATAAGAATATTCAAATTTGTATTGATGAAGCCCGGGATGGTGTGATTGAATGATTAAAACGTAACAGGATGACTGCCGGCTCAAGTCTTGTGGTCAGTGAAGTGATGTCACCGTTGGGCCCCTGAGCAAGGCCTGTAGTCCCATTTCTTGCAGACACTGACTGACCCTGCTTTCACAAATGTATATTACCTTTGGATAAAGCATCTACTAAATAGAGATCAATGTAAAATAAAACAGCAACAAATGTATTACCTGTTAAAATGCAATAAAGAACATTTAGTCTCCCATCATACCATAATGCCCAATGTAATCTGACTCCCAGAAGCACTCTAACAGAAACGAATTTAGTTAAAAATGTTTTAATTAAACAAAGCAAATGCTTTATTAGAGACAATAACAAAACATACTTTTAAATTGCCAGGCTTATTATATGTTATAGCAGGGACACACATATCAAGACAAATCCCTTGTATGTTTAATATACTTGGCCAGTAAAGATCTTTGATTCTGATGACATATCGATGCTAAATTTGGTACCTTTGCTCACGCAACATTACAGGATTTTCTACACAAGTCTTTTAAATATTTTCAGGATAATATTTGCTACATAGATATGGCTTACTTGAAAACCTTAAACTTTTTACATTGAATCAATTATTGATGGTTAAATGCCACATGATATATTGTACCTAATTAAAAAAGACTGGGGGAAGGTTTCAGCTGTACTGAACAAAGGGACATTGTAACAGAGTTTCTCCCAGCCCTGTACAGACAACAAAATGCACATGATAAAGGACACAAACAATGCACCTTAACACCAGATAAAAATTACTTACAACCTCTGCATATAATTTGATTAGCAAGACCAATAAGCAGATGACATAATTTCTGGGTGGAATAATTACTAAAAATATATTAGATCACTTTCAGTTACCAATTTTTCAACCTTGGCCTGCTTCTCCACTGACTTCACCTTAAACATTCAATTAACAGACTGATAAGGTAAATTGACAGTTGGAAAATACCCTGTCCAGGAGATGGATGGAGCAGCTCGGTTCTGGGCGTCCAGTTCGGAAGGTAATGGCACCACCCTGGCAGCATATCGATAGCTGGCTTATTTTGTGTTGTCGGGTGTTGCAGCTGTATCGTTTGCGGGTAGTGAAGGGGCTGATCCTGTGTGAATGTACTCTCAGAGCAGGGAGGAGTCAGCAGCGAGGGGACCATCGCCAGTGTGTGTAGCCTTGCTGCCTCTACTCATTGGTTTTAAATTGCTATTTTTTATTTAATGTATTATTTTTGCAATTTACCTATAATGCAGAAAGTTTCAAATTGTATACAGAAAACAGAGACTGAGCGCTGTCTGTCATTGCTGTGCAGAAAAGGGAGATCGAGTGCAGTCATTTGAGCACCAACTTCACAGTTAAAATTAAAATAATACACAAATAAAAACTATGGAATGGTTAGGAGGCATGACACCATTTGGGAGATCATGACTATAAGAGAAGGGAAACCTGTACAAAAGTCTTTGATTGTAAGGAAGTTTTTTCCTAAAGAGCTACATAAATGAGCCAATCAAAAAAAAGTCATCATAATTGTGAACCAGCTGTATAAGCTGTATATTATGGCTGGTTTGATGTTGAGTTGATTTTTGACAATATCATAAACAGGCCTTTCTGGCCTTCATCCGATAGCTATGATTATCTGGAAGCATTTTGCATACTGCTTTCACTTATAATACTATTGTGAAGAATTCTATAGACGATCAAATACAGTGGTACCTCGGTTCTCAAACTAACTAGAACTCAAATTTCTTGAAAGTTGAACAAACCAGTTTGACCTAGAACTCAATCTGAATATCAGAAGTCGAACTGTGAAGGCTGGCCTAATATAAATTGTACGCGCCAGGCAATGAGTCATACTACAATGTAATTCTTACTTGAATGCCTTCTTCACAGACTGGACGATTAACCAAATAAAGCAGCGCAACATTACAGTAACTAACAATAAATAAACCAGTAACTTACGTGTACTAATAGAGCATTTATGTCATTTATTTAAACTTTATTTTACCAGGTAAATTAACTGAAAACTAGTTCTCACTGCTTTGCATGATATTCAGGAGAAATAGCAGATCACACATCGGAACTGGCTGGGATACAAATGTTATACATGCAACTAAACACTTCAGCCAATAAGGACAAAGGTGCGTCGCCACGGAGGCGTTCCAGTTTGTGCAGCTGGGTGAAAGGTCGCAATGCATCTAACCGTAATGCATTGCGTCAGGATCAGAATGCATTGTTTTAAGCCAGCGCTGTAAGCAAGTCGAACGCACCCAATGACCGGACTGGGGAAACAAACTGAAATGCGGACTTAATACAGAGGACTAATGACAACAACCAGAAACAGCTGATCACATGGGGATCCCACAGGAGGTTAACAAGGGGACGTGCACACGGAAGGAGCCAACAGTGACAGGACAGGGGTAATGTTGGGATAAGATCTTTATTGTTTTGGAAGCCATTAAGAAAAAAAATGTTATTCTTGTTTTATCCTGTTCATTTTGTGTTTAAATGCTAAAAAAATAAAACATTTAGGTGCAATTTTGGGGGGCCTGGAACCAATTAATTGGTTTTCCATTATTTCTTATGGGAAAAATTTGATCAGAACTTTTTAGGATTGGACCCGGAGTCCGTAATGGATTAAGTTAGAGAACCGAGGTACCACCTTTAAGTTATTTTGTCAAACTAAAATCTTAACTAAAAAATTTTTGTCAGTGTAGTCAACGTGTTTATTTTTCATATACAAATATAAGATACTGGAAAACTATGATGTATAAGGCACATCACTCTAATTAATTTAATCAGTCATATGATGTTGTGTGTCTCTTATCTTAAATGGTTCTGTGATCTCCACTGGTGGTATCAGTTAAGTTCTGGAAAACATCAATTTCCTGGGACCTCTGATGGGAGGAGAAGATAGTCCACACCGGCAGATGCTCTTTCTACACAGTTGTGGAAACTCAACCTGCTTCAGGCCCAACTGATTCAGTTTTACACTGTTATCACTGAGGCAATGTGGTTCTGTTCATCCACATTACAGCAACATATCGAAATCCAGTGAATCATCAAGGCAGCAGAAAAGATTACTGGGTGTAGTCTGCCAATGCTCCCAGATGTCTATAACGGGAATGTCGTGAAACACAGGATCAAGATTAGAGCTGACCCCTTTCACTCAGGGCACCAGGCTCTACCCTCTGGCAGGAGACTCAAAGCCATCAAAGGCACGCGGGGAGTTTTTTTCCCACAGCAGTGAACCCCACAAACAGTAATCGACCTGCTAACAACTGGCACTGTGGTCAGCTGGAATACTATAACTCTTCCTGGCATCACCCCTCCCCCCCTTCTGCTTGCATCTTGCGTTCACTATTTCTTTCACCCTTCATTGAACCACATACTGCTCCAGATTATCAGTACATAGTCTAGCATAAAAAGTATTTGCAAAATATTCTTGTTTACATACTTTTATATTGTCAGGCTTATTATATGTCATAGCTGGGACACACATACCAAGACTAATTCCTTATATGTTTAATATAAGTGGCCAGTAAAGATCTTTGATTCTGATGACATATCGAGGCTAAATTTGGTAATTTTGCTCACACACCAGTACAGGCACAATTCAAGCCCCCAGTGATGGATGCATGAGGCAACTGTGCTACCAACTGATACACCTTCATAATATTCTACTGTGACTATTACCAATAAAAATAGTAAATTAATAAAAGGTTTCTTTTGTAATGTTTATATAAATGTTTATATAAACCTGATTATAACAGCGATATTTTAAGCCACAAGCTTCTGTACCTGTGATCTGAAGGTTGTTCAAGCCTGGCTTTTGCAAAACAATCACATCTGTGGCCCCTTGAGCGAGGCCCTTAACCCCCAGCTCCATGGATGCTGCTGTAGGTAGCTGCCCTTCACTGCCAAGCTTACTCTCACCTACATGTGTGTCTGTGTGTCATGGAGAGAAAGATGGTGTAGAGAATTTCCCTACAGGGATCAAAAAGTGTTGTCATAATAATAATAATAATAACAATAATAATAATAATCTATCTATCCATTTTCAAACCCGCTTATCCTACTGGGTTGCGGGGGGTCCGGAGCCCATCCCGGAAGCAACAGGCACGAGGCAGGGAACAACCCTGGATGGGGGGCCAGCCCATCGCAGATAATAATAATAATAATAATAATAATAATAATAATTATTATTATTATTATTATTATTAGTAGTAGTAGTAGTAGTAGTAAATATTAATAATAATACTAAATGCTTGAATATTTTTCGTAATGTAAATAGATATAGTCAAGGTTCAATTTTGCTTCAAACCAAAAACATTAAATTAGGGAAAATATGTATTTAAATGCATTTTTTAAATGCACACCCCAAAACAGTTTTAAGATCTTTACGGAAAGTTGGAGTGTTAGAGAGCGTGAACATGTTCCAGAAAATGTGGAACCAAGATCATTGTACAACACATCGTTGTACAACACATTATACTGTATACCTTGTTACAAGGTCATTTGTGCAGAATCTTCATTAATGTATTTCAGCCATGAAATCTCAGTGCTAAATGTGCAGAGGAGACTTCGTAGAATCGGGCCGTCATGGGCAGCTGCCAAGACAGCACTGCTGCAGGATAAAAATAAGAAGAAGAGACTTTTGGGGCCAAGAAACACAGTCAGTGACATCAGACTAGTGCAAATCTGTCCTTTGGTCAGATGGTTCCAAATGTGAAATTATTGGTTCTAGCACCATGTCTTGGTAAGACGCAGGGTAGGTGGCAGGATGATCTCTGCAGGTGTCATGCTTACGGTAAAGCATGGGGAGGGTGGTGCAATGACCCGGGGTGCCTGGCTGGTGACACTGTCGGTAATTTATTTAGAATAGAAAGTGCACTTAACCAGCGTGCCTACCACAGCACACTGACACGATACACTATCCCATGTGGCTTCTGCTTAATTGCAATCATTTGTTTTTCCACAGAACAATGACTACAATCACACCTCAAGGCTGCGGTAGAGTTATTCGTCAAGAAATGAGAGCGATAGTGTGCTGCAGTTGACCTGAGCCTCACAATCACCAAACTTAAATCCTCACTGCATAATTCCACATGACTTGTTAAAGAAACCTTTGACTGGAAGCATATATATTTAATACCAATATACATACATATGTACAGTGTACTGTACTGTGCAAAAATCTTAATCAACCAAAGAAAATAATTTTGAAATTATGTCGGTGTAAAATTGTCATTTTAAAACTTCTCAGAAAGTCACCCCAGTATTTACAGTGACCATCCAATATACCCAAGTATTTGTTGACTCAACCACTAACATATTAATTAAGTGAGCCGGTGGTGAAATTAAGAAATACATGAAATGGCTGGGGTGCCCCACAGTCTGGGACTTGAAGCAGTGTTCTTCTAGCCACCCAACAAGATATCACTAAATTTCTGGGAAACAGGAGACATTATTATGGTTTATAAGAAAGTATTTTCAAGATGAACCTCATTTTTAATTTTGTTTTATTGACATTTTCAAGTGAATATTAAGTAGCAAATGGTACATGTTTTGTCTTGTCTGTATCAATTTACTCTAGCTTTGAACTCATTTACCCAATACTTCTATCACTGTTGTGACGTTACTGAATGTCATTTGCAAAATGCCAGTGTGTAAGGAAATGTTGCAACACTAACAATTTAGCTCATTCAATTAAAGCACAATGCTGTAATTCATTATGGACACACAGCAAGATCTGAACTGATTCAAAGACTTTCCATTCATGCCACATGAAGAGATTACAGCTAAGCCTTTTATTCCAACTAATACTTTACTATGGTGTCCATTAAACTGGACATTCCACTATGCTCTCTTCTATTTGCTGCACAATGGGTCCAGTACTGCAAGAAGTAGAAAACAGTAGTCTAAACAAAACTGTGATTATCATATCACAGAGATTTTATTAGAAAGTATGGCCAGCATTGCTGCCTTTATACTGACCCAGGGTTTAAGCTTAGAAACTTTGTGTGAACTGTATGTCATTTCTCAGGAAGATAACAAACTGTTGACTTACATAGTATTTACACAGTATCAACAGTAGAATGCACTAGAGAAAACTCACTAAGGTGAGGCTAACCGTTTTGCTGATGTCACACTTGTATATATGTAGACAAAAACAAAGACAATATTACAATATATAACAATTTCTAAACTTATTCATGATAATTATGACCTATACTTATCTAATCTCTTGGATGTTCAACAATGACAAGATGGTCAGTGAGACTTCCAGCGCGCAGATGTACTAACCTTGAATTACTACCGCTATTCATTTTTCATATATGTTTGCAGGACTACAGTGAGCTGAAAGCCTGCACTGGGAAGCATGGGGTATGAAGCTGAATTACTTCAAGAACCAACTCACATCATATCATATCACTTTAAACTTTCTGCTTTTAATAGGCAAATTACATTTTATTTGAGCACATCTTAACATACAAACTCCACAAGGATTCAAGGGAAAGGATTCAAATCCCGCACCTGTAGAAACATAAAGCACAATGCTAGCCATTGAATCATTATGCTGCCTTATGTATGAATGGATGAATGAATGAATGAATGAATGAATGAATGAATCTTCCCATCTAGAATCAGTCCAGAATGATGAGCCAATGTTCTTTACACTATTCTGATACATGTACAATCAGATAATGTTTATGGTGGGGGTGATTTTCCAGTTGCCCTATGTCAATTGTCAGTTTATAAATTTAACAAAGACATTTAAAAAAGAACAAAGGTCATATTGATTGTCCGAAACAATGACCCTTAGCTAATACCTAGACCCCAAAGTTAAGGTGATAGCAGATGACTATTTTAGAACTTCAATGGTAGCAAAAAATAACAAACTCAATAATGAATACAACTATAAATTCCCCTGCAACTTAGTGAATTGTTGATGCATTGAGTGTAATACGCCATTATGACATATATATTCTTAAGAAGACGTCGTTTGCTCTGTTTCACATAGTTATCTAGTTCCCGACTACTTTGCATGACTCACTTCTTTCCTGGGAACAGTTTCATGATGTTTGCTAGGTGTGGCCACTCTGCTTTGCAACCATTTAAACGTGGTTTTGTTATGTGAAAATAAAGAGCTGGAAAGTGATCGAGAACTCAAAACAACAATATCTAAAACAGCAGTGAAAAAGAAAAACTGCGAAAACCAAAAAAATGTATCGTTAATAAGTACCCATACCGAGAGAGCCCATCTTGCACCCTTTCTCTTTTAACTACCCTTGGTAACGCGTTTTACAGTATAGAACTGCAGTTAGCAAACAACACCTGTATTTTTATTGCAGCCAATGAGGAAGGAAAGATGAGCCCGTGGGCGGGGCTATGATGGCAGGGGCGGAGACTTCCGTAAAAGCATATCTGACAGTCTCATTGTTCGCAACGAAATCCAGACCAGAAACCGATCGTACTTCAGGGTAGACTGTCGACGGAGGAAAGTTCTTTTTTGGAGCGTTACGTACCTGAAGTACACGAACATTTTCCTTCATTACAAAGGTAATACATTATTTTGATGGAACGAACTATCAATTTTAAATCCTTTTCAGATCAAAATAATATAATCTAAATACAGTATCTTTCCACGACTTTTGTAACTATGTACTGTGCTCTCGGGGTGGTGTTCGGTCCATTTCAAATGAATTTTTGCGTGCAGGCAAGATTTTTCATTTCGTGATAAGGCGTGCAAAACCTTCCTTCCTACAGTGTTTGATCTATTGTGGTTTGTAGTGAGTACCTTGCTTGATTTTTTTTTTTTACGTTTTCTAAATGTACGCGTATTCATCTGTGAATTATACGTGCTTACGCACAGTACCGATTATGTTTTTTTATATGAACGATGGGGATAATTGTTCTGCTTTTTTCCATATGATATGACAAGTAACAACGTCTGGTAGGGGAAAAGGAAGGGTAGGGCACAATTTAATCTTCGTCTCATATGGAGGAAGTTGGACCGGGTATAACAGGTAAACAGTGGAATGTTGCCGTAAACGCGATATCATGATTTCGTAGAGGCGGCGTTGCTTTCAGTATTCGCAATACGCTACTCGGTGGTGAAGAGAAAGGAGATCACATAGGGGTGAACAGCAATATGTCCCTCTGGTCCGCGGAAACAACAGGAAATCCCAAAAGAAAACAATGATAACATTTGTTATTGAAATATAGATTCATTTTTACCTTTCCAGCTGTCGGTACAACTTATACCCAACGGCCCTGGAGTAGTTTGAGTTGACGGGGGTCATTGTGTCTGGCGAATCAAGCAGTGAGGTCACGGCAATAGGGTGGATCAGCCACACCCGTGTGTTAACCCCAAGAAAATGTCAAGTTATCTCGCCTTGTAGTTTTATGGCCTATTTTATTGTGTACTGTTTTTGCTGGTATATGGGGAAATTGCATGATTTCTGCAAATTTTTGTTGAGCAATTCACTGTTGCTTTCATGTCAGATTTCTTTAGATTTTATCATTTTTCAACCAGTAAATGAACTCGGGAGAGGTGGGACTTCGCAGAACTGGTTTGTGTAAATTACTCACTGTCTAAAACATGTGTGGGCAACAGCTCCAGCCATACAAGTTTTACATGTATATTAGTGTATGACTTATTTGCTCGTAAAAAGATGTGTAAGTGATTTGTTCCTCACACAGTCAATGAATTGTCTTTTTCACTGACTTACTGGAGAAATTTCTCAGTATCTAAATAGTTGTGTTGTCTGGCATTACAAATTGGAATATATTTCACTATATATCATGTGTACAGGAAATTGAATATTGTAGTTTGCAGGATTCATGTTGGTTGATCTGTAGAAGATGTAATGGGATGATTCTTTAATTGACTCATTAAAGATTCACCTATAGCAAAGCACTAACTGTACTGGTGGAAAAATTATTTAAAAATTGCCTGCTACATTAAGGATACATAGGTTTAAGTTAAGCAAACATATTTGATTGCTAATCCGTATTGTATACTACAAGAGTAGATTTGTTTCTCCATGGATATTATTCCTTTAACATTGTTTTTGTAACGTTATAAGACAAAGGAGGTTATTGCTGGCTAGCTAGGTGGGAGTATGAATCAGCTATGACCTTTTGAAAACAAAACTGATTTCATTGGCTTAAAAATAATTATATCTTTTTAGCTGAGCATATACTAGTGCAAGACTCATTGAATAATTTATGACTTGTGCTTTGGGTCTTCATTTGTTATTTCTTAGTATCATTTTTCCCCTGTCCAGTGCTACAGTACAGTATTCTGCCAGCTAGAACTAATACCACATTCAAGACATTACATTTCAGCTGTTTAACAATGGATTAAATTATAGAAAGTATTCAAATATGCATCTTTAATACTTTTTCAGATTAGTGCAGTGTATAGCAGCATTGCCCTGTTCCTCTGAGGTAGGGGGTTCAAACCGCCCCACCCCTCTGTGTCAGGAGTTCACATATTCTCCCCATATTGTACAGGTCTCCTTATGCTGTTTTGTTTTCCACCCACAGTCCAAATACATGCACATAGAAATCTAACTCACGAATTGGCATGTAGTATGTTACCCCATTTAGTAGATTCCTGATATCATTTCTGTGTTAGAAACACCTTTAACATTTCACATTAGATAAAGGTTTATGCAAAATTATAAAAAAAAACTTTGAAAGACAAACTAGAGTTCATATGTTCACATTCATGTTGCTAGACTGATTGACTAAGTACAGTATATGCTTCATTATATGTGCTTTATTAGACCATGTACAACTTTCCTATCCATTCATGCACCATTGCAACCTGATGTAAACAAACACAGCTTTGCTCTTGTTCGTGTATGCAGCATCCTAACATATTTTAAAATATTTTTTTAATCCTTCAGTGTCCCTTGTGATTTATTGAACCTTAATGAAGCCCAGCAGGGAAAACATAGTGTCTAAATCATCTTAATCCAGTCCACAATCTGCTTGGTGTCTGTACAATATATTTCCCACATCTCGTTAGGTAGCAGTTAGGCTGGAGTGGCTCTCTAAATGCCCTTATTTTCTCATGAGAAGTCGCAATGTCTTTATCCCATAGCTTTCTGGGTGGCTTTGCCACCTGGCTGCGATATTGTATGTGCTGTTATTTACTGCTCCCTGGGTCATACCCTTTGTAATTCCTGCTCTGTTGAAATCCTTGATATTTTTCCACTGCAGAACATCAAAAGCCATTCGATTAAATCTAATGGTCTATAAATATATTTACAGTGGGCCATCAAAGAAAATTTTCTTTCCATACCTAAACAACAAACATATAAAAAGGGATATTCTGCACTAATGGAAATGTTGTGGATTCCCATGTTTAATTCTTAATCATTATAAAGATGCATAATTTGAACCGTGAATAAGATGTCCCTCCAAACAGGTGATTGTTATACACGACGACCCAAAACATTTTTCTCACAAAATAAATAGTGATTCCTGGAAACCTTATGTTGTACAGCGTCCATTATGACCTCTTTCCCATCTAAACCAAGATTTTATGGAAAATGTTCCTGCCCAGCAGCAAATACTAGACCGGGAGATTCGAATAAGAGATCGCCATTAGATGGATAATCATTTGCAAATAGTTCTGCTGGTACAGCTTTTCTGTGGCATTATATGACTGTGGTGGCATTTACTGCTTTACCTCACACCAGATTTCAGCACTGCTCTGTAACTTTGAATAAACAGCAGCATGTCAGTTCTCTCACGGACTTCTGAGTTGCCATGATTGTGATGCAGTGGCTCTCAGATTGGCATGGTTTCATGTTTGAGGCTGCTCTGCTGGATGTAATAAGAATGGATGTTTCCAGTGAATGCTGTTGCCGTGCAATGAGTCGTGACTTTCTCATTTGAAGGTGTGAACTGTCACAGCAGTAAATGTGTGTATCAGTACACGTCTGTGGTGAAAGGGTGGTTACTCATAGGTGGTGTTTTTCCTGCAAGAATCTTGCCACCCAAACACACCCAGGTCGCACCCTTACTCATAACTGCAATGGCATGTGAAGTCAACCATTAAGTATGACCACATATCCTTTGTTTAACATGAAAAAATAAAAAAATATTCTGAGGGAATATGTGCCTGCATTAATTATATAATATTTTCTAATTATTGTATTTTCTTTATTCGTTGAAGGGAGTGGCTAAAGCTGGCTGAAGTTAGAGATTTGTAAATGAAGAACCATTCATTTAGTAATTCTAGCTGCTGTATTTTGTATTTAAATGAATTGGAATGTACACCGCATTGTTTCGCGATTTTATAGGTGGCCCTTTTGTATGGAATAGCAGCTGTGTGAGTAGCACTGTTGCCTTACACCTCCAGCCCAGTGGTTCGGATCCCACCCCAGTACACGGTTCCTCTGGGCGTTCCAGTTTTCCCCTGTAGTTCGAAGACAGATGGTTAGATGAACTGGCATTTATAAATTAGCATGTTTTTTGTCCTGTGTCCTCAACTTGTGATAGTAAGATGGGTGTTTAGAGTTTTTTTTTCTGCAGTATAGATCAATGCAGCAGTTTTATTGAAATGTATTATTATTATTATTATTTCTGTTGTTGTATGAATATCCATATTTAAAATGACTATGTACTATGCTTTGTAACTGCTAGTTTGTGAACAGTGAATTATTATCGTTATGGGTTTAAGTGAAAGTGTTTCCCCTTCTCCCAACATGGTAGTAGTACAACTATAAATTTTATATATTTTGTGTATGTGTGTGTGTATGTGTATATATGTGTGTGTGTATATATATATGTGTGTATATGTGTGTGTATGTGTGTGTGTGTGTATGTATGTATGTGCGTGTATGTGTGTGTATATATGTGTATATATATATATATATATATATATATATATGTATATATATATATTACACACACACACACACACACACAGAATGTGTATATATGTATATATTAATGTATATATGTATGTGTGTGTATATATAAAATATACACACACAAATGCAGTATAGTATGCAGAGCTGCAGGAGAGTGACAGCCTGGTTTGTCATCAGCAGTAATATCAAGTATCAAACCTGGATCTCAGTTTTCCTGCTTTTGCCTTCATTTACGCAGTTCGTAATGTTTTTTTATCGTCGGTAGTGTAGCTACTTGGATGGGCTTGGCTGTGGTCTGTGATGGAGCGAGCTCTGCAGATATTCTGTTACTGAGTGTCAGAAAGAAAGCATGCAGAAGGAGTAACTCTTTAAACCTTGCAATCATCAAAAACCACACAGGAACAAGAAAAATAAAGCTCGTGTTCAGCTTGTCAGCTAGTTCTTTCACTGTAGCTGAACTGAAATGGTTTCTCCTTTAATCCTTCTCAATAATCATGTCAGTAGGAATAGATCTTAAGTCTGTATGAATGGTTTGTGTCACTGATGTTAATATTCAAACTATTATACAAGAAATTAGAAATAAAGGCTTATTTAGGCTGACAGTTAAACCAGAAATAAAATGTACATAACATATAACTTATCAGAGTTTGTGTGTGTGTGTTTATGTGTGTGTGTATATATTTGTATTTGAGATTCATATATATCAAATCCACACACACGCAATGCCAGTGGTTCTCAGATCTATGAACTGTACAAGATGTACTTCACCTGCAGCTGGTGGAAAACAAAACTGGATTGAAGCTAAAATCCCAACTTTTCATATCACAACAATTTGTACCAGTCATTACCACTCCCTCTCCCCAAGGTGGAAAATTGAGTCGCACTATCAGATGATAAAGAGAGACCAAGGAAAGCATATAACCAGCTTTCTGTGCCTCACACCAGGCTGAAGCGCATGTTCTTATGCGTGAGGATCTGCCTGCATGTCCTACATGTAACGCTCCTTAAACACTCTTTTGTATTTTCCTTCTTTTAACTACCTTTGGCATATTTATCATTTTCCTAGCTCTTTAACAAAGTTTTAGTGAAGTCAAGCCAGAGGCTCCCCGCGACCCAGTAGGATAAGCGGGTTGGAAAAAACATCTGTCTAATCTTAAAATCTGTTTAGGTTGTTTTGGCTGTAACAATTTCTAATTGTTTATGACTTTTCAATCTTTTTATTTGTTTGGTCTGTTTTACTGACCATTTGCTTGCCATGAATTTAGCCCTAGATACTGGTACGGCGTTAAATCAATGTCGGTGTCTAACTCTGTGCCTTTTTTGATTAGTATCTTCTGCTTAATCTTCCAAGGTAAGAGGTGTGTGTGGAATTTGCCGAAGTGTTTGAAATCAAACTGAATTTTTTTAGGTCTCGAGGTCAAGGCTCATTTGTCCCAGAATTGCTCTTTATTTAATTGCACCAGTCACAGACATTTTTCTTCTTAATGGGGGAAGATGACCTGGGGAAATCTGAAACAAGAAATAGGGGAGAATCTGATATGTCAAGGAATGTTTACTATAAGCATTAATAACCACAACATCCATGCATATTGGACTGGATCTTTCTGCTTTATGTAGCCTTTGATCAGAGTAAAGCTACGCTGTAATAAATACACCTCTTGTGCCGCTAGTTGTTCAAACAAAAAGAAATTGTATACTAAATTATATGGGGGGAGCACTAAAGAACATACACACCAATCAACTGAGAAAGCAAAAGAAATGGGAAGCGAAGTGCAAAGATAGTGGTTTTGAAGGATAGTGATCTTAAATTAGCTAAATTATGGATGTCAAGGATACACTATGGATGAGTTGTGTTCTACATTGTGTGCCCGTCCCTGATATCGCTCCCACCCGTGTGTAAGTTACTCAACTTACTGGGACTTCATTAGCTTGTTTTAGTATTGCCGTTGTACTCGGTCATCGCGGAAGCAGATTCCGATGAAGGTGGGAGAAGTGGGTTGGCTCCTATTCTCTAATTGCTTGGGAGATGCCAAACACTAATGCCCACTTTTACATCGGAGGAAGACCTGAAATGCCTGGGTTGCTTTTTCTTGTAAAAGTGAGTTGATCTGTCTTAGTTTCAAAAGAGGACTGACATCCTAATGCTCTATCTCAAATTTCTCAGATTAAGACCAGTGCAACGCAACAGTAAACACAAATCTATTTCCTTGCCTGTGGGTTCCAGTGATCATATCCCATGCACTTTGTTACATCCATGAGAAATGCATCTGATACTCTAATTTTAGTATGTTTTTTTCTGAATACTAGAATTTTGTCCAGTTTATCACTGATATCCCTGCATGCATGAGTTTGACCTGCAACAAATATTTTGCTCTTAACTCTGGGCTTGCATGCAGAATCCAAGCCTTTTTCTGGAATAGTGAACTTATTCTCATTTTCCCATTGAACCTGCTTGTTTACCTTTTCGACCTACCTAGGCACCAATGAAATATTCATTATGCGGTGCACTGCCTCCAAGCAACAACACACTCGTCTAACCTGGCTTTTAATATGCAAAGGCTAGTGCAGCATGGGATTGGATTGCGTCACTTACCAACTACACTAGTCGTCGTCAACATGGTAGTTTTCTCCTGTGCTACAGCAAGCTTAATGAAATGGTTTAGAAGTTGTTTTCTTACTTTTGCAGCTGCTTTGCCCAAAACACGTGGTGTAAATTCTTTAAGCAGCCATCACCACTCTCTCTGTTTTTCTTCTGTTAACATGGTATTGTTTAGCAGGATAGTGACTTGTCATGTAGCTGTTTATGCAGCATAGTGTCTTTGATTCCTTGTCTAATTTTAAACATTTATGATAATTTTGCACAACATTCTTTTTTTGTTTGTAGCCTACAAGGTTGTTTTAGTAGAATTTTGGAAAACTAATTATTATGGCCGAGGATGTCCCAGGAGGTGACAAATGTGTGCAGCCTATGAAATCAAGACGGTATGTGTCTGCATACTAATAATGGTTCTATTTGTTTTGACCAATATTTAAACAATGAAATACTTTACGGAAAAAAACAGCTCTGGCCTTTCTGAGGAACCTAGTGGAATCTGGCTTGAAGTTACTCTGACTGATATTAATTGATATTAATAGAAACATGACCGCAAGGTCAGCACATCCAGTGTAACTGCAGTAAGAAACATTTATCAACACACTGCCACATACTGCCTTTCATGGAATTTCAGCAGTGTGATGTATAATTTATCCAGCTAACAATCACCATCCAAGCATCTAGTCTGACAGCCCAACAAAGCATTAACTACAGTTATACTTAGAATATGATAATGTGCAATAATGAAAAAATCAGTCATGGCTGAACAAGGAAATTTATAAAAGCCTTTTTCTTGTACCCAAATCCAAAAATCTCTCCACTTTGTACTAGGTACATGTATTAGGTGCTTTTTCTTACCCACATCATACATATCCAGTGTTGTATATGCTGTGGGCAACATAAATTGTGTATTCTTTTATATTTTACCTACTTTGTTTTATTTTCTTTACTGTTCTTGTATGTACCGATCTGTCAGTACATATGTAAACTCGTATGCATTTATTCACTTTGTGTCAACTGATGCGTCATACAATATACTTGCGCAGACATACAGATTAGTAAACTACAAATTAAAAATCCATGTACAATGCTTATATTTAAGTATACTAATATGTATTTTAATAATGTATGAGAAATGTATTCCAGGCTGTGTTCTCTCTTCACTTTTATTAAGTTCTTATTTAATAATATTTGGAATGGAAGAATTCCATTCTGGGAAGCACTTTACACATGGACACGCATTTTGGGACCACTGTTCAAGTGATTTGTCAGCATATGTGTGAGCAAATCAGCTTCATTGAGTGTAACAGGATATATGTATGTGTGAGGTCTGTCTGTCTGTGTATATATAATTTGTTTCATAAACATTAAGGGTACAGTATTATTGATACAGTTTAACTATTACATTTCCCCCGTTAACCACTTTCTGTATTTCTTTTGATTTTTTTTTTCCTTCTATGGACTTTGCTCATGCGGAAGTTTGTTTTGGTAATTCAGCCAGTAATGCATCAAGGTCAGCAGCTGAGCATGAGGTACACAAACCAGCCTCCCCCTCCTCCAATGGTATTCCCCAAAGGTGTGGGGGGGAGGGCAGCCTTAAATAATGGACTGGGTGCATTTGCACACTTTGGAGACATCCTGGCTACCAGAGATTGGAATCGCATGGGCAGTTTTTGGACAAACTTGCATTGCTAAGTTTCCTGACAATTTATTTAAATTCACTTGTATTGTGATGAGTGTCTGCTTTTTTTTCACTTTTATTTAGCCACTCTGGAAGGAAGAGGGCTAATACAGACTGATCAGTGACTAGTTCTTTAAAGTGATTTTTTTTTTTCCTCAGTAATATTATATGATTCCCCATTAACTGATTTATTTAATCGTTGTGATTTTTAAATGCTTTTTTTGCTATTTAATTCAGAATAGGTTCAAGATGTGTTTCAACGCATCTCCTTTGAAACGCAAATTAATATTTTCCCTCTCCAAGATGCCCTGTTGAAGGTAAAAAAGTACTATGTGGGTCAGAACAAGAATAAATCCTACAAGGAAAATGAGGTTAACCGTTAAATGAGGCAGACAATAAAGAATGCTTGCTGTGCTGCATGGTTTGTGTTCTTAAGTGGTTTTTCAGCTGCCCCTGAAGCTGTAAGGTGGGAGAGTGGCCCTCTGCCACTTTCCATTCACATCACTGTCTTGGGCTAATAGCTGTTCTTGAGTGAACTGAAAAGTCATGATGTGTTTGGCCAGTGTACTCCAGATTCAGGAGGAGCAGAAGACTCTGTGGCAAAAGGGCATTGAAGCAAAAGACTGAACATTTACCGATGTGTGTTTGGCATCGATGACCTGGTGCTGGTGTGCTGCTGTTTTCAAGGTGATTTAAGGGGAAGGAATATCTTGGATAATTTTTATATTAGTCATCTTTCCAAATCAACTGCAGTACTATCTACATATTTTCTTTTTAGGAAGTATAGTTACTGTTTGTTACTTCCATCATGGCCAATACTAAACCCCCTAGTCACATGGCTGACAAGTTTAATTAAAAAAAAAAAAAAAAAATGTCCTGAAAGATACTCTGTTCAAATAAGTCTGATACAAAGTGAGGACACCATTCTGATTATGTTAGTTCTGATTATATTAGGATACATACGTCCATGCAGTCATAGAGTATTTGCTGACATTGGTTATTCTAACAGCTCATATTTGCACTGAGTAAGGAAACCAGTGTGCTCTGGGGAGAGTATTCATACTCCACACATCAACCCACAGGTTCTGAAGGTATGACACTGCAGTACACATTCAAGATGTAAGTTTGCAAGCACAAAAATAGACATTCGTTTTATTTCCTTAAAAATCAGGATGCCTGTCCTGTCCAGGCATAGCTGGCTTATAAATTTGAGTAGAGTCTCACTCACTGCTGATTGTGCATCAAGTAGTTTTCAGTGTTTTGATATCTTTAATATTTATACAGCATGCAAGAGCATGTTCAATGTGTGGAAGCATTTTTACATTTAAAATAATAGCTTTTAAAATATGGAATCTGAGGGAAAGTTTTATGAAAATTTCGAAAGATGTTTGCATTTTTAGGTGGTATTCAAGGTAGAATGAGATCTCGTCCATGGTAGAATTCTCAGTAGTGAAACCACATAAGCTGGGTCTTCATAGGTATTCATAGGGTAATACGCCTATTCAGGCGTGGCTGTGTCTTGCCTGTCCTCTAATTGGAATTGTGTTCATTCATTAAAACCTAGATAACAGTGGGTGTTTTAAAAATAAGCTTGCTTTCTTGGTCAGACTCAGTGGTCCTTTTGATATTCTGTCTTGATACAAGTAATGATGGTAGGCTTTCTTTGTCATCACTGAATTATGGCATAGAGGGTTTTTGTCATATGTTTAGCATGGTTTGCTAGCTGAGGCTGAACAAGTAAATGCCAGTGTTTTTCATTCAGAACATCCTGTCCAGAGAAATGAGTCCCTGCTGAGGAATGTCACATCTAGTCTAGAGAAGGCTGCTCATTTCATTTTTTAATTCTGTTTTTGAACCAACCAGCTGTTGGAATAGATAAAAGGGCTATTTGTGATGCTAATGACTACACACACCAACAGGAAGGCTAAAATAAGATATTGTGTCTTTCTGATTAGATGATTTGCAGTGATTGATTGAAATCTTGAACCTAAATTTAAGCATGCAAGTAATACTTTCAAATTTGCTGTCATGAAGGAAAATCTGGAAAAGGTCCATTTTTAAAGTAAAATAAAATGACATTAACAAATTCAAGAAGTTCATTTAAACATAATTATTATGTGACTTCAAAGAAATGGTCAAACAAGGGGTATTTGTGTGACTTTTTTTGCTGAAGCCCAATTCCCAAACTGGTGCTTGTTGTCAAGGAACGCATCCATTACAGTCTGTGATTTTACAATACTTCTCATGCTGATTGGTTCAGTATATCTCTCCAGACTGTAGTATTGAATCATAAGTATTAATGGATCATAACTTACATTTTATGGAGCCATGTGGTAGCCACTGGAATTTGCTCATGGATTCTTAAGTAATAACTACTCTGTGAAACTCAGTTTTGTTCCATGCATGTTGGAGGTACGTTTTAGCATGTACCATAAACCGTAACATTTAGTTGGAATCTCTGGAATTTGTATGGACATGTTCCAACCAGCAACGTGTGTGTGTGTGTGTGTGTGTGTGTGTGTGCGTGTGTGGTATTGCATTGATATATAACCAGCACTTTAAAATTTAAAAAGGTGTTTTTTATTTAGCTGAAAAAGTGAATTGATTTTGTAATTATTATTAAATGTTTATTTGTTTATCTACTTTGTGAGACTTTGTTTTTGATGTTAACACATTAAAATGTTTTCTGATATGAGCCTATTTCTGAATCAAGTTAAATGTCAATCAGCATCATATAGTGCAAATGTATTTCCATAAATTACCAATGCAATAATCATTGAAGAATCCAGAAACTAAAATCCTTTATATAGATTTTTCTGTTTTCATATATTAATAAGGTTTGTATTTTACCCATTTGGCACACAATTTTAGTAAAATATTCCAATACGTAAAAGATAATCACAAGGAGACTTTTAGATCATGAGAACTAAGGAAAAAATGTAATACTATTTATTCTTTATCTTACACTTTGACTGACACATGACCTATGAGTCCCTTTTGGTTTTTAATTTGCATGTATTTGTGTTCAATACTTTTGATGGTTTTTAAAAATAAGAAAATACCTACATTTCTCGCACTGGTATTGAACAGAAATTACAATACAGACTTGATTGTGAAATCAGAGATTAAAATCTAAAAACGGATTCATCCTTTTTACAGTAGTTGTAGGGCCAAAAAATAATGAGAATAAATTATTTCTGCCTCCTGCTGCTGTTGCTTGTTGTTTTTGTTGTCATCAAAATATAAATGTTTTACTGACATCGCTTAAGGTAGCTACACGCCGAACATTTAAGACCATATGTATGTGTACACATACACCCGCGAGACACTTGGATATATATATATATATATATATACATACATACATACATACATACATACATACATACATACATCAGAAATTACCCTAAAAAATAAGGACGCAACACACAGATGCATGTGTCAGTGTATGCAGAAGCACTCAAAAGCAAGATCGTACGCTTCCAGTCATATTACCTAGCAAACAGGTTTTTCTGGTTTTGGTGTTCTGGCCAAAACTCCCAAGGAAGGATACAGCTAGTACAAGCAAGAACTACATTATTGTAAATGATACAACCATCTCCATAGTTTTATACTTTAGGAAAAGGCTCCTTTCCTATGCTTTTTTCCTGTGATACTTTTGATACAAATAAGCAAGCTGCAATTGTTATTTTTATTGTATTTGTCTTAGTTTTTTGTTTTGTTTAGTTTCATTTTGTTTTGTTTTCTTGATGATCTGTAACTTTAAACCTTTGGATTCAGTGCGGTTAGAATTGCATGTCTTTCTCAAGGTTACCACAAGACCAAACTAGTTAAATTTTAGTGCGTTATCTTGAAGTACTTTGTTGCTCTGCATTTATGCTACCTGATTCAAGACTTAAAATTACACAAAGTGATCTGTTTTATTTGTATGCTTTAAAACCAATATAAATTTTTTGGTAACTTTTTTTTTTTTTTTAGAGAATATATTGTTGTTCGTCTTTTTTCTCCCAAGTTCACCGAAGAGCTCATACACAGGCAGTATATTAAGGCCAAACAATAGTGCAGACTCCGCGCTCTTGAGTAGAGCGAGAATGTCAGTGAAACTGGGCACAAACTGAAAATAAAGCACATTTTAAAGGAGTGTCAGCGTGAGGTATGCAGACTCCTCCACCCTTTGGCCCTCGCCATCCAAGAGATCAGATTACACCACACCCACATCCTGGCCCCCAAGTCAGAAGGGCTGAGAATGTGAAAGGGTGGATAGAGACAATAATCTAACTGTTTGAAAAATGAGATTCTTAAGTGCTTTTACAGTTAGCATGGATCAAAAATACCAAAGAACTACTTCTGAGAAACTTTGAAGATTGGGAAAGTATTAAAAGCTTTGATCCATGAATTCCATAGTGTATTATGCTGGCAAATACATAACTGATACAATGAGGAAGAGCAGTGGGTGTGTACGCAGACTCTTATAACTTGCTTTGATCAAAGTTTGAATGCTATTTTCTATGTGTGAAGGACATGGGTCAAGTGGCCAGGCTTGCAGTATGTGTGCGGGCTTTCATAGCAGCAGATATGAAATCACTTAAACTTAAAGGCACAATCCCCATTTAATTTCTGTTGTGCTTTTGCTTCCACTTGCAGGACTGCAAACAATTAACATAGATATCACGTATTGTATTATATTATTTAGAAAAGAAGTGGTTATTCATTTAGAAACTTTTAAGCACTAATGACATTGATTCTGTCTTCTAGGTAGACGTTAAGATCCAAAGGTGAAAATGGCACTGAAGAGTAAGTATTTTATGCAATGCTGTACATAATGTAGTATTAATAGTGGGTGCAGTGTCTGGCACACTTATATTACTGCGGGGGCTTGACTAAGGCCCTTAACCCCAAAAGCTGCCCCAGGGGTGCCACAAAAATGGCTGACCTCATAATCTGATCCCATGCATCAGACTTTACAGAAGGGGAAGATGGGATACGTGAAGACCAATTCCTTTAATTATTTCAGTACAAACAGCAAATGTAATTATTAAACTTTTCATATGGAAAGGACACCACATATATTTCAGTCTCTGTTTTCCTCGTGTTTGACCATCGGAATTCACCAGTAGTAATTCTTGTGGTATTTAAAAATTAATTCTTTTTTTATATATACAAATGTATTCCTGGCATTGTGTCCAGGGCGTATTCCAGGTTTGGATGGATGGGTAGATGCAATACGCAGATTTTTGGCAGTTGGATTTTTTAAATTCCATTAATTATTACTCAGGTTACTTGGGAGAATGCATCATTGTCATGTGTTTAAATGATACATTGAACATGCTATCAACCTATGAGAACATCCCTTCGTTTTATTATCCTTATTAGTGGGTGAAGCAGAGGGTGCAATGAAGGTAACAGAATGGCAGCAGACGTACTACACTGGAGATTCAGGCATCCAATCGGGTGCTACCACTGTACGAGGTCTGATGGAAGATGACCCCACAGATTACACTAAGAAGTACACACTCACCACCACAGTTACTGAGATTCCTGCAGGTAAGATACAAATACAGAAACTTTCAGTTAGTACAAGAACTGTTCCTCATCTTAATTATTATATGCTATGCAATAAATTACTGCTTGGCACTGTTATTAGGGGTCTAGTGCTGGTTATTAGTTTGTTATATTGTTTATGCTGGTGGTTGCAGTGATGGTATGGCGGCTCGAGGGGTTACACTGTAGCCTCATACTTCTAGGGTGGAGGATTTCAATTCCATCTCCACTGCGCATGTGCATTTTGCATGTTCTCTCCACATTGTATGGGTTTCCACTTGCAGTCCAAAAAGATATTCAGATGAATGTCGTGTGCATTCTTAAATTGCCTAAAACAGGCTTCTGCCTCACCTGCACCATTATACTGGATAAATAAGTGGAAGGATGGATGATCCATTCCCGTAGCAAGATTTTAGAACTGCAAAGCAACTGCTGTTGTACCATGTACGTGTGTGGAGGTTGTAAGCACCAAGCAGCCAGTCTCCCAGCTGCCTTTCTGCAGCAGCATTTGTCTATAGCAGAATGGCATTGCTTATGTTGAGCTTAGCATCCATAAGCAGAATACTTTGGATTCTGCTTTCTCAATTGTACATTAGTTTGGATAAAAGCTTCTGCTAAATGAATAGATGTAATTTTACCAGTAACATAGTAAAGACACCTCCCCGGAGGCTTTGAGTTCATGTAATGGACACACTTTGTAAAGTAAGACTTGTACTAACGTCTAAAAACCTGTACTAATGTCTAAAAGATTTTCTTATACATATACAGTACAGGCCAAAAGTTTGGACACACCTCATTCAATGTGTCTTCTTTATTTTCATGACCATTGGTAGATTCTC
>JABFEA020000098.1:28976158-29000476 GCA_019775915.2 Cyphomyrus plagiostoma | reverse complement strand
AACTTCACATGTGTTCATTCCTAGTTTTGATGCCTTCAGTGAGAATCTACCAATGGTCATGAAAATAAAGAAAACACTTTGAATGAGAAGGTGTGTCCAAACTTTTGGCCTGTACTGTATATGACATTGTAAAGTAACCCTAAAATGCCAGAGCTGAACACAGTTTCACTTATAATATTGATACTTTAACCAGCATTTGAATTTCCCCAATTTCTCAAACTAGCAGATGTGGAGTCCCAGTACGCATTTACACGGGCCCAGAGAGTGCGGGCAGCCATGTACCCCGAGACTATTACAGAGGGGACATCCATCTTGTCCACGCAAACTGACTCAGGGCAACAGACCAATGTGCAGCGCCTTGCTGAGCCCTCTCAGCTGCTTAAAGCAGCCATCATGCATCTCATCAACTACCAAGACGACGCTGAGCTGGCCACTCGCGCTGTGCCTGAGCTCACAAAGCTCCTGAACGACGACGACCAGGTAAGGAAGGGATCAGGAAGATCACTCTATAGTACAAGACACTTTTTAGAGTGGCTGTAAAATAAAGAGACATATACTTGTCTTTTATAAATCCATTCAAAAACTGCATTTCCTCAAGAGCTTTTATGAGCTACACCAGAGTTTAATGTCTTTCCACCATAATTTTCTTATTATATGACTGTGAATGTTAGCACTTAGTAAAATGATGCATTACGATTGTTCCATCTTCCTCTGCTCATGAAACGTAATGATTGTTCAAAGCAGATTTGAATACTTAGTTCTGTACTTAGCTTCAGTGGGCAATGGAATACCTTTCCATATCTAGTTTCTGAATATGGGGGTATTCTGTAGGTCCTAGTATACTAATTGTGTCATTGCTGCATAAATGTATCTTTTAGGGATTGTGAACTTTAAGAAATGGAGGTTTTAATGCAAAAAAAAAAATCCACTTTTTGGGGCAGGTGGTAGTAAACAAGGCAGCCATGATTGTGAACCAGCTGTCGCGCAAGGATGCATCCCGTCGGGTTCTGATGCAGTCGCCGCAGATGGTGGCTGCGGTGGTGCGCACCATGCAGAGCACCAATGACATGGAGACTGCCAGGTGCACGGCCAGCATCCTTCACAACCTCTCTCACCAGCGTGAGGGCCTTTTGTCCATTTTCAAGTCTGGAGGCATCCCAGCCCTGGTCCGCATGCTCAGGTGGGACAATCACTCATACCTGTGTCACGCCAGACAGTTAAACTTGCATGACTTTCATCTTGCATCGTTCCTTTTTCCATATGTCACCGACTCCTGCAGATAAAATTGAAGCTTTGTTGAATAAAGGGCACTAAGAGGTTTACTTTCATGTATTACAGAAACTTTTTGGGAACTCATCCTGTGTTAACTTGGTTATGCATTACAAGATAACCTAGGTAATGATGTCATATAAAGTATATTTTCTGGGGTTCATTAGTCTTTGAGTAAATGAAATTTATCAAGTATAATTTCATGCATTAAAGCTGCCCCCTGCTAATACATGAGTGTAGCTTTAATGAACATTTCAGTCTTTTTTCAGTTGGCAGTAGCCTGTTCTCAGGGCACAGAAGTGCATTCCCGTGTGGGTTTCCCTTAAATTGGCCCATTTTTCTCAGTAACAGCATGCTTATCAGTACACAGTTACATATTTCATCACAAATGAGGCTCATACACAGCAACAACTTTAATGATGTACAACTTGGTGAGCTGGATTTTTTTCATCATATTGCTGACTTATGCAGATATCTACCATATTGGCCCAAATATGAGATGGTATTTTTTCCCAAAAAACAACATCTAAAAATCGGGGGTCATCTTATTTGGGCCAATATGGTCCCAGTAATAAATCAGTCAGTTTTCCTTTTAACAAGCTTAGGTAAAACCTTTTGGGAAAGGATATATCGTTGTAATGCTTTTGCTCACACAAACAACAGACATAAAGCAGCACAAGCCCATCAGCTCCAGCACTCCATCTATGCATTCTGGCCATAGAGAGGACCTTTGCTATGTAGCTCTGCGGCTTTGAATGCTGTGGCAGGCAGAGTATTCAGCTATTAAACGTAAACAGCAACTTGCCCTTTGCTCTGACCCTAAGCTTTGTTCATACTTGTGTGTGTGCGTGCGCTGTAAGAAGAGCCAGATCAAATTGGTGAAAATTTAGCAGTTTCCTATTGTTTTAGATAACATTTGTATATAGAAATTGTTGTTTCTTGAAATGTCTCTTTCTATCAAACCTATGACTTAAAGGTTCTTTATACATATACTTGCGCGCATGCGCGTGCACACACACACACACACACGCGCACACACACACACGCGCACACACACATTGTGTGTGTGTGTGTGTGTGTGACAGAGAGAGAGAGAAATAAAAGAAACAGTGAAATAAACTCATTTTTGTATTGACGCCCAACAATCGTTCATCTTTTTACCAATCTCTTATTCCAGAGTGTATAAGGCAGGGGACACCCATGACATCATAATAGTCATTCACCATTGAAGCAGGATATGACAGCATAAATAATAATTGTAGTAATTTCCATCTTTTAGCTCTCCCATGGAGCCTGTGCTTTTCTACGCCATTACCACCTTGCACAACTTGCTCCTGCATCAGGAAGGAGCGAAAATGGCAGTAAGGCTGACTGATGGGCTGCAGAGGATGGTGCCCCTCTTGAAGAAGAGCAACCCCAAGTTCCTCGCAATCACCACTGACTGTCTGCAGTTACTTTCCTATGGCAACCAGGAGAGTAAGGTTAGTAAAGGAGTGTAATGGGGACAAAGCTGGTTTGCCAGCGAAGCATTTTAGCATCATTTGGCCTAGTTCATTATAGTGACTTGGCCGTGATTTTTGTTGTACTATCTGGATGGTGCATTTTTTTCAGTGTACTGCTACACCATCAATGTCTCATTCAGCGCTGACTCTCTTTATAACTCAGTTGATCATCTTGGCCAATGGTGGCCCAGAGGGTTTGGTGCATATCATGAGGACCTACAACTATGAAAAACTGCTGTGGACCACCAGTCGCGTGCTGAAGGTGCTGTCAGTCTGCCCCAGCAACAAGCCTGCAATCGTGGAGGCTGGCAAGTATAATAATGGTCTCAGGGACTGTTGGGGCAGCTCCATCATGGAAATTGCAAACGCTCCCCATGTTACGATGGTCTGTGTTATGATATTTCTACTCTGCGATGGGTACGATTATGCAATAAATTATGAGATATTCAACACTTGATTATAAAATAGGCTTTGTGTTAATGATTTTGCCCAGCTGTGAGCTAATGTAAGTGTTCTAAGCATGTTTAAGGTAGGCCAGGCTAGGCTGTTTGATAGGTTAAGTGTACTGTATCAAAATGCATTTTCGCCTTACGATAGGTTTATTTGAATGTAACCCCATCGTAACCATGGGAGCGTCTGTATGAGTATTACCTCTTTGTAGTTACAGCAATAAGGAGTATTTGTTCTTTTTTAGCATGCATCTAAGTTATCAACTTTAAGAAAATATATTTGTTGTGCAACCTTTTCTCTCTCTCACTCCCTCTCAGGTGGAATGCAGGCACTGGGGAAACACCTGAATGGATCGAGTCCACGTCTCATGCAGAACTGCATGTGGACTCTGCGCAATCTGTCTGATGCTGCCACCAAGCAGGTTAGCTAATCAACTCTCCTATTATTTTTCTGAATAATATTGATATAAATGTGCATACATGTGTATATATATTGCTTAATGTATAGAATTGTTCTGAGAGCGTTTCTGATCTTCAGCAGTTGGGACTGATGACATTTTGTGGAAAAGAAATTTTAATGTTTAAAAACTTTTTCCCATATTAGTATAAATTGGCGTTTCGTCATTTTGCTCACTTTCAGCTTTATTGCTTGAGGCTTTTATCTATGCTCCACTTGATATTTAACTCTCTCATGAACCCACATCTTTGCGCTCCTCCTGTTTTCATTCTGCTGCTCCCGAGATGCATGTCTTGCCAACTGTCAATGTCACCCTTTCTGCAGGATGGTCTGGATGGGCTGCTGCAGGTGCTGGTGGGACTGCTGGGATCAGATGATATCAATATGCTGACATGCGCGACAGGCACCCTCTCCAACCTGACCTGCAACAACGCCCGCAACAAGACACTGGTCACCCAGTGCAATGGGGTTGAATCGCTGATCCATGCTCTGCTGCGAGCCAGTGATAAAGAGGATGTGGCGGAGCCTGCTGTCTGCGCTCTTCGTCATCTCACTAGCCGACACCCCGACGCAGATCTGGCCCAGAATGCTGTGCGTCAGCACTATGGCATCCCTGCTATTGTCAAACTGCTCAACCAGCCTTACTGGCCTGTCGTCAAGGTAAAATGGAAATGCATACGTGCACCTGTGCGCCTTTGTATTTCAGTCAAATGATTGCCTCTAAATTTACCTTGGAGTATGACTGTGTGTTGTGAGTATGTTCACATGACCCTGACTAGGAAAAGTGCTTAGAAGATGGTTGAACATAACTGCATCTCATTTGTGTCTCTTCCTTTTGCTAAAGAATTCTAAAACCAAAGGTGGGTAGTTCAGGTCCAAAGAGTAAAAGTCCAGACCAAGATTTTGTTTCAGCCAACCTCAGTACACTATTACTGTGACTCCTTATACCCAACTGGTTGGTTGAAACAAAATCTTGGTCTGAACTTTCACTCTCTGGACCTGAATTACCCCCCTCTGGCTAAAATACTATTAGTCTGTTGGTACTGCTTTTTGTGTTGAATATTTTTGGTTGAATAAAAATGTACTTATTGTGCTGCTCTCTTCCAAAGGCTACTGTTGGTCTGATTCGCAACTTAGCATTGTGCCCAGAAAACCAGGCACCTCTGAGGGATGCGGGTAGTATCCCTCGACTGGTAAACCTGTTGCAAAAAGCCCATCAGGATGCTCAGAGACATGCAACTTCCAGCTCTCAGCAGACCTATCAGGTCAGTCAAAATTTAGCTTCACATGACATGATGATGATTATTTTCACCTCTGTCTGTTGTACCGTCTGATATAAAATTCTCATGCCTCCAATTTTTTCCAAGTTAGTTCTTTAAGCTTGTATTAGTTAATGTGCAACTGGTAACTGATGTTTAGTAAATGAACACTGGCTAGGGAGTTCACCCGCCAGTTCATGTGCAACAGTGTTGAAGCAGAATTAATCAGCTTAACTTTGTGGTCACCTTTTCTGACAGGATGGTGTTCGAATGGAGGAAATAGTTGAAGGTTGCACAGGTGCCTTACACATTCTGGCCCGGGATCCTAACAACAGAAATGATATTGCAAACCTGCAGACAATCCCTCTGTTTGTACAGGTAACAAGCAGTAGCGTTTTTTTCCACATTTCATTGCTTTTGTTGCATAGTGTTGTGCATAAGTCTTAGGTTGCTAGAGAAAATTGTTTAAGATCTGTATATGGGCAGTAAACGGCCTAAGACTTTTATTTGTGTGTGTGTGTGTGTGTGTGTGTGTGTGTGTGTGTGTGTGTGTGTGTGTGTGTGTGTGTGTGTGTGTTTTCTTGCTAGGCCATTTCAGTCATTCGTAATACACTGTGCTTACCATTCTCTCTGCCCCAGCTGCTGTACTCTCCTGTTGAGAACATAAAGAGGGTGGCTGCCGGCGTTCTCTGTGAACTCTCTCTGGATAAGCATTATGCCGAACTGATCGACGCTGAAGGGGCCTCTGCCCCGCTGATGGAGCTGCTGCACTCCAGCAATGAGGGCATCGGTATGGGGGCAGGGCTTCAAAAACAAGTCATCCAATAACACAGAAGGGATGCCATAGCGCTTTTAAAAACATCAAATGAGTGTATAATAAAAGCTATTTCCAAACATGGTAGGAAGAGAGGAGAAGCTTCATAAGCTCTGAAACATCTCTCTGTGACCAGATCTTCCCAGTTATACTCTAGAGCAGGGGTGGGCAAGCTGATCCATGGAGAGCCGATGTGGGTGCTGGTTTTTGGGATGGCCTCTCAATCAGCCAATAACAGTGGGTCCCCAGCGTTGGAGTTGAGAATCACTGTTTTCTTATTGGCTGATTGGAAGATCAACCCAGAAACCTCCACCCACACTGGCCCTCTTTGGAACAGTTTGCCCACCCATGCTCTACAGTTTCCTGTGTTCTGGACTTTATGCCTAGTTTGGTTCCCTGGTTTTTACATTTTAAGTGGCAAGGGAAAAATACAACAGATTCAGTGAATAAAACAAACTATTTAGGTGTGCTGAATGTTGACCCAGTTCTGAAACTTGTCCCCCTCATCTAGCGACGTATGCTGCCGCTGTCCTTTACCGCATTTCTGAGGACAAGACTGCAGACTACAGGAAGCGCATTTCAGTAGAACTGACACACTCGCTGTTTAAGCATGACCCTGCTGCTTGGGAGATGGTAAGTGTACTTGAACCATGAATCCTGTAATACTGAAGTATTTATAATGATACTGCACCAGTGCTCTTCTCCATTTATTGTAGTAAAATGTTAAGGATATCCATAAATTTTGAAGCATCTATACACAGGTGTCTAATGATGACTCATGCTAAGCTTGTTACGGGGGACGTACCCTTCAGACAGGCTGCCAGTCAATCACTGCATTGATAGGGGGGGATATCTGTGTTTAACTATCCTATTTTTAACTTACACGTCTTTGTCCACAGGCCCACAATGCCATACCTGTGGATGTTGGCTATTTAGCAGATGGTGAGTTTCAAGTAAAGGGAGTATTTTGGTATATCAGTTATTGACAGCAGAATCCAGAGCTCACTGGCATAATGCATCAGGCATCTGTCTAACTTGCATATGTTTATGTACAAATAATGTGGTTATTTTGGAACTGGAGTGTTTGGAATGTATCTTCTTTCTTGAATATATCCCCTCATCCTGCTCCAACACACACTTCTCATCAACATTTAGTATTACGCATGCAGCTTATTGTTAGACATGTTCCAGTCAGAAAGGTGAATAGCAGTACCATGTGATGTGGAGGTTTGTGACAGGGAAGAACATTTTCTGGGAGTCGGGGCAGTGGCAGAGCCAGAATTTTCAGTGGGGTAGCCAGGGTCATGAACTCTCCATTGTTTATTAACACTAAAGGCTTCCCATGTGACCTGTGGCTGTAAAGAAAAGTTCCAAGTTTCTAAGAGAAATGTAATTCTGGGAAAGAAAAAAATTCCACAAAATTTACATACGATGAGGGCCAATGGGGTGGGCAGGTTTCATTCCAGGGTGGCCACGCCCACCCGGGGGTTTCCCTTCTTCCAGTTTAACACGATTACCTAGGAAATGGCATCAAAACAAAAATGTGATTTCAAGGGGAAACAAGTGAAAGCATCCAGCTACCAGAGTCAAACTTATAGAAACGCATACATCACTTTGGATAACTCTTGGGCACCAATACTTTTTTCCTGCTGATAAATGCTAATACGACATATTTCAACTCCAAGTATTTCCAGATAAATAATGCAGAAAGCACATTATTTAGTAAGTTGTTTCATTCACTGCAATAATGGTTACATAATGACTGTGGTTTCTGGGTGTATAAATAAGGAAGTTACATAATTGTGTTATTCTAGATAAAATCATATTGAAAATAATGACCAAACTAAGAACAAAACTTATGTGGAAAAAGGCTGTCAATATCAGTATTAAAATCCATTTTTCTATAAAGTGTATGGAATATAATCTACTACACATGGCTTAATGGGCTATGGATGTAAACAATTTTTGTTTGGGGTAGAATTTAGGTGGTGGGTATGATTTTTACACCACTGCACTGGCATAAAATTACAGCAGGCATCTAATACCGATATTAGTAACATTCTTGTATGTTTCCAAGACAAGTAGATAGACCAAGTAAATGAATAGTGCATGACATTCTTGAGTTTAGAATCATGACATTACAATTTACAGCAAATTTGTTCATTGTTTCACAAGAAGCATCAAACATTGAGACATTACTTAGTCACAAATCAATTAAGGAGAGATTTTTCTGGTTCAGTCTTGCACTGTATGTCCCTGAAATGGCCCAGGTGATTGTGCTGGCTGGATGGATAGATTTTCTGGTTCATGTGTGACTTTGCGATGGATGTTTGAATAAAAAGCAGCAGTATTAAGTCATGTGCTCGCACTGTTAGCATGCTTTTGGTTCAGGTGGAATATAACCAAAAAACCTTGCTGATCAAAACTCTGGGCTTGTGGTAGGCTTGGGCAGTATCTAATTTTTCATGTCATTATACCGTCCAGACATTTATAGCGCAGTATACAGTATTTTGGGTGCCACATCACTAACAGTCTCACACAGAAATGTTTGTTTTAATAAATGGAATGCATTTTTCAAGGCATGTTGATGTGTATTGTACAGAAAGTAACCTGACCTGTATATGTTTGCTGTAGAAACTGAAATGGCCTACCCTTATCCCTACGGTGCTGATGATATCCACCCAGACAGAGATGTACTAGAAGACTACCCGACCAGCATGGGTTATGACACCATGCACAGACAAGCCTATACTGATCACTACTAATACAGGTCTAAGAAGTGAGTATAGCACTAACATACTGCTGGTTACTGTTAATGTATTTATCTGTTTACATGGAAAACTAGCCTTAGGGTCTGTATTACAATGCCGGATTTCTTGCTTGGGTGTATAACTTGTCGGATTTAAAGTGCCCCAGTTTAAACTGACTTGTCTTTGTTCGCTTAACTTAGTCTGGGCTAATTGTATCTGAACAAGCAAGAAATCCTGCTTTGTGATACAGCACCCTAGTCCATATAATTCCCTAATTCTCTATACAATGGGGATAGTAACACCATTGCTGTCATATCTGCTGTTTATTTTCAGACGTGCATGGGACGGGTATGACAGACACAGAGTCGAAGGTCATGAGGATATTCTCATCTAAAGTCAATCTGTTGAGGAAGGGCAATCAGAGACTCTATAAAACAACAAACATTTTTGAGGGGTTTCAATACACTGAGATGTTGACTAACGTTCTTAAATGCATTGCTTCACTACTGATAACACTAGTAACATTTTGTTAGTTTTCCTTTTATAAACATTTTAAGTTTCTTGTTGTATACATTTTTTTTATTGATCATATATATTATATATTTTTAGAAAGATGCTCTCTAAAGCACAGCTTATTGGGTGCAGTGTTGGTGTGTTTATTTCTAAACTCCTAACACCAACAAATGTTAGTGACTGTCTTTTTTTGTAAAAAGAGGAAGAAATCAGATTATTCAAACTTAAGACTGGCTCTGAAATCTTTAGTGATCAGCTTGTTGACTGAGACTTCAGCTGAAAACAACTGAAAAATACACTGGAATCACAATTCTTTATATGTTCCATAGCCTTTTCCATTTGCTTTGTAATGTATAGACTTCCTTATTACTGATATTTAGCATATTTTAATAGATTCTCTTATTAATGCTATTTTTTTAATCCAAATGGTGTGCGTTGTTTAAGGGGACTTAAAGGATATGGGGAGAATGTATGGCAAAATATGCCAAAGATTTTATTTTGTGAAGATAATCATGATATATTTTTTTTTAGTCTGAAAACTTTAAAAGAGCATTTTTAGACTTTTGTTTTCAGCCTCTCTCAATGGCACTGCTGTTTTCACTCCTGTGTACACATTTAAGAATTCTTTGTTGTAACTATGTATCTTATTGTTAACATAAGAAAAAACACTAAAAGCATTATGCAAGGTATGTAATGCTTAACCAAAATCCAAGGTAGGAAGTCCCAAAAAGGTTATATTGAAAGAACAGTAATTTTTGTTTATATTCTCAGTAAAAAATACACCCACAGATTGTGCTTTAATTGTTGGTTATTACTTTTGTTTCAGAAACTTGCAGACGGTAAACAGATTAATCTACAGTAACTGTTTGTCATAACCATCCTGTTAACTTTCATTTAAGATTTGTTTCAATTTTCATAAAATGGTACATAAAGAAAAATAAACTTTATAGAAAAGACTAATTTTTAAATTCTCATGTTTTTTACGATGTAGGAGTCAGACATATTATTTATAACTTTTGCAATAACAATGTGTATAGTGGGGAGCAAAAACATTATGATCACAGGCCACAAGCCAGTCAGAGCACCCAAGCCTTACAACGGACGAGAAAGCATTGTAACTGGAACTTGGAGCAATTGAAGGAAGGAACCCGGTCAATTGATTCCTATTTTCTGTTGCATCATGTGGACGTCCAAGAGCATGTCGAGCATCCTTGGGATGTGATGGAAAGACAAGTCGATCCACGACTACATAACCTCCATGTACTGTGTGTTGTGCCACATGATAATCGCAATTATTTGCTATTTGTAGTAGCCCTTCTGTTGGTGTCCTTCATTCACACCTGACATTGGAGTCTTGGCCACCCAACACCCTGTGCACCATAGCTGACCGTAAGGGTGCCACAAGTCTTCCCATCTCAGAGATGTTCTGACCCGGTCGTCTGACAATAATAATTTTGGTTCTTGTCAAAGTCACTTTGATCTTTATCTCTGCACATTTCATCTGCATTCAGCATATTGGTAGGAGTACCAAATATTAGCTTCCCGTCCAATACATCCTTGACCTTCACAGGCACCATTTTCATGAGATAGTAAACATCATTTGCATCAAATGGGTACAGGCATAATTTTTTGGGTCATGGAAGATGGATGAAGATATTCACCAAACTGCCTAAAGTATTTCCCCTGGAGGCAATAAGGAATATCTTGCCCTCCCCTGGTTGCACCAAGACAATGCAGTCCTGTGCAGTACAGAGTACACTCAGGACAGGATGCCTTTGTCTATATACTTTTCTGTATAGCGTCCAAACCACTCATATTCTAACTGATGATGATTTGGTAGAAATGTCATTACACTTTATTTTTAATACATTCACAACATTATATATGGATATTTCCTACTCGTACAATTGCATGCAAAAGTTTGGCCATGATGGTGAAACGGCATGGTTCAAAACGTCTCTGAGTGAAAGAGCACAACTTTTTGAGCGCATAAACTGTGCTGTTACATATTTGTGCACATTCCAATTAATAATTTCTACTTATTTGCTGAACTGATAAAAATAGTACATGTGGCAAGTTTGCTCCCCTGCCAGTTGATTCATTTACACTTATTTATAATTTTTTTTCAGATAATGATGTATCAACCAAACAGAAACCAATAATTTAGGGGAAAATGGAAAACATTTGAAGAAAAGAATATTTTTGGAAAGTTTTATGCATTGATCTAGCGTGTGTGGATAAGGTATATTTTACGTTGTGGGGACAAAATGTCTCCCACCTTATGATAAAAACCTTATTTTGACATTGTGGGGACCATTTTTTCATGTGTGTGTGGCAGCTTGTGCTATGGGAAATATTACAAAGATGAAACAGATTTATAAAAAGCGTGAAAATAATGTAAATACTTACATATGTCGATATAAGAAATTACTGTGTATTTTAACCTCTATACTGTAAATTAAGTAAGAATTAGCATATAAAGGTTAAAATGCACAATGATTTCTTGTCATATCGGTGCAAATGCACATAAGATACGTAGGCATTCACGTTGTTACAACAATCAATTGCCTATCACTATTAAAGGTGAATGTGTACTTGCAAGCTAAGGCCGTGCAGTCCATAAAGAAACTGAGGTGGAAAAGAGCTTGGATATTTCAGCAAGATAACAATCCAAGAAGTACGTACAGGCTTTGGAATGGCCTTTGCAATCCCTAAATTTGAATATGATTGCAAAATCTGTGGGGAGATAAACAGAGCGAAAGCAAGAAGCCATAAAATATTTCTGAGCTGTAAGTTTTTGGAAATGGTGATTTCTTCCAAGAGGTTTTACTAAGTAGCAACTGATAGCTTTTGCACGTCACGTTGATTGTTTTTCAATCTGTTAAATTATAAATGCCAGTTGTGCAGAAATGTCACATTTAAGTGTTAAATTCTTTTCAGTCAGGAATTACATAAAACATTGAATCGAGCACTTTGAATAGGGGTGGCCAGGACAAAATTAATGTACTTAAATATCATATACCTGTAGTGATACATGTGCTAAATGAATCAAGGTTGTACATACGGGCAGCACAGTCGCTCACCGGGTAGCAAACCTACTGTCTAGGGCAGGGCTATTCAATTCAGCCCCTCAATTCCAAATCCAGGCCATGTTTTCAGTTCTCCCAGATAGTTAGTTTAATAATCACTGATTCTGATTGGTCAGAGGCTTCACACCTGGCTCACAGGTGAAGGAAAGCTGGAAAATAAGCAGGGTTCGGCCCTTGAGGACCGTGAGTTGAATAGCCCTGGTCTAGGGTGTTCCTTGTCTGAGTCCTGTGCTCCCTGGGATAGGCTGCAGACCTCCCATGACACTATACAAACAGCTAGAGGACAGACTGATGGGTTGATGAGTTTACGGGTAAATCACAGGTGAGTCATATTAAACTGAATAACAATTAACAGTATGCGAGTCTCAATGGCGACATGACTAATGACAGCAAAATGACAGGTGCATTAGTCACGAATGAAACATTTGGAGGAACAGTATCAAAACATTGAAACTTGTGCCAACATAACAGCATTGGCAAAGTCAAAAGCTGGTGGACACTTAACAGGATGGTTGCTAAACATGAAACAAACCACAGCTTCAAAAATCACCCAAGGTAATATCCTATGTTAAGGAGCATTAAACTTGTGTGTAATATTGTCTGATGAGCTAATCATGCAAACACTCATCTATCCTGATTTTCTTATATTGGAATGTGATAATGTCTCCTTAAACACTGCTAAACAAATTTGTATGAAACAACTTCCAAGGCTATGCCATCACCAATTGAAATGGGAAGTTGTGGAGTGAAAAGTGCAAAACAGTATTCTGCTTCCTTTATCCTGAAAAGACCTGGAATATCCTGGCGTTCAAGGCATGTATGACTGTTTATATACTTTGTTGGTTACTTGATATTTGTATACTATTTTGTGCTCACATAATTATATCGACCCCTTGAGTTTTCTAAACTAATTTTTAAAACTGTATATAGTCAGCCACGACTGGACTGAAAATTCACATTAGCAATGCCTGTGGCATTGTTGCAGGAGCTAGATATTTCTTACAATCTTTCGAGCAGCCTTGCCATAAAGTATTGCCTCGTTATCTACAGCATGCAATTCACACAACATCCAAGCAAGTGACAGCTTTGTATTACTTCACATCACTATGAATAACTTATAAATACTATGATATTATTGAATATGTATGCATGTATTGTTTTTCACTGGAATCTTGCAAAATGCTGAGTTTTGCTGACAATGATTTCCACTTAAATGGGTTCAAACGAATGTAGTATTAGCGGTTCTGAAGATTGGTGACACGGGGTGGATTTTTGATATATCCTCCCACGCCTCCCAAGGCAGTTTGCTGATCCCTTGGAATCAAATTAAAATGCTACACTTATTGCGATGCCCCTGAGCAGATAACCCATGTCAGTGGGGGCGCTTTGAGCTGCTTCGGGTTTTACAAACTACTTTAAAACTGAAAGGCTCCTGTGCTCGGCTGCATAGGTCAGTTCCTCTTGCTCTTTTACTAGTTTGTTTCCTTGATTGAAAGACTCATCCAGCTGTTTCACATTAACATTAGTGGCACATGTGTAGTTACTGGAGATTGAGCAATCAGCACACAGCAAGAACTCAGTGCTTAAGTGAAATCCAGACCCTGTTAACTGATACGGTAGTTTACAAATCCTGAACGAGCTTCTTCCCTGACATAGATTATCTGGTCACCCTACTTGATTTGAACCAGCTAGGTTTAGTTCAGGGGTGCCCAATCTTATCCAAAAAAGCCAGTGTGTATGCAGGTTGTCGCTGCAACTCCCTAATTAGATTACTAATTAGAGGATTGACTGGCTGAAGAGTCCTCACACCTGGGTTTGAACCGCTGACCTACAGGTTATCCCAAATACCTGCATACACACCAGCCCTTTGCGGGTAAGATTGTTAAGGACTAACAATCTTACCCCATTCTTCAAAGTGAGAAATCTCTTTGAAAACTTTGTGTAAAAACAAAGGTACAGTAATGGAAAAGCAAACCTTTATCTGTTCAGAAGTATCCAGTAAAAAGAACCACCTGCCAGTTTTAATGGGAAGACCAATGGAGTTCTAGCACAAAGAGCAACTGCTCCCCTAGGAACCTACCTTCAGCAACGCTATGATGAACATTTGAACCTGACAGGAATTCTCAATAAGCTCCTATCCCTCAGAAATTCATTCTCCTGACTCACATAACTGTATGCTTACCCATACCACCATGCCTGGCTCACAGCCACATCTCACCAGCCCTACCCAAAACCAGGGGCATAAAAGGAAGTCTAACAAAAAGTCACCCATTGGTGAATTCTAGCAAATCAAATGTCCACCTCCTCTACAACCTGATTGGCGATCTCTCTGAACCAATCATCTGTTTCTGCCCTCAGAACATTTTTTGTGTAAGTAAAACTCCAAGCTCTGTTTATGTGGCAATCTCCATGGAAACCCAGAGATAACAGTAGTCTCTTTTATACCCTGCACTGAACTGTGCACCTTGACATGCCAATGATAAATACTGTGGTAAACGAGATGACAAGTCCACTTCATGCAAATAAAAGCTAGACATATCTTACAAAGTACAGGGTGCAGATCTAACTGGCCAGTACAAGCAAATTATTGTATTTTCATTTTGTTTATAATAGTACAATAGTACAAGTTTGTTACTATTAATTACTATGGGCTATATCATTTTTAAATATTTTCTTAAGTTAAATGTAGCTTGCACATACTTTTCTGAAAGACACTTCGAAAGGAACCCAAAGAAGCTAAATCAATTCTAACGACAATTTTTGGGTTGTATGTGTGGGACTCGCAACTTAGTGTATGCAAGGTTAAGCAGAGAAAAGTGTGCTGAGGCTTGAAAGAATGATCACGTCTGAGTAGGATGTAATGAAAGTGTAGCGTGGGAGGTGAGGTTATAATCCAACATCTGCTATGCTATTTATAACAGGACAGCAGGACCTGGTTTCTTGTTCTACCGACTGGATCAAACATAACTAGATTATATAAATTGCAAGATTCAAATACAGTTTTTACATTTTGTTAAACCAGATTTGTTAGAAGAGACTTGCTTAAAACTTCACAATGAAATAGCTAAAGGATTTATTGATGGAATGAAGGAAAAGTGTCACGGATACCGTCCATTGCACTGTGAAAAAAACGTACCAACACGTACTAACAACAATGCATCTGCAATTTAAGGTGGGAAGGGGAACCTGCCTTAATGCATATAATATTCAACAACTATGGCTTAAGCATTTGTAAATATAAATACATTACTTAAAAGCTGGGGGGGCACAGCAGTGCAGCAGTCTCTGCCCCGGCTCTGTGTATGTGGGGCTTCTTCTCTCTGGGTTTCATGGGGTTTTCCCCCCACAAAAACATGCTAAGGCAGAGGTTTCCAACTGCAGTCCTTAAAGGTTTGTGCCTGAGGTCAAAGGAAAATGCACACCCTCTGAACAAAATGTTGAAACATGCTACAACCAAAATCTCTTTTGGAAATAATCCTGATGGGGGCTATAACAACACTTTTTCCTAGAATTCTGCACAAAGCATCAAACATGCCATTCTGCATTGCCACTCAATACGCCCTGTCATTCAGAATTGAATGACCGTCCAATTTTAATTTCTCGTTTTGAGCATCAAACATTAAATCAGAAACGCTCCAAAGTTGACCACAGCTGTAACAGCATGAAAGGAAACTAACTAACCAGGGCTATGAGAGGGCCTGGTGTCTATCCCGGGTAGCATATAGCAAAAGGCTAGGGAACACCCTAAACAGGATGCCAGTCCACCGCAGAGCAAATACAGGCTCAGTCTATGGGCAATTCAGATACCAATTAGCTTAGCTACATGTCTCTGACCAGCAGGAGTAAATCTGCATGATATACAGAGAACACGCAGACTCCACATGCAAGACAGAACCAGCAGCTGAACCCCCAAACCTGTTTCAGGTCATCTGAAATTTCATTTCAACTAATGCTCACCAGACTGGAAAGCATGGATAGTATAATTCTTGTTTGAACTGTGTACTTATTTTAATGGTCATTTTTATACAAGTCAGATTTTCACGGTTGTCCATGTTTGGGGGAGCAATATTAATACTAATTGTTAAAACAGACTAGTGTACAACTTTATTTGGGATGTGACAATAAAACACTGGCCAACCAAAGAACCAAAATGTGCTCTCAAGACTATGTTCTCAGCATAAAAGGTAAGCTAGGATATACCACTGAAATACCAAGCACAAAAAAATCCATTTCAAGCCAAAAACTGATGCATGTCCAGAAATCATGGAAGACTGGCTGATAAGATGCTGCCAAGGAGCGCACGGTCTTTCAGGGCATTCTCCACATCCCTCTCTTCAATCTTCAGAGACACCTAGAATGTTAAAGAAAACATCTCAATCTGCAAACAAGGCAGAGTCATGCAAAGCTGCTACCCATTGTCACACCGAAATGAAGAGACATTCTCTTTAGATCTAGTAAAATATTTACAACGTGCCTGGAAAATTAAAAGTTTTAAAGATACTTCCCTGGATAATGATTTCCATATACAATGTATAAAATATAGCACAGTGTCTATAAATGCAGTGCATAAAGTATAAAATCCCGACACGGTCTTTAAAGCACTACCATTTCAAAGTTCATTCTTTTCAGTTAGTGTAAGGTTTGGTAATTCTGCCATGCTTTATCAAATATACATCAACCCACTAGGTGGCAGTCAAGACATGCATATAAGGGGGGGGAGGGGGAACTTGTAGGAACAAGCTATGAATGATCAGTCAGTGGATGTACCTTTGTGAGGCGTGCCTCTTTGGCCTTCTTGAGGGAGAAAATCCCTCTGCTCTCCAGCAGACTACACAGAGACAGACACTCGCTTTGGCCTACACCCGCCACCTGCTTCTCAGCACAGAGACGACTATATGCCTCCTGAAGCTGGAGAAGAGGGATGGCAACATTGCTGGTTAAAACAATTCATCATAACTAAATACTCCACTGTACAACACCTTCTAGACCCTGTAATGTGCTCACATGGTTCAATCATTCTGACTGGTCTACATAAAGTAATGCTTTACACCATATACTGTGTATCACAATCCACTGGGATAGAAACATACATGATGCATTGTAACTGCATCTCTCACTCCAGCTGATCTGATCCGAATCAAATGTAATCAGCAACAAGGACTTCACCTTTCCAAGATGGACTTCACGACTTTTCCCCCGGCGTATCAGCATCAGTAGACAGCAGACCAGCAGCTTTTGCTGGAGGGGGAAGCTCTCGTCGGTGCCCCCTCCTGCAGCCATACGATCCCCGTACACCTCGGACAGCACCTTCGCCACCTGGGGCACGCTCACTCGCAATTCTGCAAGCAGAGTGCAGAAGGGGGCTCAGCACGGCACGGCAGCGTGCGTCAAATGACAGAAGGATCACAACGCCAAACGTAGCCAAAAGTGCAATATGCTCTTAAAACAAAAAACTTGTTTTGTCTTGTTTCACAGAGTAAAATATCTTAGCTATACTAACCGATTATAACACTTTTTGGGGAACACATTGGTATATTGAAATATAAAATTTGCCAAATGGCACATTTTATCTCAGGGACCTCTCCCTGTCTAATTTGGTTGCTGACATTACAAAATATTGAAGAAACACTGCTTTTAAAAATACCATACAAGTGCTACCAAAATTGTGGTCCTTGAGATGTGTGCATGGCATCACAACTTGACACAGCGATATTACCGTCACATATCGTGCAGTACTAACACCGGAAACTCCTACCTCTCTGCTCAGATGATTGATGAGATACGTTGGCCCTAGACTCCACCATCTCCACAGCCCTCCTACAAAGCAGCAGTAACAGTTTAAGTTTCTTAAAAAAAAAAACAGAATTCATGCCCCATTATGTTGAAGGACATGAGACGTTATACAACTACTTACCTACAGATGTCTAATGCCTTTCGAGCATCTCCTGAAACTGCAGACACTTTTCTGGCACAAAACTGCACTGCGGCCGTGTCTAAGACAGCGTTACCTGAAACCTGACACGTACATGCAGCTTTAAAGACTTGCAAAATCAGTAAACAGCAGCATGACATCTTCAGGTTGTTCCTTTCCCCTTAGTAATGCGACACCTTTTTGGGCTGTGGGTATTGCCAATAACACAGGAGGTAAATTACATAAGTACCACAAAAATGTAGCTTAGTACAGAGCAAGGAAATCTCACAGAAAAAGACATGACTTTCAGCTGCAGTTACACGTGGACACGAGCACGGCTGAAACAAGCCGACCAAACTCTGCTAAGCAGAAATAAGCAAAGTGCCAAAAAAAAAAAAAAAACACACAACGTGGCCCATAAACTGCACAGAATTTTGGCAAACGTGCAGAATCCTTACTTTTGAGAGTCTATCCTGAACTATAGCGGTCAGCTCCTGTCTGCTGTAAGGTGGAAAATGAAGCAACTGGGGCCGACAGTTGGGTCGAGCCTGTAATCGGGGCAGGATGCGATCAGTCAGGTCCAGCGCATTGGCGATACCTTTAAAAAAGAAAAAAAACCAAACACATATTTTGAGAAATGTCCTCAGTCAAGGCACAGAAGTTCCAGAAACAAAATTTGCACTCCCACCAATGCCATGCAAGAAATAACTCCTTAGTGCTCACCAATGAGACAGAGGCGAGATCCAGGCAAGTGAGGCCATTCAAAGAGTGAATAAAGAACGTCCTGAGCTTTGCTATCCAACTGATCCATTTCATCTAGGACCAGAAGTCTAAAGGAGAAGGGAAGACAGGTGTCAATACATTAAAAATCACAAACCGGAAAGGCTGGCGTACGCAGTGCAACTTACACTGTGGGGCCTGCTTTGGTTAGAAGCTTTTCTAGACATCGGGTATCCCCAGAACTCCCAAGCCGATTGCACAGCAGGGGAAATATGGAGTGGGAAGTGCGCAGTGTCATGCAGTTGACGACTATTGTCTGCACAGCCCGAAGATCACTCTGAGAAATAAATCAGACGGAACAATGTTAATAAATAACAATGCATCAAAAAAAACCAAACAAGCACAGGCACATAGAACATTATTCTGTATCAGGCAAAGACAGAGATCCAAAACAATGCATGTTATTAGCCAAATATTCCTTTTCAACAAATTAATCATATGCTTTTAGAATCTGTAAACATGACAAGTGAGAGGTTCTGTCACAAACATGACAACCTTACAATATGACATGACACACTAAACAGTAGCAGTCTACATCCTACTCAACATTTGACCAAACTTCATGACATTTACAGATTCACTGAACGCAGAGTGTCATTGTGCTGATGGCTAAGCAGTCAAATACGCATGTGGGTTGCGGGTCATGCAATCTGTAGAAGCACAGGTAGACAGGTACATAGCACTTCTTTGGGTTCTGCATATCCTTTCTTGGCCCCCATGAGAGCAAGACGTTAATTCTGAGCACGACTCGAGGTCAGCATTTTCTAGGCCCATCAGTGATATTGTCACCGTTGGTCAAGGGATACAAACCAGCGACCTTCTAAACACTGACAAAGATTTCTAACTCACAGTGCTACCGTTTGCTGTTGCCCCTTTTTGTTAACCTAAGAGACTGTTTCACGTACTGCGGGGACAGACTTGTACACGCTGTACAGATCGGCTTGATAAACAAAAGCGAACTAAGAGGTTTTAACACTGACTGCAAAAACGGGCTTAAATTTAATTTCATTATTACTGATCTACTGTCATCAAGGCAGCTCCAGTCTTACCTCCATCTCTTCCAGCATACAGTTAAGGCAAGCTGTTTTGCCTGTGCCTGGTGCCCCAGAAATATAGAGGCTCGAAGGAAGTCCTTTCAACACCCGCTCCACCAAAAAAGAGCGGATGGACGCCCGCTCGGCTTCCCGCGAGAGCAAACACTCCGGAACTGTCGTGTGAAGGGCTTGTTTCACACTCTGATAGAGAGACTCTGAAACGGAGAATTGTCACAAATTGTGTTGCGTTCATACATGCATACAGCAATGCTACTGGCTGCCCAAGGATTACCCAGTCATGTAAAATGAACTAACCTTCACCGGAAAAGAGTCGGACGACAGGTGCGCGTTTCCCAGGGCAGGACCGGGTGCTGCCGGGAGTCTCCTCGGAACACTTTATGGGCGAGCAGGAGCCCAATGTCTCCTGCTCAGAACGGGTAGACTTGGGGGAGGCTGGACTTTCGTGCCGAACAGGACAGACTGGGCTGTTCTCATCAAAAGCCAGCTTGCGGGCTGAAGATGCTGGCAACCTTCGGCAGATCACTTTTGGAGGCGATCCCTGAAGCTTTGAGGGCAGGTTGCACCCATTTTCATCTCCTTAAACACAAAAATTTTACCATAATAGATATGATATGAGGCTTTGAGGGGGGGGGAAAGGTAGGATGACAGAGACCAGCACTGACCTGTGCGTTTCCGAGGACTAAGGGGCAAAACGCCTTGTCTGGGGTTCTGTGGGGCACTTTTGCTGTTTTTCACAGTGGTAGACTTTGAGGGAAGTGATTGTTGCAAAGCACTGTTGAGTTTTATGCTGCCAGGGTTAGGAGACTGCGCCACGTTCTTCAGCGCGGAGTTCGCCCTGGAAGACTTCTTACGGGGGAACGGAAGGGTGGGCTGACTCTGAGAACGAGTGCTGGGCATCTTTGTTTCTCTGAATAAAGGAGAATTATGAAAAACGTTAAGTTTCATGCAGAACTCAATATGCAAAAAGGCTGACGACAAACAGAGGTTCGGGACATTGTATTATGTGAACACATGGTGGCATTATAGAAAAAAGCAGTCAACTAATGCTTGAATTAAATCTCTAAAGTACTTTTATATTGTAATGTAAAATACGAGGCACTAAAATAATGATGTGTTTTCATAAGTGTATCCTAATATAAGTTTAAAAGACGTCAGAGAAGGTGCTTTCTTAGCGACCACCATGACTAAATACTTCATTAACGAGCCATGCGTGAAAATAACTATTGACATAAAAATATATTTCTACTCCGACAGGCCTATTGCCAGTAGAAAACATTCTAATGAAAACAACATTATACTTATTGACCAGACAAGACGGCAAGGGGCAGATCACGCCTGAAATGGCGAAAATACTTAGAAACGTTACGTCACAAAAATTACTATACGAGACTAGTTATAAAATGAATGCCTAAATGTTTAATTATCGTTTTAACACCGCAATACAATACAAAATTGCAATCGTACCATTAAAATGTTTAGCTACCGCGAAACATTTTGCAAAATAGTTCAGACTCCCGCGACAAGATGGCCTTTAGCTGATGTCCTAATTTCCAGTCGCAGAACTTACAACCCAGCTTTAAATACAGAAACAGTCATATATAGCAACCTACCATAGTTTGCCAGTTGTAAATTACGGTAAGCGTATAAAACTGTAATAGTAACGAAGCGCATACCTACCTTTTGTAGCAGTAGTAGCGCACGACCACCGGCGTCCCAGACTAATGAAAGCAATAAGTACAGAATTCGCGCGAAATCCACACAATATACGTCACCGCCTAGCGTTGGCTTCTCATTGGTTGGACCGAACGATTTCATTGGCGGAAAATATCCCGTCGCGCCAATTTTTAATAACAGAATCAGAGTAGAAAACAATAATACCACAAAAATCTTTAAAGAACAGATGCATCTGATACACTTCTTGCGGATAGGCAATACTTCTTCAGAAACAAGTTCTCTTTTATATATCAGTTTGATTCGTGTTATGTTGCTTCGTTGACTTTACACAGCTGCCATTCTATTGCTGGACTTTCTCTGTACGTTTCACTGACGCGAGATTTCAAGTGGTTTGTTGTGGCGGGATGAAAGATCAGTTTTGTGAAATACGTAGCCAGTTGTTTGTATACTAGTTCATAAAGCATCTATTGGGATACCACCTAATCATGTCAAGTAGGACAATTTGAGCTAGGGCAAGATTTTAAAAAGCACCATTTCAACCTGGTTTTCGTTTAAGCGCTGAGCTCATGCTACGGACTCCTGTATTCATTCATGTTTCACTTAAGACACTTAAATTAATATGAAACAGCCGAGTCAGTTTTTCAATCAAGGGAATATACCTGTCAGAGCACAATAACTGAACTATTTAGCCAAGAAGAGGAGCCTTTCTGTTTTAAAGTGGTTTTCTGACATTAGGGTTACCACCTAGTCGGAGTTGCTCATTTGAATGAATAACATCAATTCTCGTTGGTCTTTATTGCCTTACAAGTTACTGACTTAGGAAACGGCTGGAGGGTCAATTAGTTATATATGGGCATTTACTAATTCCTCTTAAATCTGGTCTTCACCTCTTTTCCCCAGTTAAGTTAAACAATCATTTTAGCATTTAATAATTTACCGTTTATCCAGCGCAGGGTCAACCAGGAGTCTGTCCCAGAAAGGCTTAATTTCCATAAATTACACAATCATTAAACGGGGTTTTATATATGAAGTTAACACGTATTTCAGGAATTGTTTTAGAAACTCTCACCCAAGCATGTCAGTTTAGGCTACTTAAAAAATTAAAACAATTTAAAAATTAAGGAAACAATTCATGAAATAGAGGTGTCATGGTGGCAAAATAGTTCACACTTTCAGGATGTTTTTTTTTGCAGTAATGTGGATTATATTTATAGCAGAATTAATTCAACTCGCATAATATAAAATGGCAAGATATATAGATATGGTGGAAGCTAGTGTTTGTGCAGTTAGAAATTGAGTAATGTGAAATTAGATCAATAAATCGACGGTCTTATTGATATTCTTCATATATCCCAGAGATAATTTCGATACAAACGCTTGGTTGAAATAAACATGTGACAGAAAGTCACTGTTTTTTTCATAAACAATTAGTTGTGGTTGTAGAGATTCAAAGCCTTAAACTAAAACTTAGCATTTCATTTGAAATGCATTTTTTCCACATTGTGTAAGAAAACTGTAGAACAAGCAAACTAAATCTGTACACATTAAAAAAAAATCAAATACACCGTGAATTATAATTATGCTTTACATTTCTGTAAAGAATTTTGATAGTATGCGAAGGCAAGATTTCTTTTACTGATGACACACTATGCAAAAGGGGAAAAGTTCCTGCCATTTCTGGCTGCCACCTGCAGGCAGCAGCCAGAATTACCCCCACACATTTTCCCCCACGTTATTCACTCACTCACACTCTCTCTCACACTCACAAAACAAGCATTGTTTGAGGTTTTATTTTATTTTAACAGGAAAAACATGGCTGACAGTCAAAGTGAAATGACCCCTGTAGAACAAATAGTAAGCATTGATAGAGGAAAAAAAAAAAGAGAGCAAAAAAAGGAAAAGAGAAAACCAGAATATCCCTCAATGTGAGTAAAAGCAGTTCCTGTTAATACAGCCACAAAAGTTCATGGTAAAAGACACAGAAATGCAGAACAGAGACTTAGCTAACAATTTGTCTCTGGCCTCCAATAAAACCCTCACCTCATTTGTTACCTACTTCTGTCATTTTGTTTCCTATATTACAAGCTTTATACAACAAAAATAGATCAAAAGCTATGATTACCTTAATTACCATATTTTGTGTAAATATACATATTATTTATTATGGTCTTTTTAATAGTTTAATTTTTAAAACAAATGTACTTGTACCGATGATCACAGATGCATAAGGCAAAAGACCAGCTAGGTTTTCAATGAGTGATGAATGATACGGGTGTAAGGGTTCTATGCCAAAAAATACATCGCCTCAACATGATCATATAGATACATTTTAAAATCAACATTATAAATTAGGTGGGATATCTTTAGAAAAATAAATCATTGTTTAAGTTCAAAGAATTATGTTTACTTTTGTAATTAACTCTTAGGGTATTATTGCCAATTGAGATTTCTAAATAAATGCATCAGATTTCCATTGCATAGCAAAGCACCCAAAACCATTTGCCTCATTCTTTAGTTTGCACAGTCACAGATTATTTTCAAAAATGCTCATCTAGAACAATGGAAAGAATATAAAATGTTTAGTTATAGCAGAGTTTTCATTTAAGGGGTGTCACAAGAATAATTAGCATACATAGATAGCTGTTTCGAGTCCACATTCATAGTCCAGAATGAAATTTAATGGAAACCAGTGTAGGTACTGCTACTGACAAAATGAGTCAGGATGTGACTGCAATGGAAAGTTCACTGGGGAGTAGCAAAAATATAAGTCACTTTTGACTCCTTGCATATTTTTAT
>JABFEA020000098.1:28956670-28968538 GCA_019775915.2 Cyphomyrus plagiostoma | reverse complement strand
CGCGCCGGGGGGGGGGCCCCGCGCCCCCCCCGGGGCGGGGGGGGGGCGGGGGCAGGAATTGGCATCCTGTACACGTTGCTTCTTCAAAGTTTCACCTGAGCGTGTCTCTGTCCACACACAAACCTACGACATATATAAAATAGGATATATATATATATATATATATATATATATATATAAAATCTCGACTACATATATTTTCAAGTCAGGGCAAACATATTAAACACCCATAAGGTTCAAATGACTGCAGGGACAGAAATTAGGCCCTCAAAATTTTGTTTGTACATTAATATAGCATCAGATAAAACAAATCTCAGTACTAAATGTCCATAATCTATTTAAACTCGAGTCATAGTATATTACCAGAGAGTATCATCTCAAATTTCATTTCCCCCACTCTATGGTAAAGACCATCTTGCATACGTGTCCGAACAAGTTTTCACAGTAGAACTGGAATGTCACTATACAAGCTTGACAGTCTGACGAACTTCAAAAGGAATGATAAAGGAATGTTTCGTAAACAACCAGCACATTAAGGAAAAACTCCAGAATGCTTTTGATTTGAGAATGTGTCATTCACCTTATTCACTCCAGAGAGTTAAATGAGAATAACAGAGCACGACAGAATCCTAAAAATATATATATAAAAAGAGACATACTGGTACAGTAACATAAAATAAAATGCCAGAATAGACCAGGTAGGTTATAAACAAATATTTTACATGTAGTACATCTGAATATCAAAATGCATTTTTGCGCTTGCATCTGGCAATGCATTTTTTTGTCCTGCTAAAATGAACGGGAATACTAGCATTCAAGGATGTTACAATAAAGACATGGAATCACATAAGTTGTTTTGTTTATTACCAATTAGTTAAATAAAACTTTCAGAAATTTCTACCTAGTTTGAAGATATCTTAAATAAAGCTTAATTTCTCCTAACCTACAGTAATACAGTGATCGCAAATGACATTTGCAAATGACAATTTACAAACAAAAAACTGTCAAAAGCATTCTTGTGAAAATAACAATGGTGATTAAGTTTAAAGTAATGCCAAACTGAAATAATTCCATCAACCAACAAAAATTAGTTTGTCCTAGACTTCTTCAAAGATCTCTTAAATAGAATTCATATTTAAACTAGAGTTGTCTTTTTCACGCCACATACTATGTATTTACTAATACTAAATCTTAATCTTCAATTATTGTGTGCAGTTACTTGGCTTAATTTCTTATGAAATATCAACTAATGTAGAATTTTCTATATACAGGGCACTAGAGTACCAAAAAAAAACAAAATTCATATTAAAGAATGCCTCAGTCCCTGCCATATTAAAGGCATTTGTTATGCATTTGAGCTATAGACTATTTTGAATATTAGAAGTGTGCAAAAAGATACAATTGATTAATCAAGGTCAGTTTTAAATGCTATGCAAAAATCTGTTTGCTAACCATTGTTTTTTTAAATATTGCTGGAATTTGTATACTGACAAGCAAAATATCTCCTTTGATTTGTGCCTTACTGTATGTACATGTCAAATAAAAAAAACAAAATCATTTTGGGGAGTTTTGTGTTGCTATGGTCATACAAATAGGAAATAAAATTATATTGTGCGTTTTTAATGTACTGTGTGTTTTTGCATGACATAAACCAATGTCCCATGAAAGTTTTGGTCTTGCTGCATACCAGAAACCTTCGAGGCCATGAATCACAGAAATGCATATTTAACACATTACTCTTCAAAAAAGAATTTCTCTTCAAGACAGCAACTTTCATTTTTCAGTGTACAGCCCTTAATATTCTGATCTATACAATATTTTGATCTATACAATTTGCAAATTTAACATCTAGTGCTTCTTGGTTAAGAAAAGCGAGGTAACATGGTAATTAAATTAAACAAATATTTATATGCTCAGCTGGTGTCTGTCTTAACATTGTTCCTTGTATTCCTTTAATCGATTATTTTGTGTAATTAAACAATACAGCTACTAACTATTAAGCCTCATTCCTGCTTGACATAACAGGAAAAATTACAATACGGTTATTAATAATCTTTATTATTATTATTAAATGTATAAGACATTTTGTAACTATTTTTAAAGTTATCATTTAGCATTTTAATTCAAAGCGACATACGATTAGGAAAGCCAGGTCAGCCATTTCCTGGCACAAGTGACGTGATGTGCTAAAGGGTAACACTGTTGGTTCCATTTTGAAATATTTTATAAACTCTCCATCCAGCAAAGGAATTATTCTAATAAAGTTTATAATTCAATACATCTGCATTTGCATTTTTGTTATTACATATTTCCTGAAAATGCAAGAGAATACAACAGAATGCCTTTATCGTCATTGTACACAACAGGTACAACGAACTGCGAAAACGTTTGATCATTAAACGTTTAGTTATCTCAATCCAAATTCTGATTCTTTCATCAGCCAATTTCACTGATCATAACAGCTTAAAAAACCTGTACTGTAATTGTTTTTTGTTACAATACATAAATAATAATCAGCAGTGATTTGGCATAATCATCCTAAGTATCTTTTTAAATGAAATATGGGTAGCCGGAGAAATGCATTCATCCCAATGACCTTTCACTATCAAGGCCTCTCCAATGATGATTATGGAGTAATGTTACATGTTTGTAAAACCCATGACGTTAGACCTACTATTGCCTTTTAAACTTAGCTTTAAGAACAGTTTCACAGCTCTATGCCCACTAATCCACGCTGAATATCAGTTTTGTATCGTTTGTATATAACACTTGGGGTTATGTATATGCATTATTATCCATATTTGGACTTAATGAAATTAAAAACCATAAATGATAAGAGGTAATCATTTGATGATGTTTATCCTGGTCAGGATGACTGGAGGCCGGCACCCAGTTCCAGGCAGAATAAGGAAGAATGCTGTAGTATACCCTGGATGAGATGCCAACCCAACACTCAGAGAATCAGATTCTCTGGGCAATTTAGAGACACCATTCAACCTAACCAGATGTCTTTGGACAGCGAGATAAAATTGAGTATCTGGAGGAAAGAGGGCTAAAACTCTGGAAGAATGTGCAAGCTCTACATCAGGGGTAGGCAACCCTGATCCCGTAGTGCCAGCATCCAGCAGGCTTTCCATCCTACCTGGTCTCGGATGAACTACACCTGATCTCAGGCAGTACAACTCAAAACCTGCTGGATACCGAGACTCCAGGATCAGGGTTGCCCACCACTGCTCCACATCCTCACAAGCGGGATGTGAATCTCCACTCCTGGAAGTGTGAGGTAACTGTGATGCCCATTGAGCCACTCTGCCACCAATTTCTGATAATAAACATCCTACAACGCCCTGAAACTTCCTCCTTTATCCAGGTATGCAAAGTATGGTCTTACCCAAACCTTTAGCTGTCTTTAGTTAAAGACAGTACATTGCACATACAAAAAAGTAAAGGTATTAACAGTCCGAATTTCAAACCTATCAACCTGTTGCAGGCCAAACATAGCAAAGTTAACCATAAAACCCACAGTGATGGAAATGCTAAATGAATCTTCACAATGCATCGTTTCTATTAAAATGGGGTTTAATTAACAACAAACTTCAAAAGTCTGAACAAAGAAGCAAATCTTGTCCATTATTTTAACTTGAAAAACAATCTATAGTAGTAAAATTACAAAAAACATCAACATATAACAGTTTGATCTGATTAATACCAAACAGATGTTACTTATGTGTTACTGGTAAATTTACCATTAGATATATCAAATGAAACATCATTACCAGGGGCAGGCAACTTTTGACATCTTAAACTGATGAATATGTTGGCTGCAGGGCCAGCTGTGTTGGTAATAATTTTTGACAGACTACGAATGTGTCATTCTACCATTCAAATCCCATTGCAACAAAACTATATTAGGTTGCTGAAAATTTATTCACATTATAATAATTGCATTGATAAAAGCTTAAATATAAGTTTGCCCATTTTAAATGTTCAAATTGCAAATAAAACTGCTTTTAAGTTTCACAAATTTCCAATAAAAGCAAACACTTTAATAGCAGAAATATACTTGCAAATGTACCGTCGTACCGTCGTTTTAGTTCACTTAACTGCAACTGAAAAAAGCCTAGTCCTCAAACTGAATTTAGCCTGACCTGACTATTATGGTGGCTTTCAAATCAAACTGAGAGCTCAGCAATATTGAAACTAGTATACCAGGCCTGGAATAACCCACATAAAGGCAAATAACAAAACGTTCTCTTACCACTGTCACAAATGACTGCTGATATATGCTTTGAGGGACACCTCTATATTATTCAATAACATAAGCGTAATATGAAGTACTGTTGTCGATTGATAAATTAGTACACACCAAGAGCACTCCTGGAGACCAATATGTGTAGACACCCAGTCTTTCAATTGTATAATTTACACAGATGGAATACGCTACATTACAAGCTTTAGAAGACACTTAAAGTTTTATCTGCCAAGTGGATTTTTTCAGTATTGTTAGCGACATTTTAACACGAAGGTAAAGGAATCGGCTCATACCGGACGACTTTGTATTCGAAAAAACCTGCCTTTCTGCGCCTGGAACAGGAACTAGATCGCACAGATTCCACAGTCTTTCTGCATTTTGCCATATCTGAGAATAATACTGGGTTCAGAAATACGCGAAGAGCGTCCGTATACAGTGCAGCACACACACACGTATAACACATAATTCACATCATTAAACTAGAGTGGAGGCCTTCTAGTCCTTTAACACCGCACCGCAGCTCCTCATAAGCCTTAAGGAGGACTTCGGCAGCGGCTTTTTAAATTAAACCACCCAGGAAACTAAAATTCCCAGTTTCACTTAGAGCATAAAACATTCTATGTAAATGTTACAATACGGAAATGCGAAAAGTTATATTTATGTAACCGGACTGTCGGCAGGTACCAGAGTAGACGGCGCCACACCTGCCCCCGGAGGTGGTGGCCAGATGAAACTACCCTAAAAATCACGATTTGCCACGCAGCTGCACATTTGACAGTCGTCTGGAGGTAATTTAAGTTGGTAACTCTTCAATGCAGTGATTTAACTAGAAGCGTAGACCGCTCATAAATAATATCTCCTACTAATAATACACACATAGGGTAGTTACATCAGTAAAGGCGGATAATCTCCTCTATTCCCAGGTACCACGTCGTGTAATCATCCGTAAAGTTCCTTGCCATTTTTCTCTCTGCATATAAAATGTCATTTGGGAAAAATGAAAGCCAGCAGTTTGGCGCAGTTTCGCCCGGCGTGTCCGTACTCACCTAGTCGGGAGCGAAGATCGGCAGTCAGTCCCCTCAGATAACAACATCGATTAAAGATCAGCGGTGCGATTGGAGACAAAAGCCTTCAGCAGCTAGCTGACTAATGAACAACAAGTCGTATAAATGCATAAACGGGAATTTAAAGGCTATTATCTCTGCCTTCTTCTTCACTGCCCATCCATTCGGCTGTTATTGCGATCGTAACTCGTAATCGTGCCGTCGGCCATGTAGCCAGCTAGCTACAGCCAGCCTGTTCGTCCCCACTATCTGAAAAACAGAGAAAGTCGCAGCTTATTGCCCATCTGAAACTAGTCAGAGAGACCAGATTTAAAAAACCAACTGGCCCAATATCTCCTTGATTGTATCCTGCAGTAGCGGAGGTTAAGAGGCTGTCTATCGGCTGTCCTCACAGCTAGTTAGCCGGACGAGCCTTTCCCATTCTTTCCCCCGTTTGCTGGAAAACCCGGAAACGAATTCTTCATCCTGACAAAATGGAGGAAGACAGGCGAAAGAAATACCCGATAAGGGCCGTGCTGGAAAGTACAGCACAATCAGGTGGCTTTATCTCCTTGTGCTCTTCTTTAGTCCATTATGCTGAGCGGTAAGATTAATGCTGTAGGCATGAACGGAAGCAGAGGATGGACATGGAAAAACGAAAACGCTACATATAAAAATCATGTGAAGAAAAGCTGCCATTATGCCAAATAAACTGAAGGACATTATTTTTTCAGCAAATGCATTTGATCATTTTCCCCCCAAACCTCTACACGACAAGATAACATAAACTGCATAGTTAAGTGTACCAGATTAAGAATGTTTTATTGGCCATATGCAAAAAATGCATTGGAATGCGGAGTTGTTTTAGCTACACAAGTATAAAAAACAACACGGTATATAAATACATTAACTGCAAATAGACAATGGATATGCATTGCGTGCAGTTATAATAAATAACATTATAAATCGTATCAAATGCAGGTGCAAGAAATATTGTTGTAAGTAATCCATATTGCTATTAATAATGTTAATGGTTTTAAGGAAAAAAGTTTTTGAATCTGGTAGTCAGTATTCTGATACTGCAAAACCTCCTACTAGTTGCCAGGGTTGAGAATTGTTAATACTCAGAGTTTGGATCCCCAAATATACTTTATACTTATTTTGCATCAGCAGTTGACATAGCCTATACCTATATAGTAAATGAATGGGAGATTGCTCCCTATATGGTCCTTTGGGCCAACCTCACTGCCCTATGTAAGCCCTTCCTTGCCCGAGCAGTGGCTGCAAAATTCTATGATGTAATACGGTCTGTGAGGGTACATTCAGTGGTAAGTATGGTCTTCCTTAGCTGTCTCAGGAAGTGAAGGTGCTGACAGGCTTTTGTGAGGATTGATCCATCTTAACCTTTTAGAGTTCTCAAGGCCACTGAACCTGAAGCTGCTTGACAGTATCCATTGGAGAGCCATCAATGCTGATTAGTGTGTGGCTTTTGCTGGGCCTCCTGTAGTACACGACAATCTCCATTTGTTTTAGCAATGTATGTATGACAAAGTATATCTTGCTTTCATTTTGAGTGGTATTCCAGATGGGGAAGAGAACTATAGAGCACTGTTTTAAAATTCAAATAATCTGTAGTTCTGTAAAAGAGTATTAGCAACAGCTTTCACATCATGATGCGACACAGAGGAAGCTGTCACAAGGTGCCAATTCTCACGCACCTGGCGTGACACTCACGCTTTCAGACTCCCACGCTCACGCAAGAAATATTACAGCAAATCTATATTATTCCATTATAAACCTAAAATTAGCCATATAAAAAGTGATGGGGTAATTTGCAAACCCTACAGACTATTTACAAAGTTATAAAATTGTTGCATATATGTAAATGCATGTGCAAACTTGTGTACAAAATCTTACACCAGCCAGTTGACCAAAGCTGGCAATCCTGCTACAACAAAAGGTCGGCTAGTAAAATCAGTTTCATTTGCATACACGAATAAATTAAATAAAGATCAAAAATCCATTTTACTAAGGGCCTAATCTTGGCAACCTTCAAATATAAATGTAGTATGTAAGTTTCTTAAGCATATTATTAAACTTTCATTATACTTGAACATTTAACATTTATTAAAATATATTTCATGCACTTTCACATCAAAAAGAAATTGTTATAACCTAAATGACAGGTAATATTTATGCTTCTGTGTTTTTAGTTGTATTATCTGTTTATTGTGTTGCTTCAATAGTTGTAGTCTAAGTTGCTTCAGTAGTAAATGCTGCACATTACTTTATTAACAGGCATGAAATGGCGTTATTGTAGTGAGCCTTCCCTTCTAGTGAAGTCTAGCATATGTTTCCTGGTTTATTATGGAAATTTTGTTTATGTATTGCTTTACATCTAGATATGGTGCATTGAGGTAAGCAGTAGAATGTCCTGTGTATAATTGACTTCTTAATTGGATAATGAATAATCTGTAAATGCAGAACATTAACTGGGAGGAGGGAGGGCAGATTTTCCCTACCTGCAGTAATTCTTAGTGTTGACTAATTTGGGAGGTGCAGTTTTAGGATATTGTGGATGAATTCATACTTGTAATGAAATATAGAGGGAGCTCTAGGCTTTGAAAACTTATGATGTGAACTCAGGAAGGTGGTGGTTCTCAACCTTTTTGTTGATTTAAGCTGTGAATTCTGGGGTTCTGTATAAAATCATGACCAAAGCTTTTGTGCTGTTTACTGCCAGGTATTCTATTTGGATTCTATTAAAAAATCTCTAATAAAGCCTTTATTTTAACACACAGAGTATATTGACATAAACAGTACTGTGTTATCCTGTATCACATTTTGAAAAGATGCCAATAGCAAACCTGTAATTTTTTTCTATGCTTTTCAAATTGTACAACCCACCCTCTGTTCTCGCTGTGGGCTCCTATTGGGCTGCAGTTCCTAGTTGAGAACCACTGAACTAAGGGATCGTTGAAGAAAAGATTCACAGTGACTTCAGAATGAAAAACAATGTCAAAGTCATACAGTTGATATTTTATTGATTGTTCATTGATCAGCCGTATTATTAAAACCACCTGCTTTATATTGTGCGGGTCTCCCTAGTGTCGCCAAGACAGCTCTGAGCCGTCAAGACCTCTGAAGGTGTCCTGCCATTACTAGCACCGAGACATGAGCTGCAGACCTTTAAGTCCTGTAAATTGCAAGGATGAGCTGGGTTGTTCCCCCCGAAGCACCCACAGCCTCTGGGATGGTCTCCAGGTCCCCACAACCCTGAATAAGATAAGCAGTTACAGAATGGATGGACAGATGGAGGGGTAGATGGAATTTTTCCCACGAAACTTGTTTAGCAAGTGTCCACAATTTTATTCCATTCTTTATATCTGGAACCTGCAAATGTGGGAAATGCATGTTATCCTTTAAAACACACACACACACACACACACACACACACACACACACCCGTCATAACAATGTCCCAAAATGTACCGCATCAATTATTAAATATATAATGCTTTTAAGGCCAAATTTTCCACTTTAGGATTAAATGTATTAACCTAATGTAATCTAATTAAAATATAATTCTCATTTAAATTTGTATACTTTGTGTAATTTCTGTGCTATGCCCATCATGGTTTCGGTACTAATTGGCATTTGTGTGGAGAACGCAGGCTGAACAACGTGCTAAGGGCAAAAGGAAGCCTAGCTGATGGGATTTTATTCTTGTGCGTGTGCAGTATGGATGGTGACTTAGAAAGCTGCAGAGCAGAAAAACAGACAGATTACAGTCAGCAGTTTCCAAACTTAGGGCCTGTAGCGTTTTTCAAACGGAAAGGTTTTGAAATGAAAAGATATATGGAAGACCGACACATTATACACTTAGGCAGGTATTACGTGCTTTAGTGTATTTTTGCTTGCTGTGGGGTTTTTTAAAGTCTCATACTACCAGCAACTCTTTGAATGTCTGCAGATGTAAAAATGAGTAAGTTTGGTTGCAACTTGAACGCCACATAACCAGTAGGTCTGTATGTTTTTTTTTTTTTTTTACATTTTATATATTGTGTTTATTGTGAGTATTTTATGCACTTGAAGATCTACAATGACACATTCTTTGAATGTGCAAACCTTCTCAGTTAATTGTTGTCTCTGCTATTCTATTTAAAGTGTACGAATTCTATACAAGATCACAAGGATTTCCCCACTCTAGGTTCAATCGAAAAACATGTGGTTTAGACAAACTGGCTTAAATTGCTGTTGGTGCTTTTGTGGCTGAATGTTCCATGGCAGACTGACTTCATGTCTAGTCCTAGTTAGACCCTAGCAATATACTCCAAATCAGATCAGCCGTACACTTAAAAAAAAAAACAATACTGTTTTAAATTAGTCACCATCTTGATACTAGCAGTAGAACTTCATAAACAAAACAGAAAACACAAAAATGAAAATCCAATGTAAAAATTCCAAGTCCAATTCTTATGACCAGAACAGCACATGAAAAATATATATCTTAGGGAAACACAAAAAAATAAATACACCAACTGCTGGACTTGCGGGGTGCAATAAATTTCATTCAGATTGATAACATTACCTAGGCGTACCTTTGTTGTACAGTATGTAGTTAGAATATTTTTCTGTAGAGAAAGCATTTTGATGTGTTGTCTCTAGGGTTTGAGGTTGGAATCCTATGTCCGCTCTGTGCATATGAGCAATCTGCATGCAGGTTACATACTATTGCACTTGAAAGACTAATAAGCATCTCTAAATTGCTTGGAGATGGGTGTGTCATGCAGTGGACTGGCATGGTTAAGTGAGTAGGGTAACGGTGAAGATCACAGTGCCTAGAAGACATTTCAGTACATTTTTCTACATTCTTTGAGTTTTCAAAATGACAGAACTACATAAAACACTGCCATGTGTGAATGAAATATGTGCAATGATGCAATGAAAATCAATAACAATATATACTATCCTTGTATATTCTAGCAATAAAATTTAGTTATAAAAGTTCTTTTTAATTGTCCTCCACACAGGTCACTCTTCCATGAGGTAAAATACTGTGTATGTCTGATGAGCTAAATTTGAACTAATGAGTGAAACTGAGGGGCTTGGGTGACACCTGATTAACCCTAATACACTGCCAAGAAATCACCAGGGGCTCTCATTTGGGTTATTGTTGGGGGGGGGGGGTATTGTTGGTCTATGCCCCATGGATAAAAAATAAGATGATCGTATGGTAAGGTAATACTGGACAATCAATGGATTTGTGAGAATATTCTCTTCCAAAACGTCGTAATAGGTGGACAAGCCGATATACAGTACAATGTGACAAAGTATCCACAGAGACTTTACATTTAGTGCATAGATTTGACCTGAAAAGTCTGTGAACAATTTTAAAGTGCCTCTCTGAGAAATGATGATGAATGAGTTAAGGTTTGCGTGAATAGGATAGGCCTAGGATATCATCCCATTTATCATCTGCAATAGCCATGTTAAGGTCCATTTCCCACCCAGTTCTATTAGAATTGATATCGTGTTTGCTTCATTCAATACATTGCAAGATCTTAAAAGTGTTTAAATTTAAGGTCATAACTCAGTGGTAGGCAGAACAGTGTTAATAAAAAGTCGCACTTTCACAAGGTGAGTAGGTGAGAGGGGATGGGTGACAATAATATGATTTATTAGAGGAGATCTCTCTAACAAACATTCTTTAATACATTTGAGGTGACTTGTCAATTATAAAACTTTGTATTACAAAGGCAGAGTCCCCTAAATGACAGCTATAAGTTTCTATATTTCCATTTTGGCTTCAATTTCTTCCTTGCCCAGAAAAAGGCACAAATATAGGAGTTGAAAAATGTAATGTCCTATCTGAATGACGTACACTGATCATTTCTCAAATGTACAAGTATTTTAAGCAGACTATTAATTTTTAAGATACTTATTCTCCACATCAGCAATAAAGGAAGACAGGTTCAGCGATGGAGATCATTTTTAATCCTATGTATAACAGAAGGAACATTATGCAAATTGTATCCAATCACTGGCCAGTCATCTCCCCAAAGCCCCACAGGGTACAACATCTAAGCATGTAACTCAACATTACCCTTTAAAAAGCTTTTATAGCATCAAAATCTAACAAGATTTTTTTGTGTTTCCTGGGTAAATTGTATGACATTTCACACACATCTGACATTAGAAGAATGTTGCTCTTTACCAAACCCAGTTTGGCTAAATCTTACGATGATTCTTCTAATCGGCTGGCATTTGGCTCTGAGCTCATCAGAACCAGGGCTTTTATCATAAGGAAAACTTACAAATCTGTTGGTTTCCTCCCATTCAATGTGTTATTCAATGGAGTTCTATCTTCTAGGACTGAATTCATACCAGAAACAAGATTGCTGCATTGCAATTTATCAGCTCCCCAGGAGCATTGTAACGATTTTGTTAATATCTTTACTTAGTCTTTCTGTTTTTTGCCTTACTGCTATATATAGGTATATACACTCACCTAAAGGATTATTAGGAACACCTGTTCAATTTCTCATTAATGCAATTATCTAATCAACCAAT
>JABFEA020000098.1:28940202-28956570 GCA_019775915.2 Cyphomyrus plagiostoma | reverse complement strand
AGTTCTGAAGGCGAAAGGGGGTCAAACACCGTATTAGTATGGTGTTCCTAATAATCCTTTAGGTGAGTGTATATATGCTAGGTATAAACGAACTCCCTCTTTTACCTGACATTTGCCTTCCAGATTTGCCATATTTATCTAGCAAAGAGATGTGTGGCACCATATGTACTGCCATGAGCTTTCTGGCTTTAGTTTTGCTTGGGTTTTCAATTATGAAATTCCTTAGATCAGCAATATTTCTCTCTCACTCAGCTTCCTTCTTTTCGTAAGAGAGACATAATATTACCATTAATCTAATATAGGCTTTCAGCATTTCCCAAGTCAAAGGGAGCCCAGAGGACTCAGTAATAATTAGGGACAATATATTTTATCAACCGTGTATGTAATGAAATGGGGATCCCAATCTAGATATGCAGGAAATCTCCAAAGTGGCAGTTTTGTCTCATTATCAGTCCATATGATGATAGAAATTACAATCTCTCCAACTGAGCAACGGACAACATTATCTACCGTTGTATTTTTATTCAACTCAATTCTGCTGAAATATGTGTACATTGTTTCACCTTGGGATTACATAGTCGCCATATGTTAAGCATGTTACCTAAATCAGGCATATGCACGCACATGAGAGGGCTGGATTTATCTAATGTGGTATCATAAGTTTCCATCCAAAACAACATGATCACATGGCCACTTTCTTGTCTTAGTGTACACGTAAGGAAGTTAAAATCAAAAACAGTGAGAGGCAAAAACATTAACCAGAAACAATGACTTCCCTATCACTATGGACCTTGTATATAGTCCTCAATGATGAGTAGTATGTTCTTATGTCTAAATATCACCACTCCTGGTATTATTTAAAGAGTAAAATACTTGCCCTAGTCAGTTTTATTTCAGTTCTTCATGCTCCTCATTTCTGTGATGAGTTTCTTGAAGGAGAACAATATGCGCGTTTAGATTTCAAAAGGTTCAGTACTTTCCTCCTTCTTATTGAATGTTGAATGCTTTTGATATTCCAGGGAAGAAATCCTAATGTCAGCTCTGTCCATAAAGAGTTCACACTGAGACTCATAAGTTCAGAGCACATGTTCGGGTAACAGGGACTTCTCAAACAAGTAGGTGAGTAGGTATCCACACCTACGGCTAATATTGGGAGTATTTTCATAATAGAGAAACATGGACATCCTAACAGAAAACGCAAAAGAAAAACAAGACAGCGGCAAGTATTTCTGAAACTAAAAGACGCAAGATAAATAAAACAAGCATTGATATTGACTGTATGCTTTTTCATTGACAGTTTTAATTATATTTGTCATATACACAAACAGCCCTGCGATGGGCTGGCCCCCCATCCAGGGTTGTTCCCTGCCTCGTGCCCATTGCTTCCGGGATAGGCTCCGGACCCCCCGCGACCCAGTGGGATAAGCGGTTTGGAAAATGGATGGATGGATATACACAAACATACACTGAACATGTGTGTAGTGAAATGTTTTACACTAAAACATAAAAGAATCTCCATCAGAAGTGACTATTTTCATTCTATGTTGCAAAACAATCTCCCAGAGACTATATAAAGGCATCTCAAACCAAAATCAGCAAGATTACCAGACAGCAGCAAAGCTTTAATCTGTATTTAACCTGCTTCCGAACTGGATTGTACAAACAGAGAAGCCATGTTAAAACTAGCTATTTTTCACTTGTAACCCTCAGGGATGGGAACAAGTCACACCTTGGTGAGTCTCAATTGAGAACATTGCTAGTCTGAGTCAAGTCTCAAGTCATGTGCCCTCAAGTCCAAGCCGAGTCCCTGTCTTCCCATCATTTTTCCTGTCAAGTCGCAAGTCATCAAATTTGTGTCTCATGTCCAAGTCAAATTGTGAGTCATGTAACTTGAGTCTCTACCTATGTCAGATGTTTTTTTACCTTTAGTGATTAAAACTCACTGCAGCAAAAACCTGCCAGAGTACATCGTCCTTCAAAGGCAGAAACAGGTTGAAAAGAGAGTTTGAAACATGTATCACTTCCTATCTCAGGAGACCTTGCATTCAGCTAAATGAAAATGCAGACAACAGAGAATTAATATACACTGAAATTATAAAATGAAATTGATGGTATCCAGAGGGGGGACTATAGCCTTAAGTCTTCGAGTCATGAGGGCCAAGTCTTGAGTCATTTGCCCTCAAGTTCAAGTCATTCCATGTGTTTTGCTGAGTCCAAGTCGAGTTGCATGTCAGTCACTTGGGTCCCCACCTCTGGTAATTCTATGGACTGAACATCCCATTCAGTGCGAACAACAAGTTTAGTAGGAATGAAATGTGACCAATTTGGGGCATGACGATAAGGCTGTGAATGCAAAGTGAGATGGGTGCATTCAGTCTTCAGAATCTCTTTCCATTACCAACCCAAAAACTTTGTACATCCATGTCTGAATGGGAGACCGGCCCTGTGTTTTCTCAGTAATCAAGTCATTTTCAGATTTTTCCCTGTTCTCCCTATTTTTGAGATTACCCACTTTCTCTTGCAGTGCCAGAATAGATTCTTTTTCATTTTGAGTGATACCTCATCACCAGACTCCATGTCCTTGGCAGCGCGAATTCCAGATTCGGCTCCGTGGACTCAACATCAGCTTGGCTCAACAAAAGGAGTCAATTGTCCAAGTTTTTCCACTGAGAATGTTCGATACGTCTTGAACAAAGCAGGTATAGAAAATGGAAGGATGGAGAATGAATGAGGGCATCCCATGATGGTATTACGCTCGCCATCTTGCATTGGGTCTAGTTGTGTGGACACAGCATAAGTCTCTAGATGTCCACTTTAACTCGTCCAGAGACATCATGATTTACAACTGTCGGGTTTTTATTTTAGCCCTTGAAATAAGTATCAAAGAAAATATGAAAATTTTGCATCTATTAGGTTCTCACATGTGCACATCCCTAATTAATAATAGTGATTGATAATGTGAAAAATAAGCTACTAATCATTAAATGCGCTTGCACTCACCTTGTAAAATACATAACACTTGTTCTTCACTAAACTGCACATAATACGCTTCAAGTGCATAAACCTGGTCAAGAGGCACGCAACATTTACTACAATATTTTGCCCCCCAGTGTATAATTTGGCCCTGCTGGTACCGTGTGCGTACCGTGTCGTCCTGCTTGTACTCTGCGTCGCCCTGCATCATCCCGCGTCGCCCTGCTGGTACCCCGCGTCGCCCTGCTGGTACCCCGCGTCCTTTATAAATTATTATTAAGACCTTTAAGGACACATTCATATTGGCCTGTTGCTTAACAAAGCTCACAGTGTCAGCACAGGGGGTGTCAGTAAGCAGACATATTCATCAGAACAGGCTTTATTTAGGGCATAATGTCCACAGCCAGAATTCGAAGCTCTTTCATGCAGACAGCCTGCTAGCTGCATTTCTAAGGCCAGGCTTAATACAACAATTTATCAAGAATGAAGATTGACTTCTTTACAAAAACAAGAACAAATTCTTCAAAAACAACAAAAGAATTAAAGAATCTATACAATTCCTCAACCTCAGCAGCCTTCATTTTGTACACAGCTTTAACTGTACACTGTTATCAAATTTACAAAACAAATTCTCTTTTATAGGACCGTCTCTTGGCTCATACATAAAATAGAGTTTCCTGTCTATTAACTATTTACAATTATATACAGATTTATGATACAGGCAGCACGTGCAACCCTCCACAAGGTCCCAGTGCAGGAAGTGTTAAGTGCATTTCACCACTGACAAAAATACTTCCACTTTTCTGGAACCCACTCACGGTAGTGTGTAACTGGTGATGGTAAGTGCCCATATGAAAATGATTGTCTTTCTTCCGAGGCAGTGCCTCTACCAGCACTGAGCAATTCAGACGACAAAGTGTCTAGAACATTTTAGTTACCAAATCCAAGTAGTCAAACAAAGTGGAGTCAATTGTCAGACATTATATAATATTAGCAGTATTTTCCCTTTGCTAATTCTTTTCAGTTTTGTAGCATTAAAAATAAAGCAGGTCTCCTAACATGAATATGGAGAAAATTATTAATATAACTGTACACTTCTCAATCAAATACACATAACATTCCTCCTTCTCTTCCAAAAAAACCTTCAGTAGTTCATGATAAGATTTTTATACATCTAAACACATATAGCTTCAAGAAAAAGCAAACAAAATGGGTCCCATACAATAGACAACTATATAGCATTGTGTTAAAATATATGCGAAACCCCAGTGTGCATCGGGTAGTGCATTTAACACTCTTTAGGTTCCAGCTTACAGGACATGTCAAACAGCAGGTTTTGATTGTCAATTACTTGCAACTGACGCACGTAAGCCTTGGTCTGAAGATGGGAGGGGGATGGTTCCATATCAACAACTGCAGAGAGAGAATTTATTCAAATAAGCCACACTGACAAAATATAACCACCAGGGGGAGCTTTCAGAACAATTCCTAACTTAACTAATTCTTAACTACAAGATCTTGCGGTCATTAAATGGGGGGGGTAACTTTAAATAGATGCAAACTACAAAATTTACAGTGTCGTGAAAGTAATTTTGGGTGAGAGATCCAAAATAGGTCAGTCTTCATGCGCATTTTTTCGATAAAAGGCAGAGTAGGTAAATTGTAGTAACATCAGAGCATTTTGACTCTACTTAATATTAACAAAGAATTGTATCAGTTACTATTCTCCTTAAATTGAATGACAGTTTTTGATTTCCAGATTTCTGTAATATTAAAAGGTATTGAATGTGCCACTGAAGTGCTGTTCATTTTGAAGTTCACCATCTGACTAAATCGCCTCAGGACTGTACTGTACTGATGGGTGAGGTAGGTTGAAAGTGTCTGCTTTTAAAAATATAAATCCTCTGTAAGGAGGGGTGAGAGGAGTGGTTTCTTTCACTGTTCTCTGTTCTCTTCACTTTGACAATGCTCTTCACAATGCTTGCATGTCTCGTATTTTGATACATATGATTTTGATCTATTTGCATGTTTTGTTTTCTGCCATTTCTGTATCTGATGACTGGCTCTTTGACAGCTATACTTCTGTAATGTGCAATTTGCCTCGTTTGTATGTTGCTTTGGAAAAAAAAAATGAGAATAATATAATGAAAGAGGAAGATAAAAGTGAAACTTACGCAGCTGGCCACTCCGATACCTCCTGATACCCCGTACCATCTCAGCCACTTTGTGCTTAAGAAAATAAAATGTGCAGCGTTTTGAAAAGAGCTAGGAACTAAAAAAATATATGACTAATACAGTAGATTATACTAAATGCAAATTCAAGTTGCATTTCTGAGATGTAGAATAGCAAGTGATCTAATACAACAGTGTTGATTCTGGGTTAAATAACCTACCATCTTCTCAAAATTGACCAGTTCGCCATGGAAGGTCTTGCAGCTCTCATGAAGGAAGGTCAGATCTGAGAAACAAGAGATTAAAGGAAAATTTAAACATAAGAGAGAGCTATGCTGTTATTTACACACAGTTTCCTTATTGGTGCACATGAACGTGGCTGAACAATGTAACATCTAACTAAAGCCAGGGTACTTTTCACATTAAATATACATACCTTAGTTCAGCTTTCATGCCATCTGGCCAATACCCGTTACATTTCTGTTCTAATTAACTCATGAGGCTCAAAATATGTGTTTCACAATTTGTGTTGGATACATTAGAGCTTGCCAAAATAAAAAAAAATAAGTCTGGGGTGTATAGAAACTGGGAACTGAAAGCAATGCTTCATTTTCAGTTACATCTGGAGGAATATTTACTAGAAAACATTTACAACATTTTATACAGCAAAAGGGTTAGAGAAGTAGTTCAAGCGTCGTAAAAGCACAATGTTTGCCTGTCTGTCCATCTAGCCTAAAGACCCCTGCCAGTTCTGTTCCATAGTTCAGCTTGTCTCCTACTAATGAACCCTAATGTGCTTGAGTAAATTTGTCATTTGAAAGTGTTTAATAGAGAGGCAGAAGGGAGCAGAGACTTAACACTCCAGAGTTTGAGCATTTCAATGCTGAATCGTAGGCTTGCGTTCTCTACTTACGACAGTAAGCAAAATGATTCTCAACCATTATTTCTGAAATGATAGTTTACCTGCTACGCAAACCAAGTCTCAATTCAGGACCAAACACTTTTTCAAAATACATGCACACCTAGGTATTGTGCAAATACACCATTATCAACCCCATGTCTGCGGAAATATTTACATGTATAGGGAGTTAAACGCTGTTCCCCCCAAACGCCTAATCCGTGTCTTTGTCAGCCCCATCATACAAGGGACTGGAGCCTCTAAGTGTTCAGTAAAATGAAGGTGATTAGGGAAGGATATTAAACACAAGGGCTGAGCCTTTAGGTATGGTTCTCCTAGAATGCTACTAGATTTTTTCAGTATTGGTGGTTGGCTGGGGATATTTAAGAGAGCACATCAGGAGAGCAGCTGCGTGAGAATGACAGAGCAGGCCTGACCTGCAGCTTTCTTTTGCTACTGTTGGGATGTACGTCTTTTTACATACCGATTCTGATACCACACTTACACACGTATGCAACTTACTCGTTTAGCCTCCCGATATCAGAGCTGCTGCTCATTAACTCTATCCTCTCTGGGAAAACCATGATCCTTTGAGCAAAGAGATTTTCAACTTTCACAGTAAATTGCAGCTAAAAGGAATTGCTGATAATGGTATTTAAAATTCTTTGTCTTGTAACTTTTAAAATCACCGTGGTATAGATAATAATTATTCATATATAAAAATACTCACCTTTCAGCAGCAATGGCGTGAAAGGGATTAGCGGTGGACGAAGACTTGTCACTAACTCCCGGTAGGATTTGTGATTTCTAGATGGATCCTGACAGGAAAAATGCACCAGTCAACTACACAACCATGTCCACAGAACCAGGATCCTGTCTTCACAGCTTCCATTCATTGATACTCAACTGCAATGCTCTCGAACTGCTGGAACTGCTTCTTGAACTTTCCAGGCAGCCCCTAAAATAGACGATTCGATCAGCAAGACTATACTGTCTATACTGTATACAAAAAAACCTCAAGTAATGTATTTATCACAGCAGAGAACATAATCACTATACTGACACCTGAATCGCATATTTCTTATACAGTTAAATGCTATGGGTATTAGTTTATCTGATTAGGTAATTTCTACTATTTTGGGAGTCCCGCAGTGCTTCTATGGCAATTAACATCCAAAATGTTCTGGTCTTGAGCACCAAACATTAAATTTCTGTCAGCAGCATTTATGTTTTTCAGAATGATAACACTCAGAACATTTCCTTAATGTATGGATTCACTGAGGAACTGAAGCACCACTCTGCTGGGTTTCAATGTCATCACAACGGATTCAAGAAGCATCGCGTAACAGCATCGACATTTACCTCCCAAGTCAGGCGAAGCCGACTCACAGCTGGATTGTCCAGCCCAAGAACTATGGCAAGGAAGGACAATAGATTCTGCTGCTGCTTGCACCTGAAAACACAAGAATGCTTATTTATGGAAACCAAAAGGGTACCATCAGTTATACTAACAGTAATGGGGGACAAGTCCTTCTGGGTGTTAAATTACTACTGATTGATTAAGACTTGGAATGCTGGACCAACAGCTATGTTGAGTTGACTGATAGTGGATCTCTGCTCTACATCATTCCACAAATGTTCACTGTATCAAGCAGCATTCACTGTCAAGTTCACGAACCGTTCCTGGATAAAAATTAACTGTGTGGCACAGGGCATTATCCAGTTATATTACAGTTTCTGCACATGGTTGTATTTTGAGTTTTTGTCTCTTCATTTTATCTAATGGCATTCACATGAAATTCTGTGAGATTTGTGATTCTACAGCAACTAATCAGGCACTTAAACTAGGCCTACACTTAATCACCATGTGACTTTAATTTTATATTTAATAACCTGTAATATTTTCAGTTAATGACATTGTATTTGTATTAATTTATATTTAAACATCAAAAATAAAAAAAAATAAAATGACTTCTTTAATTGCTCCAGGTTCTTTAGATATACTTCATGTATGTAATAAATTTTATGAACAATTACAAGTCTGTAGTGGATAAGCAGAATATATACTAGGCCACTAGCCATGTTTCAGCCTTGTTCCTGCTCAGTGAAAAGGGCTATTTATTTTTAACTACACTTGGTCGCGTGTATAATTCATAACATTTTCAAAATTCTTGTATATAAATCAGCACGAACAAGCATCACGCCTGGTGCCTTTATTTTCTGCCTGCCTACAGGGTCACTCACACAGAAATACAGTGATACAAACATTTACTTACAGTGCTGCCATCTTGATAAACTTCCGCAACAGCTGCACCCTCTTAGGAAGAGACTGACACTGAAGGATTTCAGTGGCAATCCAGTGCTGCACCTCACTGCAGCGCTGCAGTACTAGCTCCAAGTTAAGGGGGCGCCAGCGAGCCTGCTCACCATGGAATACATAGCACACAAACTCCACCTGTCCAAATAGGAATAAAAATAAACCCGCTTTTAAATTTACAGTTAATATAACCCACCAGTGAAAACTCAAACTGAAAACCTATACATCTTCTCAGCTGAGGCACCAAATTACCTCCCCAGTATAAATAATAGTAACCTACAAACATGTGTCAGTGTGTCCCTCCCTATCAGTTTCTGTTTTGCCTTCTGACCTCATGCACACAGCTGAAGAGCTCCCAGTCAAATGCAACCAGCTGATTGGCCACTTCCTCTGCACTCATGTCATGTAGCTTACTGTCCCCGGGAGTCCAGTGAATTTCCTCTGGCAATGGAAGCTATGACACAAACAGATTAAGAATTGAAACCCGAGAAGAAAAAACAAAAACACGACTAGAACCACAAGTTTCTCCATTAATGTGCTTTGTATTCCTCCATATTTTTTTCTGGCTCAGTATCACTATACGTTTTATTATTATGTTAAATCCTCCTATACACGATTGCAACAATTAAACAAAACAACACTGTCAGAACAGCTGCTCCTCGACTTACGATGCAGTTATGTTCCAATAAACCAAACATAGGTTGAAGATATCAGAAGTGGAATACGAATATGATACAATAGGACACACTTGGGCATTTAGTAGACATAATAGACTTGGGAAAATTTGGTTTTTAAAAAAAAAAAAGTGATGTTGTTAAACACCGTTTCAGATGTTTACAATTGCGATTGCTATAGAGACTGAACACGTGGCTGGGTGGATGCTGCCATCGCTTCCTTTCACAAGAAGGTATCATGCGACATTTTGCCACCCCATGAATAGATCAAAATTCGGAATCTGATCACTACTGAATGTGCAACCCTGCTTGATCTGTATATCTTGAACGTAAAGTCAAGATATACAGATATATCGTAAAACAAAGAGCATCTGTACTTCATTGCCAGTTATGACAGGTATATCACTCAATTTTTACTTCAAATAATTAAAATAATTGTGTGCCAGCAGGACAGAGACAAACCAACAGGGAACAAAACAGTTTTCAGCATTTCCCGACCACACAGATGATATGAAATGGCCCCTGCAATTTCTCATTATCTACACCTGCCCCAATTGTTCTTTGCTCCTCTAAAATTCATACGCCAGCAAACACCATTATATGTCTCACCAGGGTTTCCAGTTCATGTGGCTCACAGGCAAACAGGTGGGTATTGACACCTAAAGTGGTGAAGACAGCCTCATCGCTGGGACGGAACACAGCTTTTTCTATAAAGGCACACAAACATTTGTAAATGGCATTAGGTCAATCCTATATAGAACTGATGAGTTTTATATCTTTGTAAATTGTAACTAGTGTTAGGTACTTAAGTTTGTGTGCGTGTGATTTTATAAATATAAATCATTTGTCACAATCAATTCAAATTATTTACAGTATTGAGATATAAAAGGGGGCTTCTATACACTGAAGGCACCCTCATTCACAAAGATATTTAAATCTATGGTACTAATTCTAGTTTTTGCAGGAGACAATAAAGCTGCATGTATTACCTCCAGAGGATGTTACTGCCACAAGTATCAAGGTTCCTGGGCGACTGGGTTGGTCCTCACTGTACTGCAGCTTCTCCTGCACAAGAGCGAGGATCTCGCCCACACGGCACGACAGCCGGCTGCGGATGGTCACGTAAGAGTGGTCTGGCATGTACACCCTACAGAAAACTATACAGAAAAAAAGGACTCATTTAAGCCTGCAGTACATGCGTTCCACATCCATTTCCATAACTATCGTCTTCTGACATAGTTGACTGATAGTGGCCATGACTAAAAATCGCATATTTCTTATACAGTTAAATGCTATGGGTATTAGTTTATCTGATTAGGTAATTTCTACTATTTTGGGAGTCCCGCAGTGCTTCTATGGCAATTAACATCCAAAATGTTCTGGTCTTGAGCACCAAACATTAAATTTCTGTCAGCAGCATTTATGTTTTTCAGAATGATAACACTCAGAACATTTCCTTAATGTATGGATTCACTGAGGAACTGAAACTCTGGCCATAGATTAACAGCACACAGCAGTTGCTACAACAGCTCCTTAAAACATTCTCATTTAACACTGGAGTGTTCATATTATAATCTCCATCATTTAGTCCACCAACACTGTTTAATGAACAAGAAAATAAATATAATTGTCTAGATCTATTGTAAGCTAACAACCTTTGCTCCACCTTGATTTTTGTTGCTACTAATAAAGAACACATGGATTACTCACTTTCGTCAGAACCCCGGAAGGCCTCTCGTGGCTGCAGGCAAGCGTCAATGCGGCGGAAGTGTCGAAATAGTGGCCGTACCTGCTTCTTTTTGCTGTCCTTGTCTTCCTCCGTTCTAGAAACAGTGCCAACAAGGATTTTTCTAGCCATCAAGCTGTCTGAGCGGAACGCTGCATGATTTGTGTACATTTTTAATTTTTGCAAGTCCATATTACACCATTGCGGTCCATTTACTGCAGTGCGTAATTGTGTGGCTTCCTTGGGTTTGGCAGTCTTTTAAGATGAAGAGTTTTCAACACTGGAGTGTGACTCTGAACTGGCGCTCGTGCTGGTTAAATTCCAAGTAAGAGTGGTGTTGTTTTAACCATGTAATCCGCAGTCGAAACAGTTTTGAACCATCAAGCTTAGTAGCATTTCTGCAGTCTGAGCTGACACATACTGATCTTTTCACAATTACTACGTGTGGGCGTGGGGCTTCTAAGCAGCACCTTACTCAGTAGAAAGCCTGTTATTCCCTGTTTTTTTTCCCTGTTGACACTGTGCAGTAGGGAATTCCTTTATTGCCGTGGCCTCCACTCTCATGTAGTGCCCCGCAGCATTCATTTTTTTTCCCTACAGAGTGGGCTGGCTTGGGTGTCTCTTTTGAAGCTGAAGTTGGCTGGGGGTGAGGGAAATGGTAAAACTGAACATGCTTGGCAATCAGCTAAAAGGGCTTGATTGGCTGCTGCTTCTGCAGCAGCAATTGTGTTGATAGTGTGTATTGAAGCATTTATTGGCAAGCGACTAATAGCAGAGCGTGGCGATGTCTGAAGTGGTAGCCTTAGTTGCGCTGAGCATGTTCACTCACTGACTCTGTAGAATTTCAGTCCAGCGCTGCAGTTTAAGCACATCCTCTACCAGCTCTGGATATCTACTCAACTCCTGGGCCGCACATAAATAAAGCTCCTGAAAGCAATAAAGAGAAAGAGGAACATAAAACAGTGCTGAACTCTTTGCGTACATTTACCACAATAAAATATAAAAGGCTAAATTAAAGCATTGCAAAAATGATATCTTTAGCTGCACGTAGTGTTAGGTAACTCCCTGGACTTTGACAAGCCTAACAGCCCTCACCCCCCCCACAACAAAGCAAACATGCTGATAAAAAAGCATTTAAAAAATGTACAAGTTTGAGTAACTAATAGCACAAACACTATAACACATGATTTCAAAGGTACTTGCTCTAAACTTAAACAAATTCCTTGAAACATAGGCTTTGAAATAGCATCATACAGTTCAGGATCCAATATCTCATGCTTGTATGTTGGTTGGTATATAAGTTGGTGTAACTGTTAACAGAAGAACAGGATTTGCGTTTTAGGACAGTTATGTAATGAAAAAAAATCTATGTATGTGACATAGTAAACTGTACCTTGGGGAAGCTGTTTGATTTCTCCCCCTCTTCCTGCAATAGGTCTCGATAGGTGTCCAGGTAGCGGAAGGCCACACTCAAGACAGCCTGTTTCTTCTCCACCCCATCCCAGCCAGGCCAGGTCTCCCCCTGCTTCCCCTCTGCCCCAAATCTGACCCAAATGTCAAGGAGAAGCTGAATTTCTGTAGCACTTGGCAAAGAGGCTGACAAATGCATACATTTTTACAAAAACACCAACCCACATTGGACTATAGTAGGCGATGCCACCTTAACAAAAAGTGTTGCATTATGAACATAAGTTTTTTTTCTTTAGGGTCATTATATATTTCACAAAAAGCAAACAATGATCAGTAGCCTGAAAAGGCTTAATGAAATGCATTGAATTATTAAAACGGCAACAAATTTGAGCTTTGCACATGTTCATGCACTGTACATTTACATTGTTACATAGCAGTTCAGTCCAGGACAAAACTACATTCAGGAACACTCCTCAGGTGCAGACAAACACATACACACACACACACATCCTGTAAGCTGCCACACAAAGAAGGAAAAACACACAGTATGTCCAGATGTAAGGTGTAATTACAGCCATGCCCAAACTGTTCAGGCACAGAGACACACCCGTAACACCCACGTTTTCTTGCCTCACCCTTTTCTCTCATAAACAAGAAAATGGACGGAACACAGCACAAAAATTCATTTTGTGTAAAAGCTTGACAGAGTAGTCCAGCGAATCAAAATAACCACAGAGCAATTAGGTGTCTTATTTCACAATTTATCATTAAAGAATTGCCTGTGTGAAATCAAAACTGCAAGGGAAACATCATGCATTTTATATATAATTAAAATGTGCAGAACCCCAATGTTATATAACACACCCATTGTGTTTTTATTAGAGTTAATTATTTAAGATTCATTGCATATCCTTTTCATAATAGATAATTATTCTGAAAAAAATCCCTACGTGGCGGCCCTCAGATGTTTTATTTGCTTAATGTAACTGAATAAAAATGCACTGATTAAGATATGATGGTGTTTTCTTTTTGTAAAAGGTCTGAGGATGCATGCCTACACAAATAAAGGCAATACAGTCCATGGACTCCGGCATGGTGACAGTGATTTGAACCACAAGAGAGTGGTTTCATCTAGTCAGGGATCTTGCGTTAGTGTTATGTCGATACATGCAGGGTTTTTTCCAGCATCGTCAGAATGAGGAAAATGGGAGATCCCAGGTTGCTTTTAAGCATCTTTAATATTGGACAGTATAGGGACTGCCTCTCCACCTTCTATAAGGAGGAATATCAAAACTAAGACCAAGGAAGTATATTTATACCATTGTTTTTGCATAACATTCTCCTGCAACCTTACATTCTGTAATTCTGATGTGTTGGTATCTGAACTGACAGGGAAACAGTGGGCAGTCAGAGACTTCAATGCAAGTTAGATTCCATCAAGGCTTATAAAGGTAGTATCATAGACTTGAATGGTTTCAACAGATATCTGGAACGCAAGAGTATCTGGGTATCAGAACTAATATCTAAGACGCATGTTTAGAAGATGTCTGGTCCAGCTGGATTTTTAAATTTCTTTATAATGCATGACTGTTAAGCAACAACTTGTTTAGATTTATGAAATGTTGCAATAATTGTCTGTGAGCCCCCTACATTTGGATTAATTGAAGTTGTGTTTCTTTTGCTCAGATGTGTGGTTAAAAAATATATATACAATGGCAACTCTTTGTTGCACGATGCTTCTGCATCATTTGTACATCTCTGTAGGCATCAGCTAAGTGTTTCCAATTAAATGCGTGTTGCATAAATGACACTTATCAAGAAGATAATTTAGAATTGCACACTCATATACAGAGCAATATCACTAAGGAAAATGTATCATACGATTAATTATTCTCTTTGGACTGTTGGATGCTACTGACCATTTTAACTTGGTTTGAAGGATGCTCAGTTGAATAAGATCACGTTTCTGATGCAGTGGTTCCAAGACCAGTAAGACCAAAATCTAAGGGCTCCCAGAGAGGTCCGTTATTAATACATCCTTCGCAAGTTATGGCTTGTTTCACATAAGAAGGCATTTGACACGACAGCACACTTGTTGGGAGAAGATATTGAAGGAGCTTTAATTACACTAGACCATGACACACTTAAGAGATTACTGAAAGACCAAGTGTTAATAATACCTTCCTGCTACCATTCTCCGTTACGGTCAGTGAAATCATTTAGTTTCCCTAATATGTTCCGCTGTCCAGAACCATTTTTCTTAGTGATCTTGTAAAATTTCTGACTACTTTTCGGCTGGATCCCACATGGCAAATTGCATAACAAAAGTGCGTAAGAGTCAGAAGCAGTAGTCATCCATTGTTACAGTAACAAAAGTAATGGATCTGTTATTAACCAGGGTAAGCATGTGAAACACACATCCTGGAAGAAAGGGGATTGTAACGGCTGTATGGGGCAAACCGTATTATCTACAGCTGTGACCACATAGAAGTCCATAAATCATTTTGCCTGGATCATCCACATTATACCTTCACCAATTTCTGGATGGAAACAGTATGGACATTTCCCACAGGCATTTTTACAATATTCTATAGCATGGCAAGTCAAGCAAACAGGGGTGGCAAATTATTCTGAGCATGAGTATCTGACAGAAGCTACAGACCCAGAGGAGGCGAACATCACAACCCAGGGGATGCCATCTATCCATCTGTTTTTCTATAAATATATTAACAAAGTTAACTTTAGTAACGTGAATTTATACTAATAATTACATAAGGCATAGGTTATTAATTTTCTTTAAAAAAAGCAATGTTTTAATATTTAATCAAATCGATTGACCAGTGTTCACTTTTGGTTTTGTGCTACCAAGCAGTTTTCCTAGTATAAATCGCAGTTCAACTAAACTGTTATCTGTGATCTGGTGTTTAAGTGCGATGTGAATGTGTGCATTCCATTTACCTCCATCCCTCCCAAAGTGTACTTTGCCTTTTGTTATGTGGCTACTGAAATAGGCTGCAGCAAATCACATATTATCAAGGTGATAGGCCGACCAAATATTTTTTGTTCTAACTTTAGATGATTATACTTTCTGCAATACAAATTCCAAGTCAAAACAGAACATTCTAAATCTATAGGAATACAAAACTATAGAATTCCAAACTTCTTTTTTTTGTCAAAAAATTAAAGTTTCTAACTTTACTATTATGTAACTTAAATGAAGGCACAACAAATTAACATGCCCAAAATGTCTAATTTAATGAAGACCTACATCTGTGCAGGTACAGTTTATGGTTAAGATAATGCTTTGCTTTAAGGTACTTCAAAAATGCTCAGAAATGTTTCACAGGGCTAAACATTTATATTGACAACCAACTCTGGTGTCAGTTTAAGGAATAATTTTTCTATGGTACAAAATGGGTTTCCAGAAAAGAAACCCAATGGGAAATAAGGGTTTATATTATAATAGATCAACTGGTAACAATCAAGGAAAAATAGGTCATATATGCCTGCACATTGAAAAATTAAATTGAACTTGGTTTTTGGAGCTTGTTTGCTTCACTTATCTTCATTACTATTCAATATTTGTGTGGAAAAACATGCATCCATGTTAGTGAAATTGAACTATGGCAGATGATATTTTCACTACAAGTGAGACGCTCCATTTGCACAAGATTTCCTTGGTCAGTGGAAGGATGCAACTCACTCTGGTTAATATGGGCAGACATTTAAAAATATCTACAACAAAAATAACTGTTCTCATGTACACCAGCTCCTGAGAGCAATTGCAATTTCATCTGTGGTGCTATTAAGGTAAATTCTACTGCAATACTTTCCTCTTTTCCTATTAATTAAATATTTTTAATGAGACTAAGTTAACTAATACACTGTGAGTTACTTTGCTGCATAACATTTTCTACGTATTATTTAAAAGGTGAAATACCATCACTAAATCCTAAAACATCTTGCCTGAATCATGAGTGCTACTCTACATTATGTCACATCCTTAGCAGCTCTGTATGCAATGGAGTACTTAGCGATGCTGAATCAACAGCCCCCCCACAGTGGTTTGGCCCAAATCCATGGTTACCCATTGCATATTACAGCCTTGATTCTTGGCTAAAATTAATAGATTATTCAAGGTCTTAAAAAGCTGGAGAGAAACAAAAAGCAAGCCGGTACAAATCACTCAGGTAGAATA
>JABFEA020000098.1:28925602-28940163 GCA_019775915.2 Cyphomyrus plagiostoma | reverse complement strand
CTCGCATTTAAATAAATATTACAGCCGCACTGTGTTTTTAAATCATAAAAAAAATGTACATGTATCCTTCAGAGAGGATAAAGTAAATTCTATTAGATGTTGGATAAAGAATAGCATACATACACAGAGGAACAGGAAAATGCTGCTTTTCTCATTTATCCTGACACCTTTCCCGTCAGACGTACAGGCTGGCCTACTTAAGCAAGCTGTTGTGTGACAAATTTCTAAAATTTTTACATGGATGCACGTTTCACTTCCTCACTGGGAGGAATGTAGGCAAAAACAACTATAAAAAAAGAACAAAAGACCATTTTACTTTTTACATTCGTACAATTTATAAAATCAATTCTGGTCATTTTCTGGAAATCATTAATACTCCAGTGTCAACAATATCTGAGGTATTTCGGGGTATTTCCTAAACCACATTTCCCCCAAACATTAATAGATATAAAACAGAGAGCTACAGCGAAGAGGCAAACAGACAGACATGCAGACGGTGACAAACATTGCATACTGAGTAGGATACTGCTGAAGAAGGACCTGCTGGAACCTGTCAGGGGCCAGGAAGATGGGGTGTGTCAGCATGAAGTCATCCAGGAGTATCTCTGCTACACCATGAAGAGAGCAGAGGGGGAGGGAATGGGTAGAGTATGAGTTAGCAATACTCTTTTAGAACTTTAAAAGAGGCAACAAATCCTTCTTTTCAAGGTGATACTTCTTGACGTCAGAGTTTATCAGGTTAGTAACGTTTAGTAATTAAAGATTGCTCATTTGTACAGTATTGTTTTTAGTATCATTATTAACAAATTTCTATATAGTACAATTTTCCAACAGACAAAATCTTATGTAATATGTAAACAGCATGTCACACTACTAATATTACAATGTAACTGATCTAGAGGTTAAAGCTAAAACTAATAATTTAGAGTCATTTTTTGTTTCAGCAATCAACATGAATCATATTCAGAAAATTCATCAGAAAACTTTGTCACGTTTGCTGACGCACCCTTTGCATTTTTGCATTTTATCTAACACACGTAAAGAATAATGTGGAAATTATGTTCACACTATACTCTGATTATTTATTGCATTTGTGATTGAATCGATTACAGAAATATAGCACCATAGAAACTGTATAGTGACATTATAACTCTGTAGGTCCAATATAATAACAGTAATGTTAACTTAAGACCCAAGGCTGGGTGTGCTTAATCTTTGGTCCTTAAAAGTCATAGGATATACCCCCATTTTCCCTTAAGCGAGAACTTTTATTCAAAATAACGAACTTGACTAATTCATTGTCCATATTTATGTGGAATTCAAATATGTTAAATCAATAGGTTACTGATAATACTGGATTTTAAATGGGGATGCCTAAGTTCTATTGGGATTTTATATGCACATCTCAGTCAACTTCAGAGTTAAATCAAGGTTAATTAGTGAATCGATAACTTCTTACACAACACTGGCATCTACAATAATATCAGTACATTTCTGATTCATGTATAAAGACACTACTGATATAAGTAATTACTAATACAAGTATTTCTTTCAATAAAAGTGGATCAGAACTTGTGGCATCCAGATTTTGAATATAAATCTCCAAATATGTTAGAAATGCATTTACAAATATTTCAAAAATGAACCAAGCTTTATTCTAGCCAGCTACAAATCTTCCTCGAACCAAAACTTGCACCTACATTTTTATATTGTGTATGAAAACCCCCACCCTCCTCCACCACAACGCAGCAACTGCAGGACCATAAGGGGTGACTGTTTACCCCCTGTAGCATGCCATAAACATTGTGTCCAAATGATTTACACTTGCCTGCAATTTATAAAACAAAAAGTGGTCAGTCAATCAATAAAAATATGAACAACCCCCCAGAACATGCTAAATATGCTGTATTAAATGCTGTAAATCACTACATAAACAGAGCACTACTGTGGTTTATGCATTAATTTTTCTCTTTGCTAGGAGACAGTTGCAAGTTCAGGCGTGTCTAGCTTTTTCCTGTACACTCACTTAGCTTGTGATTAAAAGCTGATATTCCTTGCTTGGAAACGGAAGGATTTACGGTAAATGATGTCGGGAACAGTATTCAAACAAATGCAATCATAGGGACTGATCAGACAGGATTTCTCTCAGCAAATTGTTATACACAGACCTATATTCTCCATTTTTTCTAATCACTTATCCTGGTCAGGATCACAGGGGAAGCTGGAGCTAAATTCCAGACACCAATGAGCACATAGCAAGGATTCACCCAGGCTGAGGTGAGGGTCTATCAAATTATAAATACACATGCACACAATTAAGGGATGCCTTATAGGCCAAGTGCGTGTGTTAAGACTGCAGAAAGAAACACACGTGACACACATACAGCATGGAAACTCCATACACACAGCACAGGCAGAAATCAGACCTCCAGCCCAGGAGGAAAGGGACAGAGCCAACCACAGAGCCTCTGTGCCACCCTCACCGTGACATGCCTTTTATAAACACAATAAAACATTTTTGCATAACATAATTAAATTCTTCACTTTAAGGCAAGTTACATCTAGATATACATGTAAAATGAAAGAATTACTAACTTGCTTCCTGGTGACCAAGACAAATACAGGTTCCTCCCAAGTTACACACAGTAGAAAGAACTAATATACAAACATAATTAAAAACAAATACTTTCATCTGTACTCTTTTTTTATTCTGACACATATACCTTCAAGTAGCCAAATGTCCATTTTGCAATTAGTTATTTTTTAACATCGCCTATTTAAACAACCACCTTAATACTGCATTAATTAGTGTCATACTAAAAATTAAATAGATCACACCGCAGTGCCCTGGAATTATTGTATCATTTCTAGTTGGACATCTTCTGCAGTCACGTGGAAGGACTGCAGTGTGTCTGTTGTGTATTCCTGCGAGGATATTGTGTGCATATTTTCAACCTCTTTTTCCCTAGCGTTGCCTGGGAGACGCAGTGTTGAGTGGCTGTGGTGACAGAACCCCCCGGAGGGGGGGGATACAGAGAGGAGAGAGGAGAGAGAAGAGGCAGCTGCTGCAAATGAGATTCGTACTGAAAGAAGCTAAATGCAAAATGCTAAAATCAAAGCAACGGGCAGGAAATTCAGAAATGGAGGTTACAGTTATGGCCACAATCAGGGCTTCTCCTTGCCATAACATTCCAGTGGTTGTAAGGAAACCATGGTGCTTGCTGGATGTGTCTTAACCTGTAAAAGACACTAAATTTGTTTGTGTTTGATAAATGCGAAAGGGAACTTTTGGAAGCTGTTCACAGGCTGCGTGGGCTGCAGAGACTCTGGATGAACAGAGCAGGCACTCAGTGTCTATTCCTTTCCTTCGCCCATCTGTCTATCCTGCCATTCGTTACTCTTGGAAATGAGCGAATAAGAAACGTAAATGCTAAATGCATTGCTTGTTATTTAAAATATATCATGAACATTGTTCAAATAGTTTGATGACTGCTATGTTATTATAGCTGCATGACATATTTTCATTTTTTAATAATTCCCTCTGCTTTGATGCCATATAAAATTGATATTATTCAAAATATTATTAGGACATTATTTATGAGTAAACATCTCATATAAAAAAATAGGAATTTTCTTATCAATTGATGGATGGTTTATAGGTGAAAATGAAAGTGTCCATTTGAACTACATTATCAAAAGATATGATTTAGGGTTATGAAACTGCGGAGTTTACAGGCAACACTCTGCTTGAGGAAGGAAGATGAGTAAGCTTTAGTATTTTCACAGGTCGTTGCATAAGCATCCCCTATACATCTGTGATTCAGAGCCAACTCTCCTGTACAGTGCAATGTGATGAAGACTGATTAAGAACTGCCTGAACTGGTTTTCTATGAAGCAGTTTTTTGGACTTCATTTTGAAAATCATTAAAATGAGATTAAAAATCAGACCAAAAAGCTGGAAAGAAATATTAAATATTTTATAGTGAACATCAAGAAGAGAAACAATAACACAGTGAGATACTTATGTAAATCAAGGTCCTGGTAGAATTTTATTAAGCTTTGTGAGAAAAAAAGATTATAGTGGTAATTAACGGTACATTGCTTATTAAATATCTTGTGTCCTATGCTGCCTGGGATAGGCTCCAGGCCTTCCCCATGACTGTGCACTCAATGAGGAGTTGGACGATGGATGGATGGATGGATGGATGGATAGATCATATCATTTTCAGATAAATTTAAATATGCTCATAATTACTCAGCGAATGAGGAGTCTAAAGGAATGTCTGTCTGAATGCTACACTATGCTTCCATGGTGATGCTGCATCACTGCACAACATATCCAATTATATTCAATGTGCTTAATTATCTTACTCTCAATCAAACACCTGCATAACTTCTAGATGAACATCAGTGAAGTCGTTTTAATAAAGTATTTCTGTCCGTTTCATGATCCTTGATACTATCCTCTGTACACAATATTGCTACTTATGCTCGCCCATACATGAACACCACGTATCCAGAGTTATCTAGGTCAGCTTGCAGCTCTACAGTCAGAGGTCAACAAAATAGAGCTTGCGCTCTTCCAGAGGATACTAGTGCTTTATAAATAACAGCACATTATGCTATTCTCAGATTTCCTGAGAGCATGTATGTTAAACAGTCTGGATGGTATGAAACCACTTCACCCTTGTCTTCTTTCCATAAGTCAATGACTGCTGGCTCTATCTGGGTCTACACACACACACACACACACACACACACACACACACACACACACCATCTATACTAGAAAATATTCATCTGAAGGGGGCCATTTGGACATAGGTCTTAATTACATTAAGTCTGTGAATTGTCAACCAGCAGAGGTTTTAATTAACTGATGAGTACAGACCAAAATGTACAGGTGTGCCTTGACTCTAGAGCAAGGGTGAGTTATCTTATCCAGAAAGGGCCACTGTATGCGGGTTTTTGCTGCAACTCCCTTATTAGATTATTAATTAGAGGACTGATTGGCTGAAGAGTCCTCACACCTGGGTTTGAACAGCTGACCTACAGGTTATCCCAAAAACCTGCATACACACTGGTCCTTTCCGCATAAGACTGCCCACCCCTGCTCTGGAGGGATGTTTCGAGCTATGGCATGGCAGCATAAATTAACTGGTGCCCATAATAAATACCTGCACCAACGCCCACTAACTAACTGGCACCAGTTGTGTCATGCGGCACTTACATAACAGGCTTCTATAGTAGATCATTTTAAAACAACAGGATTCTAGTTGTTCACTGCTCCACAATCATATTTTTGATTCCCCTTGCAACAAAATAAATATGGTTTTCAGTACCCTGGAAATTAGGATCTTGTAAGAATAGGTTAGTTTTAGTGAATTAGCTCTGTCTTGTTATGGATCTTGAACTTTTCCGTGCATTATGAACTAGCTCTGGAAAGTTTCTGATGACATGGTCTGAAAAACAACACATGGGTAAGAGGTTTCCTCATGACTCTGCATTATGGCAGCAGTAAATGATGTCTCTCTATGTAGCTACGCTCCGTCTTTATGTATATTGCAATGCTGATTATTCATTTATTCTGCCTCCCGTCCCATTTTACTGACTAACAGCTCTGCTATATCCAAGCATTTCAATGCTCTCTCACACCCCCTCCTCTATAATTCTCCCTTCCATTCCTCCTACTCCTTCTTGATGTACTGGTTGCCATGTGAACTGGGCCTGTGGGTTGCCATGTAAACACACAGCCCCACGCACCCCCCCCCACACACACACACACACGCACACACACAGCAGGACAGTGGTAGGAAGACAGTCAACCAGCCTCCAGGCTCCTTCATGCTCTACTCATTCTGAAGTGTGACTGAAGTGTGTGTGCTTGGAGCAGGGTGGCATGCATCTATAAGCCAAGCGGCCAGGCAAAGGGGGGCTGGCTTTGTTACATAAACCTTTTTTTTTTTTTTTTTTTTTTTAAATAACACGACTCCCACACAAAACGTTCCTCTTTGATCATGCTGCAGTATACATAGTATTTGTTGCTTCTATACAAGTACTCATGTGGTCCTGAAAGCCTTAATAACTGAGGTAAAGTAGTTAGAAAGATACAGGTAAAAGCAACACCTGAGAAATCCCTATCAACCTTCTATACCCACTTGTCCTGTGCAGGGTCCTAGGAGTCATGTCCCGGAGGCTACAGGTACAAGGCAAAGAATAAGCCAATGCAGGCAGCACACACACACACACACACACACACACACACGCACACGCACACACACGCACACACACGCACACACACACACACACACATTCATTTCTTTGCGGGGACCTTTCATTCATTTCTATGGGCAAAACCCTAATCCCAACTATGACAACCTTATCCCATACTCATCTCTAACCATAACCATAAGTAACCAAACAATATACAAGACCTTTGGTTATTTTAGTTTTTTGGTTGCAGACTTTTATAAACCCAAAATAATGGTCCCCACATCATCAGAATAACAGGTTATCACCACATTATAGGATATTTGATCCCCACAATGCAATATATACATGCCCCCCCACACACAGACAATATGGCAAATCAAATTCAACTTAGTAAGATTCTGCACTGTGGAAAGGCCAAGCTGACAAAAGGAGAACATGCAAACTCCACATGCAAAGACTGGGCAAAGACTCAAACACCAGTCCCAGAGGTATGAGGCAACAGTGCTAACCACTGCACTGCAGAAGCTGATGAGAATTTTTGATGAAAAGCATCAACAGTTGCATGACCAGTTTTTTTCTTTATATTGGAAAATGTTGCCAGAACATGGACTGAATTTTTCCCAAGAAAAATAAGTCAGACAATGCTGAGAAAAAGAAAAAAAAAGAAGTAATGTAACTGAGATGCTTCTCCTGAAAAACCAGGATTGATGGAGCAGTACAGGGGAAAAATCTAACACAGGTATTAAAATACTGAACAATTCAGTCTACATCAGTAATCATTTAAACTAGAAAGCATTTCACAGCCCATTCTTCCCAAACCCTTAACTGTAGTTGCCTCTCTATCAACCCATTTTCTATAATCTCTTGACTAGTCCACATCAGGGCATACACTTCACTATCGGGAATGTAACACCACCAATTCACACCAATGCATTCATGCAAGCTTGACACAGGCAGGATTTGCACCCCTAGCCCTAAAGTCATGAGGCCAATGTGCCATACCAGCTGAATACAGTCTAGTTGAAGAAAAATCTTAACACCCTATCCTAATCATATAAGTGATATTCTGGACATACAAATATAGTTCATTTTATATTGCTTTCAAATAAAATTTATTGTTGCAGCTCAATCTGCTCTCAAAGAGTCAAAAATAATATTGATACAAGTATAGTAGCAAATAAATCACTTTTAAAAATAAATAGCTTTTAATGAATTTATATTCCAGTGTAATTTGGGATGAAGGTTCAGTAGGTAGCATTACACTTCCAGTGCTGGGGGTCAAATCCCTCAGTTACCCTCTGTGTGTGTGTGTGTGGGGGGGGGGGGGATTAGGTTTATATTACATTGTGGGGACCAAATGTTTCCTGCAATGTAATAACCTGTTATTTTCGTGTTGTGGGTACTATTTTTCAAACCATTTTGCAATCAAAGAACTACAGATGCCAAGAGTCTGGTGCTTTGTTTGGTTACATATGGTTAAGGTTAGGGCTGGGTGGCGGTTAAGGGCCTCATGTTGGGATTTGAACTTTCCCCATTGAAACGAATGGAGAGTCCCCACAAAGATATAATTACAAACCTCTCTGTCTGTCTGTGTGTGTGTGTGTGTGTGTGTGTGTGTGTGTGTGTGTGTGTGTCATCCAATGGACTGGAATCCCATACAGAATGGTCGTCTACCTTGTGCTCTATCATGCCTGAAATTGTACTGAATAAGTCATAGGAAGATGGACCATATTACCAGCACAACATAAAGTTTAACTGTAGTCTCAGTAGTTTTACATTAAGCTGTGCAAACTTACACCATGAATATGAACACTGGCTTCTAACCATTTCTCCAGTAAAAATGGATGCCCAAATTTAAGGTCACTTTTCCTACTTATACCGTTCATGGACTTAAAACGTCATCTAACAAAAAAAGTGAAACCGGACGTTTCTATTTAATTGCCTGATGAATTTCTCAGGTGAAGCTAAAAACAAAACACTATAGGAAAATAAAAACAATACGCAATTTTTTCTATCCTAAATTTATATAATGCTGTTCCTTACATTCATATTTTATTCACTTATTTTTTCCTTTTATACTTGCATTTCTACGACCCTCTTTCAACTAGAAGCAAAAATTTGAAACATTTATTTCCCACTACAGATAAAATAACAATATGCTACTTGATGGCAACTAAGGGGGATCTCAGATTCACTAGTGTATATACTTCATTCATTTGTAATTCCACAACCGTGCTTAACCATGTCTACTTATCTACTTACACAGCACGCACACTCACAAAAAAATGCTAGACGTGTATTTTGGTGAATCATACACTTGTTGCAATTTAATAGGAATGCTAGGCTTACAATTGACCTTTGGAGTCTATCTAAGGCGGAGTAGTGTGTGGATAGCTTTCCTGTTAGATCTCAAAGTACAACATGCAAAGTTCCACAAAGTGAAGAACGGCAACAGCCCCATTCTCTGTATAAGCTGTACCTACAAAAAAATGCAGTCAACATTTTAAATATTCAAACACAACACAAAGTTTTTAACAATCTAAATTTGCATACATCTCATAGTTATAATTTCCATTTACTGCTAAAATTTTATTAGTATGGCTGAAATAAAATTGATTATAGATTTTTTTTTCTTTTTTTAGGTTCGCAAACCACACAGAAAGACACTGAAATATTACCCTCTATTGACAAATAATTTTGTCATTTTGTCTCCCAAGTTATCTAATATCAACTTAATTTTTTAATTCAATTCAACTTCAAATCAGTTGAAAATGTGTATATAGGACACAAACAGACTTTGACGTTCTGAAAGTAACTTGAACCCCATGGAGATCTCATCAGAGAATTTCAACATCTGCATCTTGGCAGCTTTGTCTGTTACCCCAGATTTTGGTGGCCAAGTAGGCCTATACTATATTCCCATACTTATGATTTATCTATAGCTTGTGACATACATATGTAACATTGGCGCAAAAGAAGAAATTTTTCAAGACCATAAGACAAGAGTGTACTCCTTTGGTTCTATATATATCTATATATGTGTGTATATATATAAAAAAGCATGCAGATAAATCTAATACTGATTATGGTGACCTATGGTCCCAAAGAATTCTAATTAATTGCTCCACCCTAGATGGTAAATACCTGTCATATGCAGTCTACAAGGAGACTTTTCATCCAACACTTGGCTTGGCTGAGTTTGATCAGATTTGCTTCCTTAAATAATACTGGACAATATAAAGGATGTGTAATAAAAGCACTGTCGCCATTTCTGCAAAGTAGGCTTTTAACAAAATCTCATACGCTAAGACTGATAAAGGCATCAAATTGGTACCACAAGCACAGCATCATGCTGAAATCTAGCACATTTAGTCGGGGCAAGAAAATACCGGTTTTGATCATATAAACGCCTTCTACAGGATTATGTTAACCTTGTCTAAAGGTCATACATATACACAATTAAATGTTATACCAATCGCGGTCAGAATATTAAGCACATTTATGTGGATAAAATTAATTTTAGATTGAGTTTAGAGATGATAAAATTAGTCTATAATAAACCTCATCATGAAGCGTAGTAATACTAAGCTTCCAGTTCGCTTTCATGGTGGATCCCCATCTGATGCCTCACAATATTACAGTTATATGCAGTCAAAAGTCAGCCGTTACATATTACATAACTGCTTTAAGACTCTGCCGCTGTGCTGTCAGCGCACACATGTCGCGACCACCTATATCCAAGCTACGCACAGGAGCAATAATTCATGCCTTTAACCTACAAATGTCTTGAATATTGTGCTCATATACCTCTTATGCATTATCCTATTAAATCTATGCATAACCCCTTAATCCATCTGAAGCGCCGTTTAAGCGCAGTCATTTTGAAGCGACAAGCACATCCCTCATTTCCACAGCAGGATGTTTTACAGAAATAACTCGCTCTCCTTAGCCCGTTCCAGGTCGTCAACCACACGGGTGTAGTGTTAGATTAGAATTAGCTACTACTGAAAAGTTCAGCGTAACAGTAACAGTGTAACACGCTATTTAAAAAAGTAAACAGGCTGTCAATGCGCATCTGGCAGAACAGGGCTGCCCGCTTACCTGAGCAGCTGCCTTGCCGCCTGCATCCGGCCACACCGTCCAGGACCGCCAAGGCGATGTTTTCTGGGGTGTCCGCGGGTAGCGGGGTCCATGCCGTCTCCAGGCTAGCCTCGGAGCTCTGCTCATCGCTGGACAGCGACGGACTCCTGATGTCGACCGCGGCTGGGAGCCAGCACGGCGGCTCCTCGGTTTCTGGGCTAAACACCTCCCGAGCCGGCCCGCCGTCCGGGGAGGTCTCCCTGAAAAACGGCACGACCCGCGAAAGGCTCGGCCGTCGCCTGGTAGCCCCCGTGCCGCTCGCCTTCTCCCCGAAACCGCCGGCACGAGTAAGCGCGTTTGTCTGCTTCTTCAAAAACTTTTCCAGTGGCTTCATTCCTGCCGGCATTTTTGATACACGATGGCAAATAAATTTTCGGTACGGTTCTTCTAATATTAATGCAACGAATACAGAATAAACGTGTTTCTGTTTTTCTTCTCAATGGACAATATTTTAAACGCTCATGGATCCTTTACATCAGTAGTCGAGAGCAGTAATAAATAAATGCAGCGAAATTTTGCAGCTACGACGTTTTCACATAAATGGGAGCACTGGCGGAAAAAAAAACCTGCTCCACACAGCGCTTCTTGAGGACGGCTTTGCACTTGTTTACCCCCTCAGCCTCTGCCTCTGGAAATGCCGTTAAAAATAAATGTTAAAAAAAGCTACGGCATGTGTAAAAGCAAAAACGGTCGTTCAAATTGCAGTGATCACCTCTGCTGCAAAGCAGTCGTTTTCTTGCAGTAAGACTGTTAAATATTCGCTCAATGCCACGACATAAAGGACACGAAAAACAAAGCGATTGAACTGGCACGGCGCTCAAGGAGAACCTCTCCCCCTTGGTTTCATGCGATCTCTCACGAATTTTCTGCGTGGTCTTGTAGGTGAATGCTATTGCAATAGTCAGTAGCTACATTGGTGGTAATGCCAACGTGAGCTCGCTCTGGTCGCTTTATTAGAGATCCTCATGTATTGAAAGCGTGTTCAGTGTGGCCCCTCCCTGCTAACTCCGTCTGCCGGTCTATGTAGGCTTTGTAACGTTCAACCTGCCCCTCCTTTTCTTTTGTAGGTGTGTGTGCATGCTGCATAGGAGAAACCCTGTATTACGTTTTCCATTTAACACGTACCTTTGTAGGAGCTGTTTTCTTTTTTTTTTTGCTTAGATATGACTCACTCTTAGTGTAAGAGTAAGGATATGTACCGAATGACCGGGAAACATCCATTTTCCTATAATTACATTGGTCGACTGCGGGATTCACTCTGATATAGTTGATTCTTAATAATGTGTGTTTATTAACCCCTTTCTTGCCACAGTAAGTCACAGTACTGGCGATTTTACAACGAAGAATCCAAAAGTACTCCGATATTCAAATGAAAAACAGTATATTGAGCATATACACCCTACCATATTTTACTGACCTCACTAATACTTTTCATCTGCAAATCGATATAAAATCCATAAGCTAAGCAATGCAGAGGAACAGTCGTGCATGACTTCTGCAGTACGTGTCATGACTATGACAAAAGAAATAGCTGGGCAAAATCTATTGGTCTGCAGCGAGACTCCATATTAAGATGCCGGAGAAGTATTTTAAATTGGGTTAATTCAAGTTTTAAAATGTATGGAAATCTCACCATTTATTGTCTTGAGGTCTGAATTTCTTTCTGAAGTTTTTTTCCTCACTTTTTCGAAACTTTTTCCTCGCAATTTGGGAAAATTCCCAGAGGAACCATTTACTGGAACCAACATAAATCCAGTTCATCATAGCTTGATGGACTGATAGGAGAGCCTTTCAGTGTCAGTGGGCACGTGTAGCGATGGGCAGAGGGGTGCAGCGTGAGTGAAGGCATCATGGGACACTGAATAGTTGGTGGGTAGCTCTGTGGTCTCTCACCCCAGGCATTGTATTTATGGAGATTGTATGATCTTCATGTTCCTGTGTGGGTTTACTCTGGGTATTTCAGAGGAAAATGAGGGTTCAGAGTTATTTTAGGTGGAGTAATCTCTCTAAATTGCCTGTTGTGTCTTTGTGTGTCCTGTGACTGAAATCCCGTCCAGGGTGCATTTTGCCTTAAATCCCGTGCTTCTTGGGATAGACTTGCCCAGCGGACATTATTCTCCGAGGAGCGCATTGGAAGCCAATGCAGGACTTTGACTTATAGGGCAGGGAGAACCACCTGCAGATCAGCATCAGCTATACAAAAGGGTTGGCGGCAGATTTCTGGCATGCCAGAGATCCCCTAAGACCAGTCACTATATCCGGGGAGAGGAAATGAAGGTAGTGCAGTGCAGTTACAAATACCTGGGGGTCCACTCGAGTTATAAACTGCACTGGGGCGGACGATAGTGTTGCATCATGCAAGAAAGGCACTCCACTTTCAAAGGAGGTTCTGGTCTTTTGTTACGCGCAGCAAATTATTAGAGATATTTTACTAGTTCGCGGTGGCCAGCATGCTTTTGTACACTGTGTACTGCTGTGGAAGCAGGATAAGTTCAAGCCAATACCAAATGCTTGAACAAACTCATCAGAAAAGCTTGCTCCATCAAATCATTTGCAGAATGCTCTCTTTGAGCATGGCTAGCCACCGGCTCATTGCACCACAGCGTGCTAAGAACCACTACTGGGGACCTTTCCTGCCTGCTGCTGTCAGGCACTGCAATGCCTCCTGCTGATGTGCCCACACTCTGCATAAGACACGCTGAGACAACATTTAAAGACAGATATCAACAGCCTACATAATTATGTCCATCCATATCCTTGTCAATTTATAGTTATCTATTCACGTATGCACAACCTTAATTGCACTGTGCATTTACAGCTTGTCCTTTTGCGTTATTGTTTTTTGTGTTCGTGCACCTTCTTGGTTGCTGTGTGCAGATATATCTTCCCTCCATCATCCATACATCTGTCCATTTATCTACCAAACCTGCATTTCTCCTGTGCTTTGCAAAGACATTTTCTACAGTCATTTTCTATGCAATAAAAATGTAGCAAAGTGACTTGGCACAAAATTATCATTGCAGATTTTTTTTTTTTTTTTTAAAACTACATTTCTGGGTATATTTATGACCATGCAAATAGCAAGCATCTGTTCACATTGCTGCATTTTCTTTTCAAGCATTACATGATGCAGCCCAAAGTCCTCAAGTTAACTGAAGATATAGGCGTATGAGAGAGAGCGAGAGGAGTGTGAGAGAAATGTTTTTAATGCACTTCTTAATACATCTTGGAATAAGCGGTGGCTTGCTGGCTCAGTGATTAGCTCTATAATCTGCATGATGGCTTCATACCTCCAGGGTTCTAGGTTTAACATCCAGCCCCTCCTTGTCTGGAGTTTTGTTGTTTTTCCAGTGTTTCCATGGGTTTCCCCTGGCACCCCAGCTCACTATCGCAGTTCAAAAACGTGTTTGTGAGAGTGCAACCCGTGACAGACTGGAATCCCGATCAAGGTGTTCTGCACCTCACGCCCTGTGCTTCCTGTGATAAGCTCAACACAGCGCTGTGCTGGATAAGGTGGAAGATGACTGCAGAGAAATACAGGACAGATTAAGGTGAGAGTTGGTGGGGAAAATGGTTCTGGTGGAGAAGGAGTGTTATAAATTTAGGGAGTCACCCGCTAATGCATTTTTAACTGGGAATGGGAGAAACGGCATTTATAACCACAGACTGAATAGCTGAGGGGGGAGAAAAGGATCTCCACCGAAGGGGTCGTTAGGGGAATAGTGATGAGACGTCAAATATGACAGACCAGCGACGGACAGAGCAGATGAACAAAACAGGGAAATGTAATATACAGGGAATGGGGGAGCATGACTGTGAGGAAGAGAGTGGGAGAGCGTGGGAGTGTGAGAAAATGTGGGAGGACTGAAGAAAAAAAAAAGGAGTGACGGCAAGTAAAGCAGGCACTGACACCATGAAGGTAACAGGACGGTGTGAGCAGAGTGCAGAATTTGATTTTTTTTTTCTATAATGGTGGAAAAAAATCATTACATAACAAACATGCTTGGGCCTGCAATGCGTGCAGTGAGCATACTAAAGCGGACCTGCCAGTTAGCTGCTCAACCAGCAGTGCAGGCTTTCTAGCACAACTCCTATAAACCAAAACCAAAATTATTCAGTGCATAGATCACAACACAAAACCCACTTGTGACCCGGGGGGGGGGGGGGGGGGGGGGGGGGGGGGGGGGGGGGGGGGGGGGGGGGGGGGG
>JABFEA020000098.1:28914555-28925502 GCA_019775915.2 Cyphomyrus plagiostoma | reverse complement strand
GTCAATTGAACAAAAGGCAAAATATTACAAATACATTGAGCACCAAAATGTCTAAGAATTGTTTAAACATATCATGAACTTAAATAAAATAATAATTATGTTCCTTTTCAGAGAATGAAAATTTTTTGTATGTTTATTATTTAGGTTATAATATTGTATCAGTGGAGGGGTAAATATATAGGTATAAACCCCAATCTGGTGAATGACCAAACAGCAAAACTTCACTGGCTGCCATTTAACATTTCTCATCTTTCTCGATAAGCTGAGAGATCATCTAATAGACCGTGCTAAAAGAGATGTAGATGTTTACAGCTGTATAGGAAATCTTTTTGTTTTGATTTGGAGTATGCAACTGTTGACTTCAATCCACAAATACAGGACTTGCATCCACTAGTAAGTCTTGAAAAGCAGTTCATTGAAATGTGGCGGGGAAGGTGACATTAGAGAAGTCTGTATTGCAACGCCCTGAAACGGACCTCAAACTGACTGGTGCAACCAGACAGAACACTAGAATGGAACAGCAGGCTAGCCAAAAAAAAAGAAAAAGTCTTCTTTCAGTTCGTGACTGGTACCACTTGCCGCTTTTGTTCACCAAAAAAAAAAAAACTATATTTGCAAATCTGTATTCCCTGTCGATTCCAGTCCGAGTATTCACTTTGTCACACACATAATTACCATTTAAATATCTAAATGTTCATGCGTTCAGTCAAGTTACTGGAAGTAATACCCGTATTTCTGATCAGCCTGGAAGCTTAAGAAAACTAAAATCTGACAAAAGGACAGCACTCTGAAAACCCATTCTGACTTCTTTCCAAACACTTCTTTATACTGCCCGATTGTGCAAACTTTACAAGCTCACATTCATGTCCTGCTGATTATGGTAAATAGCTTGCCTCACTGCTTGCCTGACTACTTAAAATGGGAGATATAAGAGATTGGGGATTGGGGTAGCTTGGAAAAGTTTTAATTTGGATAATTAGTATGAGAGTATTTCATCACAAATGACATGGAGGCTGGTGGGGTTCATGGCAAATCAGTGTAGTTGTGAAATTAGGTACCTTGAACTGTGATATTTTGGGTGGGCTTAAGAAATTACAAACGAGCTTGTGAGGTGGTTTCACAAGCCAGCAATGTCATCTCACAAGGTCCACATCTGTAATGACTCAGACAGCAGTCAATTTCAGTCCCTGGCGTGTGACAGACCAGCATAACTCACTAATCTGACTGCTAGGTCCCACCTTCCTCCAGAAGGGTGCTAATTTTCTTCCCCTACACAAGAGGGCTCCCAGTCCGCCAGTGAACAATGGCTCAGATTCATAAGCAACTGTTACTTTGCACCAACTCTAGTTCACATTTTGATCTCAATCTGGGATGGGCAATGATTTTAGGTCCTTCCTCAAAGTGTGAAGCTCATGCAAACTCACCATTTCATTCACTTCTAAATGACCAAAGTGGGACAGCAGAAACTCAAACCCAGACTCTCACAGGATACACCTTGCTTTGACCCATCTACCTCTGAGGATTCACTGAGGGGTCAACTACAAAACTAGAACCATGTCTCTGCACATATTTGAAATAACTGATACGCACATATATCCCACTGAACACTGAGGAAGGCAGACATGCAACTAAAAGTCTCACATCTTAGTATTAATCCTTCCCGTTCGTGTCACTTATGCCAGTGTTTACCTGTAATGCCGCAAGACAAACTGTGGGGTGGGTATCTACTACAAGTTTCACAATGCTGCCATCTGTTGCCAGTTAAGCACATTCAAATCAAACTAAATTGTCAGTCTTCTGATTGAGCTTCACATATGTACGCATACCTCCTGCACCAGAATATCAAAAAAATCTACTATTTTTAAATTACACCATACTAAGTTGGATGTCAGGTGGCTGTAGCCAGAGTTAGAAAACAGACACACGCGCAGACATTTTCACTCAAATTTAATTTTCCACCAGTGCCACAGACAAAAATCTAAATTTACAAATCCACACAGCAATAATAAACAAGCCCTCACAGTGTTAACTGGTCTACAGAAAGTTAAATTACATGTAAAACCAAGAAGACGATTAAGGCAGAGAAGGAACACTGCTTTATTATGACGATCACCTCTTTAACAAAAACAGTAATAAAATTACAGAACACACTTCTGCCCACCAAAATAAAAGGAAATGACTGGTTTAACTGTCGAGTTGAAGTCTATGTATTTATTCAAGCATGCAAGTGTTGTACATTACTGAATGATTAAATAGACTTTGCCTTAACCGATCATAATATCTTTTACTGCATCAAGGCCTTTCAACACTGACACTCTGGAATTAAGTTTAATTGTATTTAATTAAAAAGAAAGCATTCCGCAGAGGAAACAAAAATAAAAGCACAATTTCATCATACTACCTCACACAGTGAATCAATATCATTGTGCGCCCATAGAATAAAAGCCAATTTAATTGCTGGGTGCTGCACCACAGGTCTGTATACAGATATATTTATGCACAAAACTTATTTCCCTGCAGAATAAATATCAGCCAGTTTTAGGCAAAATTAACATGTTATTCACAAATGCGTTGAGCTGATGGTACACTTATATGGCTATGCAGAAACAAACAATATTTGTCCAATTAGCAAGCACCATCAACATTACTACAGTACTTTATTCCAATAACTGTTGTATTCATTACTGTTCGATATATAAGAAAAATGTATTGTAGATGGTAAAGTGGTTTCTAGTGAAGAGTGGAGAGGGAGGCATGGCATGTAAGAGGGTACAAACATTTAGAGAATGCAAACTCATTTCCTCACAGTACATGGCAAGACAGAAACAACCTAACGTTTAATCTGGGAACAAGGTGTAACTGAAAGGCAACAAAGTGTAACTGAAAGGCAACGTTTCCCAAACCACAAGTACAAATTTGCGATGGAATGTAATTGTAAAAACATCCAAACAAATTCCATGCTTTCAACTTGAAAGAAACTGCAGTACAATTAATCAAACCTTTCAGTGAAGGGAGTCTGGCCCCATGCGTCAAATGAAATGACGTCCCAATCAAATTCAATGAAACGATTCCTTCACATTTTAAAGTGACCCAAGCTTGTTTCAGAGATGGTAACGAACGGTCTTAAATTAATATGCATTAAATTGTAATTTGTCTTTTGCAAATCCTTTAGCTAACAACTGAGGTGCAGCCTTAAATCTCATTAATATGCAATCTGAAGCAACACTACAGCTGACAACAACCCCAGCATAGAGCATCATTCTGCATTATGCCTTTCAAACTAGTAGACTAAGGTCTCACTTTGTTACCCCAACTGAAAGGATCAATAGAAAAAAAATACTGGCTATACATTCCATTGCTCTGCATGAAGGTCACATTCTTCAATTCCACCGTAATAACCTAGAAATCTACCAGACCTGTGGTCACTATGCTCAAGCAAAACCTTTACACAGAACTCTCCTCCTCCTACCAAATACAAGAGGCTGATTTAAATTTCAATTACAGCATTTCCATTTTAAAAGAAGCTGTAGGTCAGACACTATAAATTCTAATATTCCCGAGATAAGAGAATAAGTCAAAAAAAGGTCTTGAGTGCAATTATTTTACTATTTTTCAGCTGGACAACGGAACAGCACCACTACAATACACATCCATGTCATTCAGATGGATTGAAGACATGGCAGGGGCAGAACAGAACAAAAAAAAAAAGTACCGCACCATTGGGTGTTTTTCAGTAAATTCCTGTTTATTACACACTTCCTTAGTTCAAATGTGTCTCATGCACTCTCTAAATTCTTCCACACGTTTTTCTGGTCCTTAAATAGTGATCCATTCAACTAACTACTTTTGTCCTTTTCCTTTCCATTCTTCTCTCCCTGGAAAGAAAAAAAAAAAGTAAGGATTAGAAGATTTTGGGTTCTGGGAGACACTAAAGGACGAATGGTGTAAAATTGCCTTTACGCAAAGCTGTACACAGCACCACTCTCATTAAAAAGGTTCAATTGAATCGTTACAAAGGGTGTTTTCATGCCGCAGGAACTTTTCAGGAACCGGAGCCTTTTTCCAGAACCAGGAACTTGTGTTCACATTGCAGAAACTCTGCCTGATTGTAATTCCTCGGAGGCACAAAAAGAACCCCTTTTCAGTCCCTGCTCCAGACTAGGTACTTTTAGTTCAAACACAAACTACTGGGGAGGTGTGTACAGCGATAGATTGCCGACTGGTTGGCCACCAGCACCAGCGTTCACTTAGAAATTAAACAGAAGTGCGCGGAAGAGAAAAAAGTTGCGGAGCAAAAACTGAGCAGACGGAATTATTTTTGTACCTCAAATTACATTCAGCGCATCAATGAATACCTTTTGCTTCTTTGTCAGAAGATTCGAACAATAACTTTTGTCTAACATCTCCAGTGCTGTTGGTGAAACTTGTCAGTGCTCATTAGCAGAGTAACATTTTTTCTGTAGAAAACAAAAAGATCTAACTGCTGGCCAGGATTAATAATGAATCATAAGCATGTCATGGATTGGATAAATGACATACAAATAAGGCGTTGTGTCCCGTTTTCATCTTGATGGTTTGCAATAACTGAAATGTAATCAAATTCTGCCTCTACAGTCTACTAGTTCATATAAAATTGCATGTACAATGTCAGACCAAATTTGGTATTAGTCTGCAGGGGGGAAAAATTTTTAAAAAAAAAAAAAAAAGAATCAAGGTTTGATCAAACTGTGCGTTATCAGTAATAAAAAAAAAAACCCCACCGAACTCCATTGAGCTGAGGCCTTCAAAAGACTGCATACAAAGGGACCTGTTTAGGTAGCACTACTGACAGGCTTCTCCCACAATCACTCATTTCACAACATGAAAGCCCAAAGAAGTAGGTAATGGTATATCCTTTATACCTCAGGAGGTGGGGGTTTGATAGTGACTGGCTGGGAGGAGCGGCGTGGAGGTGAAGGTTTGGGCTGAGCTTGTTGTTGCATAGTATCATAGTATGTAACTCCACCATAAACCTGGGCCTGTGCCTGCAAGAGAAAGAAAATGACAGCAAGGATTAAAGCCATGCGGTACACTGAGAACTGGGGGAACCAAACAGATATTCTCACAACTGCTGTGCTTCTAGCCTTACATTTTCATACCATTTCTGTTCACTTAGGCATTAGTTAACCGAAACTAGATTTGTCCGATGCTGCGCAACAGATGAATAAAGAAATCTGCCATTGCATGCTCTGGCATTCATGGGCCAGACGTCACCGTAATACTCAAAAAAAGAAGGAAGTTGTATGCAGAGGCACAAAATAAAATACCAGCAAGTTAACTTCTGTACGTTTGGACTACATTCCATAATTTATAGTCATCAAGCAAGAGTTTGGTTTGAAAAATGTACAACACGTTTCATAGAAATATATTATTGAAGCACAAAATTTGGCAATAAAATTTAATCTTGAATATTCCAATTCCTCACCTTTCAGGGCTTTAGAGGCAAAGAGGTAAAACAATTCTGAGGGGCAACGATATAAAAACCAACCCAATGTTAGATTTACATCTGAGCAAATTAATTTGAGGCAACAAAAAAGTTGAAATCAGGATAAAGCAGAAGAGGAAGAGGACAACCAGCAACAAGGCGGGTGGACTCAATCATATCCAATGAACAACGTCAATCGGAAAGTCTGAAAGCCCAGAGACAGATATTCTGGAGAGGTGCCTTCTGTATGGTTGCCAGAAGCAGACATTGAATTGACAGAACATATATTAGTGCTCGTATTAGTGGCAGAAGTTAAATTCATAATCACTGTCCTTAACCTAATCAGGTGTGCAATTGAAGACATTTCTTTGGAGGAGATCTCTGCTGCACAACACCTGGATCTGGAGAAATGTAATGCAGCAACGCTGGCAATATCCCCTTTTCAATGCTGGGTTTAACAGATAGCAGATTGCTTGACTGATCGATTGCCAGCAGTCAGACAGACGTACTTGAGGGTTTGGGTACATTGGTGGAAGGGTAGCACCAGCAGGGTAGGGAAAGTTTGTGTTTCCATAAGCCATGACTCCAGGTGGTGGATAGAATGGAGGAGCCATCAGCTGCTGAGGGGGGGGCTGCCCAGGAGACAAGGAGACGGGGGGCCCCGCATACATCGCAGGGTTGGGGATGCCGGCACCAGACTGATGAGGGTGCAGACCTGAAGAAATTGGAATGGTGACATTTTTTTTAAAAAGGCACAAATGACAATAAGTACAGACAGAACACCTGCTTGTACATGACAAAGCACACAGCACCCTTCAATAAACTTAAGATATGAGTACTTTCAGTTAAAATTATTAAAATACAATGACCGCCAAAAACTTCTAAATACACAAACTACCATTCCTGACACTCAAGACACCAAGACTTACTTATTGCAAATAACATTACTACACAAGGAAAAGTGGAAGATTACTTAGGAATGTTGGTCATGCACATTGAGGGAAATGACAAATGGGAAGCCCTCATATACTACTGGCAGACACTCAAAGCAACAATTCCAGCAACAGATACACTGACCTGGATGGCCAGGATGAGCTGGGTGTGTGAGGTGCATCTCGGGTTGAACCAGCATCCCCTGCGGGGGCAACGGTGTGGGGCTCTCGCTGTGTGTGTATATTGGTCCTTGAAAAGACACTGCAGCAAAGGAAGAAATTTTATTTTTATTTTTTCCTGCTTACAGGATATGATGTACTGAACATAAAGCATGAGTAGCTCCTTCAGGAGTGACAAGCATTTAGTGCAAACAGTACACCAGTATACAAGAATATCCATCCATCCATTTTCCAACCCACTTATCCTACTGGGTTCCTATCCCAGAAGCAACAGGCACGAGGCAGGGAACAACCCTGGACAGGGGGCCAGCCCATTGCAGGGCACAGCCACACACCAACACACCAGCATGCTTTAGGAACTCAGCAAGCCTTTGGACTTTGCACAGTCTTTGGACTGTGGGGGGGGAAACCCCACGACGACACAGGGAGAACATGCAAACTCCACACACGCCCCTTATACAAGAATGTGAAAAGTGATTTGGTCAATGCAGGAGGAACCTGTCTAATGCTGGCTTCTAGCAGCAATGCACTCACTGGGGTCATAATAGTGACTTTCCATTAAGCCAATGGGCATTGGGGCTGGTTCAGGGACAGGTCTTTGCCGCTGAGAGGAATACCGCTTCGCTCGGCCACCGCCAACACCCTAAAGACAAGAAAATAAGGGAAGCTCTCTGGTGTAAACATGGACATTAAACATTTTACCCTTATTTCCATAACCACAACTCAAATATATAACTACAGGTTTATAACGGCTATCATCGCCATCTTATGATGGACTGACAACCAGCGTCAATATGGGTAAGGGTGTCCGGGTCACACTCACAATCTCTTCTAAGCGGCCAAACTGGGGGGGCCCACCAGGCATGTGCACGGAATTATGAATACCTGCCGAGAGAAAATAACTTAGATTCCTGCATTTAAACAAATGAAAATGACCCTGTTTTTCGAGCTTTGATTCTAAAGGTTACCTCCATGAAGTGTTACATAAACTGATTCAGCACAGCAAGCATTAAAATCGAAAGGGGTGAACCAGTGGAAATTAGTCTTCTGATTTATCTCGAATGCTAAATTGCGCAATGAATTCAGGTCTATTAGATATTTTCATTTCTTTAATACCACCTCCAAGACCAGATCATGTGTTTCCATGTCTGTAACCAAATGTGTATGCATGTGTTATTTACACTGTACATGGCACTCATCCAAAGCATCTTACAATAGAGGGAAGGGTTACAATTTATATCCGTAGGACTGCTTCATTTGAGTAAAGTTATGTAGGAAAGCAATCCAAGTAAGCTTGGTATTTTGAAAAAAATACATCAGAGCATGAGGTAAACATAAGCTTAAAACCAATTTAGGGTTTAGTGTAAATAATGGTCAGTGCTAACAAGCTAGACATCTCTCATCAGATACCTGCAAAGCCCCATAATACATTTTACAATGGGGTAGGTTAGTACAAAGGCAGGACAGGGGAGTAGGGAAACATAAGAAAAAAATCTTACCCCTCATCTCCGCACGCAAATATGAAGAAGGGCCCTGGGGCCAGTTTTGTCCAGCCAGGCTGAGCCTGGCCAGGTCCTGATCAAGGCCTGAGAGCCCACCCTGAACACCAGAACGATCTGCAGGAGGTTCCCAGTTCTCACTCTTGACAGAAGGCAGGGCTTGCTGGGGGGCAGATGGGGCCTGGGGAGCAGGATCATCTAAAGAAGCCTGTTTGCTTAAATCCGTAAGCTTGTTGCGAGTCCTGCGGGCCAGGGAGTACGATTTCCTTTCCACTGTTCTTTCTGGGGCAGCAGGAGAGGCGTCTCTGGGAAGAGTGGCCTCTGCCAGCGGCTCCTCCTGTCGACGGGGCTGAGGACTATCACGAGAAGCACTCTCAGATTGCTTGTTATAGTACCCAGGCTGCGGCTTTGGCTGCTCCTCATCCTCATGGTACCGTTCCTCCTCCACCAACACTGACGGACTGCGCTCCGCCTCAACATTCCTAGCCGGCTGTCCAGAGCCCCGTTCACTCTCATGCTGCACATAGCCCCCCCTGCTAAACGCTCCTTGATTGTGTTGCTGGGAGTGGTTCTCCTCACACCCTTTATAATTTACGCGATTATCACGGTACGAGGCTGCGAGGGGTCGACTGCCATGAAAGCTGCGGGACTGGCTGTGCGTCACAGTTCTTCCACCGCCACTGTGAAACCGTGACGGATGGGGTGCAGATGAAGTCGGCTGGGCGGATGAGTGCGACGTGTTGGCTGCAGAGTTCGTGCTGCTTCCACTGTTGGGCCAAGATGTGCGATTTGGCTTCTCGCCATTCCGCCACCGCTTCACTCTGCTCGGAGAGGTGCTGTACCTGCAAGGAGTATAGCAGAGTATAGCAGAAAGGTTACATCATGCCAGACACCTAGTGGGGTGTTATGAGTATATAATTCTTGGTCAGGGCCAATGCATTAGCGGCATCAATGATCTGGAAATACCAACAATAGATTCATTCACAGAAATCCTTCAAAAATATTTTTCATTACGATTCTATTTGAAGAATGACACAGTGACTAGACTGAAAAGCATCAAGAGCATGTTCACCATTTACCATGAAAATGTTTTTTGACTTTTTTAATTGCCAAGCTGTGTACCTGTGCCGAACCACTTACTAATGTGCCTTGTTAGATATTGAAAAATGAATGCTTCTTATAAATAATTTGGACTAGGATTACTGAAGATGAATAAATTAAATAGAGCAAAGCAAACATATGGTTGGTCATATGACTTAAGTCAAAATATAAAAACGACAAACTGAAGTTGAAAATAAGCATGGACATACTAGGGCTGCGGTATAAGATGATCTGTGCGATTAAGTTTCAGCCTACTGAAGGACAAGAGAGACCTCAAATGCAAGAATCACCAAAACATTTCACAAGGTCAGACAAATAGAAGAATCGGCAACAAAGGAAACAAATTTCAGATTAGCCCCGAGATCAACAGGGAAATGAAAATCCACATATTAGTGTTTACCAAATGAATGTTAACAATTTTGGAAAATGGGGAGCTACAGAGTGGAAGAGCTTGATTATAGTCCAAAACTGAAGAATGAGAACCTTAAAAAAAATACCTGATGCATGAGGAAGATTTATGCATGGCCAAGGAACACGACATACCATAATTAAAAAACCAGGATGAGTGAATCAGAAAATTTTACTGTCCTCTTAAAGATGCAACACAAATGCCCAAACAGCAGCTCTCTTATTCTGGGCATATAATAAGACGACCCATTGCACTGGAAAAGACCAAAATGCTTGGAGAAGTAGAAGGGAAGAATGAAATATGACAATCAGCAACAAGATCGATGGAGTAAACCAATAGGGAAAAATCAACTAAGAATTCTGAGGACCCAAAACAGAAGACGGCAGCTTCTAAAGGAATACCACGTTAATGCTCATTGACCTGACTGTATCTAGTAAAAAGTGTCTATGCATATGAATGAGCCAGTAAGTGTGCATTAACTCCTGTTTTCTAACACTGTTTCTTATGTTTCTAACAGAAGTCAGAAAACCAATGCATTAAACATAGCTCTGAAAAAGACACTTGATGGGATGTTTTAGAAGGCTGAATATATTCTTAAAATCATCATGCGCAGTTTCACCCCAAAATCCCCTGACCAGGACTGTATTAGAGGAGTACCTTGGCTTGCGGGCACGGTAAAGTCGGCCGTCACTGGGGCCATTAGCATTGCGAATGTCATAGCCGTACATGGCAATCAGCTCCTCCCGAGACTTAGGGGCTTGCTCATCCTCTCGAAACTTATCATGCTCCCAGCGACCTTCATCCTTCCAAAGCTTCCTGTGCCGAGTCTTTGGCCTATGGAAAGAAACAGAAGGGGCGGGGTTTAAATGCTTAAGGAAATGCCACAGACTACTAGCCTCAAAATAGTCGTCATACCGTGACATTCAAGGATTCACCTACGAAAGTCTGCCTTGCCAGCCAGTACCATTTCCTTGATACCACAGAGCAGTTCTAATCTCTGCTTCCATGTGATAAGTCATGTTCTCATCTTCTGTTCTCTAAACATCAGCTATCAAACTTACCGTATGTCATCGGCATGAGCCTGCCCTCTTACATCATGTTCAAAGAAAAGCCCCTTCCGAGGAATGTAGGCTGGGTTCTTGCGATCCTCATCATCATCCAGCTTCTTGCTTGCCTTTCCCCTCGTCTTATTCTCTGGGTCATCGGTGCTTTCCTGAAATTTGAGGTAAACCAAAAGACGTCTCAATAATCAGTTAATACTTATTTACTTTATAACGTTAACATAAGGGGCAGCATGGTGGTGCAGTGGTTAGCACTGTTGCCTCACACCTCTGGGACCCGGGTTCTGGTCTCATGTGTGTG
>JABFEA020000098.1:28890627-28914455 GCA_019775915.2 Cyphomyrus plagiostoma | reverse complement strand
GTTCCCTGCCTCGTGCCCGTTGCTTCCGGGATAGGCTCCGGACCCCCCGCGACCCAGTAGGATGAGCGGTTTAGAAACTGGATGGATGGATGTTAACATATTATAGCGCCAGTGAACGGCATTCTGCTTTTCTGGTTAAAACTATAAAGTAGGCCTGGCTGATAAACAGACAGCAATATGTATTGCAATACACAGGTCAAAAATATCAACAAAACTGATAAAATTTCTCACAACATCACATAAATGCATTAAACTGCCAGGAATATAACGAATATGCTAATTTTGGTTGCATGAATAAACCCCAACATTGTTCCCTCCCTGGGTCATAAACAGCTTTTTTCCCCCTTTGAGTCTAACCGATATCAGAACATCGCTGTCCGTAAACTGTGCAAGACATCCAGTCAGAACAAGAGTGAGAATAAACTTATTTTATCACCACAGCAGCTTTCATTCTATCATTATATAAAACAAAATGATAAAACAAACTCCCACATACTGTAGATATGGAACATTGCTTGATAACATACACCAATCAATCACATCACAGAAAGTAATGCAATTCCAACCAATCAGTGTTTTGATAATGGACAACCAATGCGCAACAAACGCACAGCAAAGTTTACCGAGTTAGCGGAGCACCCCATATAACTATTGTTTAGGTAATACAGAGGAGTCGCAGGACAGGTAAGCGGTTCTTCAGAGAAAACTGCAGTATTTGTGAATAATGCAACAACTCAGCAGCTACATCTTTTAAAAAGGAGATATTGTGCATAAACAAGGTGGAGACAGTGGTGGGGCGGCACTTTGGCAATTTAAAGAAGCCTACAACACGCAACAGGCTGGTACTGGGTGTTGTAATTTCTGCCAAAAACTTGTGCCAACTAAATCTGAAAATACTATTAATTTATTCACCACTCCAGGCATTACCATCCAGCAAAACAACCAAAATGCAAGCACTTAGTCACAGACTTAAAAACAATTAGTACTGCAACATTCAGTCACATCCAAAACATTTTATTTTTCAATATGAGGTGAGTGGCAACTCTACCAGCAATGTCAAACGACAAAGCAGTCAAAGAAGATAAAGGAGGACTGTCTGCATATAACTAATGATATTAGTAATAAAAAAAAAATTTAATCAAATTTCAGTTTGCAGTGCATTCAATTTCTCATTTTTTTCATGTTATATTTAAGGGGACTCTGTATAAGGGGAATCCTCTTGGAATTCTTAAGCATAAATGCAGTCCTGAGGTAAAGAAACAATGACTTATTACTGGAAATAATGATCGATGAATTACATTGGGATAATAATCAACGTCAACCGATATGAAAGAAATTGTTCATCAAGTATTTTGCCATAATCATCGAGCCCTACCAAGAAGCGTACCTTGGCACTTAATGTGTCTTCTGTATATATTATGAATGAAAACACATATGCAAAAGTAATTTGTGAAAGCTCCAGACTAGTGATCCAAATAAGGTTTAGAGTAAGAAAGAACAGCCAACATGCCTGTCCATCTCCACTCTGTCTCTCGCCAGCTAGGTTCCCTCTGTCTTCTGTCTTCACATCTTTATCCCGGTCTTCCTCGTCATCTTCCCCCTGGTCCACAACTACGACCTGCTCCAACAGCTCTGCACAGGGTTTATCATCTGAAGATTTGTCCTCAGCATGGGGCTTGGAACCTTCATCACTGAACTGCTTTCCACCAATATCTTCCTCTTCACCCTGAGAAAGAGGATACATTTTTCCAGCATACACACCGCCTCATACTACTATAACAAAGTGCATGTATCACATTATTCCCAAACAGGAGTGTGATATATTTATTAGACAGTTTTTGAAAGCTTAATTCATACAGGCAAGAAGATTAACTTCAATGCAGGTTTTCCACAAAAACCCAACAGCATCCTTTAAACTGAATGATATAGGCTAGCTGGTCATAAGGCCAGGAGTTGCTTTATAAAAAATAAAAGGAGCCCTTGATGAACACACCGCAAAAATAGTCTTGTATTTCAGAAGTGATACATTTCAGCAGACTCCCAGGTTCATATCTGGCTTAACATATTACACTTTGGTATATACTGGTCTTACACCAACATGAGCCTAGTTACCTCAGACTGAGAACAGTTTTCTTCTGGATCTGCACTGTCGTAGTCTGACAACACGGCTGGAGTGAACATCCACAGATGAATCAGTAATTCGTGCCCTTCTCAATTGTGGTTTTTGCGAACGCAGATCAGTATTATCATACTTACCCTCTCCAATGCCATCCTCACTCTCCTGGATAAAAATACAAACAAATATTAGATTAAGGTTACAGCCAACACAATAACATGAGGTTGGCCATTAGACTACAATGCCTGACGTACTGTGCAAAACAGTTTCTTTAATCAAGGTCGCAGGGTAACACAAAAGCTGCATATTGGGAAATGAAAATATTTTATTTCTTTGGTTTTTGACATGACCCATTTAACGTGGTAATTAATTCCGGTCTCTCAACTTCTCGTGAAAGCCATCCACAATGTAGCTTATTAATATGAGTACAGTTTGCATATCAGACTCGTGCACACCAGAGGCAACACAGACCGCAGTCGTGAGTCGGTCCTCAGCACTGACGAAAAATGACAGAAGGCAGCATTATACTACCGAACCATCAAGTTTTCAGCTCATTAACGACGATTATTCATGACAAACTTCTCTGTCTTAAAAATTTTTGAGCAAAAAACATGTTTCAGTTAACCCCCTCAATCTTTTATAGACTCAGCTAATAACACGGCAAGCGGGAGAACCAGATTCACGAGTTTCTCTAGAAACGAAGTTAGTTTGGATTCTTTCTACAAGTCGTTTCCCCCGTTAAATATGTCGTGTATAAAATGATGATACCACGAGGCCTGTGGAAGAGGAGGTAGCGAGGCAAGTGTCCTGCCCCAAAAAACGAAGGGATATGGTCACTCACACACTCGGACTCCTCTTCGCTTTTAGACCGAATACGGGGACTGGGTAACGCGGCAGATTCGAGATCATTCACGCCAGCTTTTCCCGGAGCAGAACTCAAGCCCCCGCTTTCGGTACTCGAACCAGACTCGTCCTCTTCTTCGCTATCCTGAGACGCGCGCTTCCGTCGTCTCCTGTCCGCCATCTTGGAAACCAGATGATTGAAAAAAATCCCAGGCACCGCACAGCACCATGGGACTTCTAGTTTATGATGGATCTGTGCTGTTCTCCGGGAAACGCAGGCCGAGAAGTAGCCAATTAAAACGAGGTGCTGCAAGACCAATGGAGATAAACGTCTGAAAAAGCCACATAGTTGCTCATCAACAAATTGCCTGTCTAATTCTCATTACAGGAAATACATTTAAGGAAAAAAACAGCTCTGAATGATTTTCCCTTTTTTTCCTGTGATTTCAAATATTTAACTGCTATCTTATGTAAGTTTTGATTACTGTATTTTATTTTTTGCACTAGTGGTAGAAAACGAATTGGTCACGAATGACATTGATTTTAACGTTAAGGACATGATAGATAGTCGCCAAACAGCAGCAACTTAACAGTTATTGCAGTAAGAATCATATCATAAACTGTATATGGTGTGCTCACAAAGATCCACTTTATAATAGGACTGCCTGTGAGAGACTCTTTGTATCAAAAACCAATGAACAAATACAAAAAATAATATAATCTGAGTTACATTTTCTGAATTTATATTTCAAGAGAATTTAAGGATGCCTTTAAACAAGGTCTCTCATCTAATGTTAAACACTGTTCCATGATGTACTCATATTCCACATGTCCTCATACACTGCTAAACATATTCAAGGGTGGGTTCATAAACCTCACGCTAAAGTAAATTTTCTTCCATGACCTTCCCAAACACGAGATCTAAACATTCATACAGAGTGCAAAATGTAAAGCTAATTTGTCCACCAAAGAAGTCAAGGATTTTATTCTTGAAAAATCATTTAATATACAACTGCACACACTATAGAATATATATTAATGCATTGGGTGGTGTTTTCATTATGCCCACTCCCTGTGTGTCTTCAGTGTTGTGCAATGATTGACGTAAAACCAAGTTTTTTTTCTTTTTTTTTAAAATAATATTATTATAAAACTGATAGTGTTGCACAGTGACTCTGAGGGTAGTGCTAAGACTTCACACATACCTCAGTATAGGCATAATTTGCATATCTCAACTGCCCACCCCCTTGTGGACTGTGAAGACTGGCATCCTATCCATATTTGTCACAGAGGCCACATTATTAGGAACACCTGAACAACGGCTTGTTCATTTCATGCGTATATATCATCAACCAATGTCATTATCGGTATTCAGTTATTTGGATTTTATTTTCTTTATATTCAACTCTTTTCATAAAAAAATCCCTTATAACTATTTCATGTGTTCCCTGCAATGAACTGGCATCTCAAACAGGATGTCTTCTGCTTCGTGCCCTGAGCATCCTGGGACACGCTCCAGGCTCACCGGGACACTGAACTGCATAAGCAGTTATGATGGATGGAATTACACAATCCACCCACACCAGATAATCGCTTTATATAACACCATACACACATTGCACTTTAATTCAACATCTCACCCTTGATTTAGCAATACTAATATTGGGATACAATATCAGCTAAGTCTACATAAAGTTATGCATAGATTGTAATATGGCGTGTCCCTTTCCAGTAATTCAGATTTTCCATAGTCTGCCTTAGAATTTGATGATATCGCTTTGTAAACCTATATTTCGCCCTGGACGATACGACAAGTGTAACTGCACTCTAGCCCTAGCGCACTATAATAAATCAATGAATGTCGACTAATCTCACGCGTTAAGGAGTGATTAAATTCAGATTAAAATATGCAAATTAGACTACAACTGAAATGAAAACCTTCTTAAAGTGCGGTGTTGTTATTAACAACCACGAAATAAAATAATGTTTAAAAATAATACGATTTCAGTCATGCACAATTTCATTTACGTTTTGAAGCATTGACATGACTGCAATGTGATGCTTGTTTATATAATGTGATGTTTGTATATGTATGGTCGGGTTGATGGCCAGTTTTTCGCTGGTACTTGTGACTAGTGACATGATGTATTGCAACAGCAATAAAGGTTTCATCAACTTCAGTTTTGTAAAGAGTACAAATTACGGCCCCTGCATTGTGTATACGGAGTTTTTTTACATTCTCTATATAGGCTATGCATCTCTCCTCCGGGTAGCCTTGGTTTCCTTCCGCAGTCCAAAACAAGAGTTTACGATTACTGGTATAATACCAGACTTGATTTTCAAGTAGCGTTGACCAACAAGCCTCTTATCATCCCATGGTCTAAGATTCTAGGCATTGCTTTTTTTCTCTATAATAATATATCACTAGCCACAGTGCAACTGTTTTAAAATGCGGTAAACTGTTATACTGTTTTAAACGTTTAGAGCATCATCAAAGCGCTTATCCTGACGAATAAAATACATAAGGCAACAAATAAGGAAATGCAAATTAAAAACCCATATTGGTCTATAGGGTTTTTCAAGTACAGTCTGATAGACTAGGATGTATGACTGTTCTGCTGACGACAATACCTGCTTGTTAAAATCACGATGAAAATCTACGCAGCGACCGTATCTTCATCTTAACTATTTGGTAATGAAATAAGAAGCGTCTTGATTAGGTTAATATGGCATTTATTCCATCTTTGTTGACTTTATTTTGGCTGTGTTATATTTTCGGCGACTATAAAAATCAAGTATGTACTTTAAAGAAATATCTTATCCATTTTGATACTGTCAATTAAGGACCGACTTCTTCCTTTCTAGCATGGCAAACACCACCTGCCCCTCCCAAACAACACTCCTAACATTTTACAACTGCAAATGCAGCGAAAACACTTAAAACCGCGTCTGAACCTCCATTTCGCGTCGGCTAGCGGTAATTCCGTCTTTTCCCCTTTAACACTCGGAAGTTGCGGTCTCCGGGCTGCGCATGCGCAAATTGACAGACGTTTTTAAACACGTACCGAGGAGCGTGGAACATGAGGGTGATAGGTGAGTTGGAGTGGGCCAGTGAAATGGGGGGACAATGGTAAAAAGAGTCTTTGGGGAAGTAATAATAATAATAATAAAAAAACAATCCGAGATGTGGCGCGAAGTGTGTAATTTACTGGTGTGCTATCTGCATTAGAATACTGGTATTTGAGGTTTACGAATCGCTCTTAACTGCAAAGAGCCAGAGTGTTATTGTTTTTTTTTCTTCGCAGCAATCTAAAATGGAGGAGCTCTGCTGTGGCAATGGGCAGTTCTTATGCTTATTCGTTTGAGAGATATACATACGTTTATTATTACTTAATGGACCGAAAGGACATTAAAAACGAAAATATAAATAACTGACCAGGCAAATGCTTTAGTTGATAGAGTTTAACGTGCCGGTTTGATGTGGTGTTTTTGTAACTAGTCGCGGTTTAAAACGAAGCGCGGTGGATGGTTCGCTCACTTGAGTCGTCGGTGCTTTTTAAAACATTAGATCGCCGACGTAATCGGGGGTGAGCGACGTTTGTTCGCCGTAGTCTGATCGAAGTATGATTCTAGAAAATGGAGGCGATTTTCTGCGGAGAAACGAGAAGGGGGAAGCGACTTTAACCAGGGGGAAAAAACACGGCATATCGGGTTGGCCCAGTGACTAAACAACAAGGTAGGTCGAGGCCCGTTTTTACAGTCATCTAAAAATCCGGGATGTGGGGAGAAATTTGGTGCTGAGGGGCCGAGTGCGACTGCAGTGCGGCGCTGCATTTGTACACTTCGCACGCAACAGTGACACCCCGGTTGGCTTCGTAGGAGGCAGTTAACCGAGTGAACTGTTCCTGCCAATTTAATTTGCCTCATTGTTTGTCGCAGGATGAAGAGTGACAGTTGACCTCCCATCGCACCCGCCCATCCCATATAAACAAATGTTTTTGTGGGAGATCTCAAAGCATTCGGACTCTACTGGGCGTCTACCTTACAGCTAGCTGATAAGCATTTTTCATTTAACAAGCGATCGCAGCCAGGTGTGGGAGGCGGCTAGGCCGCTCGCTTGGGAGTCAGGGGGGGTGGTGTTTGCTCGCCATGAATATGAGATCCACTGTGTTTGCCACTGCGGGATACAAGCTGGACACGGAGATAAACGATAAACCCCAGACGGGACCTGGCAACTCGGTCAGCATAAAGAGAGAGTGCGGCTTCGGGGACGACCTCCACGACGTGCTGGGGGACATCAGGAACAGCGGCGACCAAAAACCGCACGGCAAGTCCAGGAAACTTAGCCTCGGTCACGCCGGCAGAGCTGGCCGGAGCCTTGCGGTGGGGGGACAGAACAAGCCCGGCGCCGCAGAGGGACAAGAGGAGAACTGGGTAAACGCGGGGACCCTGACAGTCCCGGCTACACAGATGGGGGGCGAGGGCACCCCGGTGAAGAGTAAAACGTTGTTCGGACATAACAATAGTATGGACAAAATAGAAGTGACTGCGGCAAACGCTAACAATAGCTCCAGGGATGTTAGCACGGAGGGTGGCGACAGAGTGGCTGCCGCAGGACCTTTTAACATCTCTCCGCTGGAGCTCGGATCGGAGGGAAAGTGGAAAAGCGTGAGGAAAGGCAGCAGCCACTCCCCCGCGCAGGCCACCTGCCTCCGACAGATTCTCCTGCTGCAGCTGGATCTGATCGAGCAGCAGCAGCAGCAGCTGCAGTCCAAGGACAAGGAGATAGATGAGCTGAAAGCGGACAAGGAGACGGTATGCAAAGAGTTAACTTAGCGATCTAACGTGAAGTGTGTTTGCGGCATATGGCCGGATGAAATGTTTAATATTAAACATGACACCCCCCCCCCCACACACACACACACACTTTATTTATATAAATTAATATAAATACATACACACTTCATACGGAAAATTATGTCTGTGTATGTATGTTCTCACATTTGGTAAATTTTGACCTAAAGTGACGTTTGATATATTAAAATGAGTTGTTTTAGATGTAAACTTTTATTCAAGTCTCAGCCTAATTGTATGAGCACATAATTATATTTTTGGATATGCCCGACTGAATGGAATCGTGCAACCCTTAATTGTGTTTACTGAAAATAACAACATTATTTTTTTGCATAGTCTGTCAAATTAACATTTCAGTCTAAATGAAATAAGTTGTATGTGTGTTTTTTTTATGGTTATCTTCTAGTGTGTGGTTCCTCTGAGCAAGGTTGCTTCATGTTGAAATGTGTATTGTTTATTTAAAGGGGGATATTAGCTTTCTAATGATTTACTCTAATGCATGGGCAGACTATATACAAAAAAGCATAGAAGATATAGTTTACTTGTCTGTATGCAGCTGCTGGCACGGATTGAGCGCATGGAGCGCCGCTTACAACTGGTGAAAAAGGATTCACGTGACAAGCGCCTTTTCCAGCCTCTCGAACCCTGGACACCAGACAAGGATGATGACTTAGAGGGTGTAGCTGGTGACAGTACACCAGTATATACCCCGAAGACCTCGCCATTTGGCCGAGGTGGCAAAGGCCATAAAAGGTATCGACAGAAATGGTATGCCTCACTTAAATGTGCATATTGTTACTATGTGCAGAATGAATTTTTTGAATTACAAAAGAGCTAGCTACATAACTAGCAACATGTTAACATTAATTGTTGATTGGTTAGCTACTGACTGACAGGAAATTGTTCATCTTAATTTTCTGAATTTGTTGTGAATTATAGTGGTTATATTGTGCTGTAATAAGTGTAAATCATAATTTTAAAATAATGTTTTCTGTTTTATTTCTTATTAACCTGATAACTAGATGACTTCACTGAATACTTATATATACTTTATTTATAGGAAGTTCTGTTTTCTGGAATCCAAGACACAGAAGTCTCGGGGAAAGTCAAAATTTTCACCCCAAAAGTTAGAGACTGAAGGCTTCCAAAGGGAGTTGCGCAGCAAAGAGACCCCAGAGAAGGTGGGGGTTGGACAACCTCCAAGTCCACCTCAGTCCAAAGAGTTACCACAAAGCTCTGCTCAGATGGAGGAACTTCCCTACATGTCCACTACAGAGATGTACCTGTGTCGCTGGCATCAGCCACCCCCCTCTCCTTTGCGTGAACCCTCCCCCAAGAAGGAGGAAGTTGTGGCTAGTAAGTCCTTTACAGTCTTCACAGTAGATGGTAATCAGTTGGCGTCTTCTTCATGAGCTTCTGTTTGGGACAGTTTTGCTGGATATTTACATAGATTCCGCTGGGTGTAGTTTGTGTAAAAGGTGAAATATCGCATGATATTGTAACATGCAGTAACACTCCTTGTAACACTCCTGTGTTTAGTCCCGTCTTGGAGAGAAAATGCCATGGTCCCCCTGGAAAAAGAAGCAGTCTCTGACATCCCAGAGGTAATGGAAAGTGTTTCAGTAGCATAGGCTAAGCCTCTGTTCTGTGTGAAAGGGATTCCAAGAATGAAAATTGGAAACTTCTCTAGATGTAGTCTCATGCACTTCATGCATACATCCATATTCTGTAACGGCTTGTCTCCTATAGAGATGTAGTGAGTCTGGAGCCTAATTTGAGGTTTCTGTTGCATGTAATTTTATTAACTACTGGTTTCTGATGTCAAAAATGAAGTATCTGGACTGATTTTGGTCGTCTCTGCTATGCATGTTTCAAATATTAATGTCTGCGCCAATAGATGGTGGTCAGTTGCAGAAAAGTAAGTCGTGAAACACTTTGTTAGGTCAGTCATCTAACGCATGCTCCTCATAAAAGATGCTAACCTAGGTTAATGGTAGAAGGCAAATTTAATTAGAGGAAGGGTGGTCCAGTAAAAATATCCAATCAGTACTCACACTTGCATACTGCACATAATAAAAACAATATTGACTGTCATGAACACAGTGGCAGTGTTTCAGTGCCTGACTGTAGTTTTGTGTGTTAAAACTAATAAATGTAAAAGGAATCTGAGCGTACTGCCACAACTGAATATTAAGAAGAAACATTTAAACATTAGAAATAATTAAAAATCATAACATGGAGGTTTGAGGAATTTTAACCCAACAAGCTGGTTTAATTGCTTATTAAATTTGTGTAGTGAGGGATTCCAGTATTTGCCCTGGTCCCCTGCTCTCTAGCAAGGCAGAGCAGATGGTCATAGATTCCCTACATGGATGCACCTGAATATGGTACATGTGCTGTCAAGGTCATCTAGTATACAAACTATTTTTATAATGATGCTGGTTATGTTTGTTTTGAAGACTGCTGATATACCCACCAAAATCGGTGTCGAGAGACGATGGATGCTGCTTATCCTAGGCCTGCACCAAAAGAATTTTTTTATTTGGTTTTTGTATCTGCTTGAGTTATAGTTTGCCTTCTGTAAGGGCAATAATGTTTAACGAAATGCACTAATGGTTTACTATCACAATTACATACGTTTCAGTTTAACAAGCTAATCATGTCTCATTATTTCATGCCTTACTCTTTCATGCATATATTTGTTTGTCTTTGCATACTTCACTGCACATAACCATCCCCCACCTATATGAAAACTTGCCACACCACTTATTGGTTGACTTTCTCCTGCCATTTCCCCCTTTTTAATCACCATGCCTCTAAGTGTTGCTATTGCCACTTTACATTAAGTATGCAGACTGAACATGAAATTTTCTTTGCGTCCCATCAGATGCTTACTTATGTGAGACGTTTTTGAAACGATTGAATATTTTTTGCAAGTCTGTCATTCCAGATAACGGAAGTGTGTGACCAATTGTAATATATTTGTTTCTGGCAGCCTGTAAGGCTGCTTGTTTTGTGTTGTATCTTAAGAGATGGCAGGGCGGCTCAGTGGGTAGATTTGTAGCCTCATCACTCCAAGTTGTGGGGTCACATCCCTAGCTCTGCATGTAGACAGTTTGCTGAAGTGCAAGGTGAACATACAGGTTTCTCCAAGTGCTCATAATTGTTCTTTGTATTTCTACATCCTGCAGTAGTCTGGCATCCCTCCCAACCAGACTGTTGCTTGCCTTTTGCCCTGTGTTTCTTGGGATAGGCTCTAGGCTCCCTGTGAATAAGCAGTTAACTAATGGGTTGTTATATATTGGTATGCATATTTGTGATGATTAACCTAATAACCCAACTGAATTCCTTATAAAGTTTAACTTTTAAGGGGAATGACGTGCTTGTTTGCATGGTGCTTTGGAGACATTGAAATTCGTGCTTTCTTGACACGCAAAACTGAATAAGCTAGTTATGGCAAAACAGCTATACAAAAGTTAAATTTTGTGCTTTGTGAGGCTGGGTGACATGTTGAGGCTTGATGCTGAATAAAGCATGTACTCTGTGTGCTACACCCACAGCAATGAAAGTTGGTAGATTTGTATCAATTAAATTGCATACCATACATCAGCTTGCAGAAAGAGAACTGCATTACGCAGCTCACACCAATGCAATAGAATTTGATTTAAGTTAACATTCTTTTGCTTAGTGGTGCCATTTCATCTTGTGCTTGAAGGATTATTACACATTTTGAACATTACTGGCCTTATCCTAATGTAAAGGACTGCAAGTATATTCAAAGGCAAATGTAGTGAGTCTCAAGTTGACAATGCATAACTTATCAATTTAACACACTCGGAACCTATTCGTATTTGCCACCCAAGGTCTGTGCCTCTATGACAAATTCTTCTGTAACTGTAGAGTAGTGATGATGAGTCTTGTCTTTATTGTAAAGTGTTGTACCTGTTAGTACATGAGAAATACTTTTTTCTTCTCCCTCTCCCACAAAATAGAATTTGGATGATGGTGTTTTTTTGAAACGACACGCAAAGCTGGAACTCGATGAAAAAAGAAGGAAAAGGTAATGACTGACTGTTTTGAGACCGGTCCTCCTTTTAGGCCCAATCCCATTTCTCCTCCCTTAACCCTACCGCTAGTTTTTGAGAGCCCTCCCTTCCGAAGTTGACTTCACAGATCGTAACCACAAGGGTTAGGGCTTGAAGTCTTTACCTGGGAATCGGGACACCACTCGCTTATGTCATTAAAGTCCTGTAAAATGAACAATAGTCATTAAATAAGATTATAGTTAAGCATATGCAGATTGCAAGCAAGTGGGTTACTCACTCCCATAGCTGTTTAGCAGCATATTTATTTTTTGGTGAACTGCTCTTCATTATGTGCCCTGAACTTTATGAGCCGCCTGGTTTGCTCAGGAGTGCCTGGAATAGTACAACACGATTATAACACGGACAGGTCACTTTAACATTATAACATGATTATACCACTGACGTGTCCCTAGAATATTACAACATGATTGACAGTCGATTTATGGATTGGCATTCCTTTGGCAATCGCACGCAGATATAAAATGAAGCATATTGCATGCAATATTTCTATAAAACATGCGCACGTTTTGCATAAACATTGTGTTTATGTTGCATGAACGATATGTCAGGAACAATGTCTTCTACATATTCCACGATGTAGAATAATGCACTTAGAGTATTGCATGAAACACAGAAAACAATCGGGGTATGTTTCCCAAACGTGTCGTATCCAAGGAACTACATAAAAAGGACTTTGAATGCTCTCTTTCTGAATAAATGCACAAAACCGAAGAATTAAGAATGTAACTCACCCTTGCTCAGTTTTTTTTTTTTTTTTTTTTTATATAAATACTGCAGAGATACTGCTCTGTCTCTACGCACGGAATTGGCGATTTTTCAGCAAATTGTTTTTGAAAAATTCAACCTCATATTGTTTCACTTACATTAAACTAAGATATTCTGCTAAAATTTGATATCTATAAAGATATGAGCCTCTTTCGCCACACCGCTAGCCATGTTGTGTACTGCAATGCATCGTGGGATTTGTCGTCTTTCACTCGGGTTTGAGTCAGCAGTCCTCGAAACAGAGATTTTTCAGATATCTTGAGGGCTGAACACCACTACCCCTCGCTGCTAAAAAGAAATGGAACGACAGTACCCTACGCGGATATGCGCAAAACAGAGGGGGGTAGGGCTAAGTGGGGGTACTGGGATTGGGCCCAAATGAACCATCTCCCCGAGTCCTCGCCCTTTATTAGATACAATGCCTTTGCCCGTCTCGCGCCCACATTCAGGTGGGACATCCAGCGGATTCGTGAGCAGCGCATGTTCCAACGGCTGCAGCAGCGCATGAACAGGAAGAAGGGCATCCAGGAAAGCGAACCAGAGGTGTCCTCCTTCTACCCCGACGCTGAAGATGGTATGCTTATGTTCTGACTTTTTTGACACTGCATTTTCCATTCATTAGACAAAATATATGCTTCTGTTTTGTCAGTGAAAGTATCACAAATTGCAAATTTAGGTTCTATTAAAGTTAGGTATTAACTTTAGAAGGTTTGTGTCTTTGTCAGTCTTTTGACTTTTTAGAAATGAGCCATTAGTCATTATACAGTGTTTCAGAAGACTTGTAGTTTAACTTGCATTAGTCTGTTAGCACTTGTATTGCACAGTTAAAATTAGAGTATATAAATTGCCCCATTTTGTTTTGAGTTTAAAATACCTGAATGAAAGTCTTTCATATTGAGGATAAACAGAATATGGTGATTTTCTCTGAACTGATTACTTTTACAACCTTTGCAGGAATGCTGATGATTTGGTTTTTGTAGTGCCAAGAAGTACTGACAATTTTAATTTGTCTATGGATGATTACAGTTAATCTAACACTTTAAATGTATGTTAAAAATTGCCTGGACAAATAAGAAAATGGACAGTTGTGTATAAGTTATGAAGTATATACAGCACTTATTATTCAGCTTTTCAAACTCACACTGATGCCATGCTGGATGTGAGTATCGTGCCTTTGGGTGTAATGCATTATGGTCCCTGTTATTTCAATGATTGTTTCTGTTTCGGTGGTTTCCATTTGGCAACATTTAAAAAGAGCACAATAAAGCAAGTGCAGATATTCAGACAGTCGAACAACACTGATCACTTTCAGCATTGATATTGGTTAATGGTGTCATCTCATCACAAAGCATAGTACTACAGACCTAACACTGTATTTGACTAGACATTGATTATAAGATCAGAATGGTTTTCAAAAACACAATGAGAAAACAGCAAAGTTATTAAAGAGAAGTGCAAGGCAACTTCCAAGACTAGAAACCAAAGCATCATTCTCTTACATTGTATTTTCTGTTGATGTGATTTATTTCTCCTCCTTTCTCAAGTGGAGTCACTACTGATCACACCCTTCCTGCCTGTTGTGGCGTTTGGACGACCGCTGCCCAAACTGACTCAACAGTAAGTCAAGTGTGCAGCGTTTTGCCCCTTTCAGCTTAATGTCACCTTTCCCCAACAATGCAGAGTAACTAATTAGGTTGAATGTTTCATGGAAAGGAAAAGTTTAGCTGACCAGCGGGAGACCTGAGTAATGGACTTTTTTGTTTTTGTCAATTTAGTAGATTTGTAGGTGAAATGAAGTTTAGGATGGACAGATATTTGTCAAGATCTGTGTGTGTTTGAGGGGGGCACTTTCATATTCTCTCCTCAGTGGGGAAAACTAAACCCATGATGAAGCAAACTTTAATCCAAGAATTCAGCTTTTGTGTGTTTGACAAATTGGTCCCATAGTCCCCTTCCGTAGGTTTCCTTGTCTTTGGAAATAATGATTGACTGTTCATTGTGTAGGCTTCATGACCTGAGGTTTGCTTGTTAATTTAATGTCCGCCGTCTCGCTCATAAATGGCGCTTGCAGTGAGATCTCTCCCTCTCTCCCAAAGGAACTTTGAACTTCCCTGGCTTGATGAGCGCAGTCGCTGTCGCATCGAAATGCAGAAGAAACAGACTCCTCACAGAACTTGTCGGAAGTGAGGGATCCTCAAGCCAAGCAAGACTAAAATCTCACAGAACAAGATTCTTCTAAGAATGAACTGGAGTGTGCACAAAAATATCCACTGTTGTAGCATGTAACATGTCCTTTTTGGCATATCCGTCCTTCAGAACAGATTTCCTCATATGTCATGAGAACGGAGACACTCAAAGGCAGGGTCCAAGGGAGGCATACTTGGCCTTGTAGTAGTTCTGGTTGAAAATGACACCGCAACTACATTATATATGCCACACATGTAACAATGGATTTGTGTTTGTTAAAAAATAAACTTACAATATTTGGTTTGTAACCAGATATCCCAGCATTGGTTTTTGTAATATGGTCTCTTAAAAAGCTTCAGCCTCTTAACACCGAATTAAGCGTCCCAAAGTCAATCACCCTGCCTGATTTATACCGTTAAACTTTAAACGGTGAGGGCCGTGTGAACTTAAGATGCTGGAAATTCCCCATTCCGTTTTGATTCATTGATGTACGTTTACATCAGTGTAGGACTAGTCATAAGTCCATACAATACAAATGTACATGGAAATGCTTTGCAAAAAAGGATACCACAAGTTCCACTAGCGTAGCAGCTGTGAAAGTTTTACCTTACAACTGAAATGGGCTGCGATTTATGGCAGTGTGTTGGCGGTCATGCATAAGCATATTGTACTTAACATCAGTGATATTTGGTATTTTGGAAATATAACGCGTAGTGTTTTTGTTTTACGTTTGAGTGTAGTAAATTTAGAGGCAAGATTATAGCCCTGGGTTATAATGACTTTGCATCAATAAGCTATCAGCCTTTGTTGCTGTAATGCTCTTATTAACACTGCACACGTTTGATACTGATTGTGCTCCACGGGGGTCTTTAACATGGCGGTGAATGTCTTAGGCATTGCGGAGCACCATCCAGCAATGTGCAAGAGCGCAATATTTCCATTTCTAAAATGTAAACGTGTACAACAGTAGCTGATGTCGGTGAAAATCCATAAAGAATGATGCTCTATTATACAGATATTTACCACACAAGGGCCGTGTTTCCCACCTATAATTGGACCTTTTTGTTATTCTGTAGATTTTGCATATTTAATCGGAAATGGCTGCTGAGCTGGGCTGGCAAATTTATTTTCGTTGTGGAAAGCCAGCAGAGGAAAACATACATGAACCTGTCTGATTTGCTTTGATAATGACCTGGAATGTGTCAAGTTAAATAACACGGGGTTAAGATGACCGTCACTCTAAAAAGGATGGTCCATCTAAGTGGTGAACAATGTAAATGCTGAGGTACCCTTCTCTGTGAAGTTGCTTAGAAAAATATACACCCCCCCCCCTAATGGTCTGCAGCAATGCTGACAGCAAACAGTGTGTTCATTTCATCAGTTCATATTGTCTGATTGATATTAAGAAGGTTTATCCTGTTTCTCAACTTTTAGAAACCATTTTTGTGCTCATTACTGACTTTCATTTCATAAGGCTGTATATTTTTTCTGTGTAACTTCTTTCTGATGTGTCCCAAACACGACTTTTCATCCTAAAGATTCTTCTAAATTCAAAAATATTGTAAGCTGAACACCTCTGCTATCTTAAATTTCCAGCATACAGTCTTGTAAATGGACAGTATTTTGTGACGAGCATTACCAGTGATGTTCGGGCCATTTAATAAGCACTGCTGAACTCTTCTTTTGTTCTCACTTAGCAATGCTTTCTGATATGTGCCTGGCTCATGTTGACACTTTGTTAAATGCGTTGTGTTGTCATATTGCTTGACCATTTGAAACTGATAGATTGACCCCTGCAGTTCTACAGAAATCAAGTTAAATTTTTGAAGCGCAAAGTCAGTTCCTATGTACATAACCTCCTGAAACAAAATGCTGTATATATGGAAGACATGCCTGTTATTTTTATATTATTTAAAGTTTGAGTGTTAAGTATGTTCAATATTGATATTCTTTAAAAAGAGCTTGTATGTTGATAAATTGACAAGTTTGTTTTGCAATAAAATACAAAAATTGAGAATGTATATCATCTTAGTTTAAATGGTTTTTCCTCAGTGCTGTTCTAGTTTATAACAGTTCTATTCTTGTACATATGCAATTTTTATATATTAGGGCCTACCTTCTATGGTTATTCGTATCTCTACTGACAACTGGTGATTAGTCGACCACTGGTATCTGTTCTATATTAAGACTACTTCTATAACCTGTGTAAACTTTTTTTCAATAGTATTCCACAGCATAAAAATAAGAAAAATACATGTGTCCATTAAAACTGCAAAGACCGTGTCACTTTAAAATGTAACAAAATACAGATTTCTTTTAAAATACAGGTAAAGTTGTAAAGTAATATCAGTATCAACAAATAGAAACCTATACTGACAAAACAGTATCCATTCAGTACCAATGGCTGAGTGATTTTCTTAACAGTGAAACCATTTGACTTAAGATAAAAAGCATTACTTAGAACTTATCATATTCAGGAGTTGTCAGGAAGGCTCAAGGTTGGATATTTACCAACTAGTGAGGACTATGCCTGAAATAACATAATATGTTTAGAGATAAAGCTCATTGGGTTGTACTGTTGCCTCACATCTCCAGACCTGAGGGTTGAAATAAAATACGAAACATAAAATATTCATGAGATTTACAAATTACATCAGTGATTCTCAAAGTGTGGGGCACAAAAGACCTGGGGGAAAGTCGTACAGAACTGATGTTTACCTTCGGAGTCATTTCTGCAGCGGAACAGAGAAATCACATCAGTCCCGTTAGCAACCTGTTCATTCACGGCTATCAGAGCCTTAAAGGGTCAAAATAGACAGATATTTAACAGGTACAAAAAGAGAAACAGGTGGTGCTGCTGAGAGACACGAAGCAAGTGATGAAAACCGGCAAAAAAAACAAAACAAAAAGGAAATATGAAGAAGCACATCTTGCTCTGGGTTTCATTGTTAATGTGGTAGGAGCTGAGGAGAGACCTGTCTGTATTTTATGTTTGAAAACGTTGGTAGCTTACAGTATGAAACCCAACAAATTAAGAAGACACTTAGAAACATTACACCCCAGTCACATCAATAAGCCACTCGAGTTCTTTCAGAGAAAAGGACAGCAGGTGACTTGATGAAAGAAATACTGATTGCTTTAAAAATCTGCGTGCATTTACTGAAGCCAGTCAGTTGGGACCTAGCACAGTGATCCCACATCTTAAAGAACACATCTCTTCCCAGAGAGCATTCTTTCAGAAGTACTTCCCAAACAATAGTGATAAGTATGACTGGGCGATTGATCCATTTAGTGCAGCTGCACCTGCTGATTTTACTTCTGCTGAAGAAGACTGATTCATTGGGATGTCATCCGATTCCACCCTCAGGCTGAGATTTGCAGCATAGACAGTGAATTCTGGCATGGTATGGAGAGGGAGCATCCACTCATAGGACAAGGAGCTGTGAGTTCACTGAAAAAGTACAGATCTAGGCTGAACATTGAACATGACTTGAGAGTGGCAGTACCAAGCCCGCACCCCTATTTTGAAAAGCTATGCAGTGGAAAAACAGGCTCACTACAGCCACTAAGAGTGACAAGTATTAAACTCTCACTAAATGCCTTGTTCAAGTTTGCATATGCATTTGTTCCTGTTTATACAGACTAAATTTTATTGTTGTATTTCTGGAAAAGTGCAAATTTTAAGAAAAAAAGTACAGACTAATGAAGCAGTGTAGTAACAAATGTCACAGAAAGTTTTTTAAGTGAAAGTTATTATTTTTATTAACAAAAGTTACTGAAGAAATGAATGTTAATGAGTTCAATCTCATCTAAATAAAGTTACCTTGGATTTTCCGTCATTGTTTTGTCAGAAAAAGTTTGAGAACCACTGGATTACATCCACATTGTCTAAATCCAAGATGGCTAGGGATATTCAAGAGATTTATGTGATGTTGTGGTAGGTGACATCAGGAACACAGATGCCCCCCACAGACACACCAACCCAACAGGTTAGAAAAGGTCTACAAAACAATTGGAACTGAGGTTATTACAGTAATATATGATTTTTTACAAGTCTGTGCCCTCTGTTGAATTAGAATCCCATCCAGGGTGTTCTCTGCCTTGCTCCAAGTGCTGTATGTGAAAAGGGTGGGAGAAGGATGGATTGACAAGGTTTTAAAAGGATGTAATGGTGGCTTAATGGTAGTTGGGATGTAAATCATTGGCCCCAAGTAAAGTCTATTATGATTACTAAGGGAATTTATATCGCGATTAATTTAATCTATTTTTTATGATCTAGATTAAAACCCTTTTTGTCACTGAAAAAAGCACATATACTGTATTACCATAACAAATTAATGACACATTAATGAAATACAAGGAAAGTGCAAAAGTGCAATCCCAGAACATTTATTTTATTGCCATTATTAAGCAAGGAGAACACGCCAGTGTAAAACTGCCAAAAAGATAACTAATGAACTGTACAGAAAAAAAACATTAAAGGAAGCGTTACCTGATTTGGGGAGGGGGGTTAGCAGAATGACGTTACATCGTTATGTTAAATGTTGTGAAAAACGAGAGAAAAAAAAAAACAATCTACGGGCCATGTCGCAGGCAGGTACTTTAAGACCTTCTCTAGTGGTGAATGAGCCCACTAAATTCCTCATCCTCCACTACGGAAAATGGCTAATCGTCCAACGTAACCCATCCATCCATTTTCTGTCCTATCCAGGGTTGCGGAGGGTCCGAAGTCTCTCCAAGAGCGCCTGCAATCATCTCCATTATTTTACTACTCGGGTATTTAGCTCTAGTGCCACTAATTCTGAACAGGTATATAGTTTAAATATCAGCCCGCAATATCAGCCAATTTTGACACATCAGACTGAGGCCGATATTTTTTTAACGGATATCGGCTAATACCGATATGAAAACCATTATATCATACATTTTTAAGACTAACATTACGTTTACTTAGGGTGACCAGATAATCCATGTCAGGGAGGACACTTTGAGCTATTTCGGGTTTTACAAACTACTTTCAAACTGAAAGGCTCCTGCGTTCGGCTAAATAGTTCAGCTCTCCTTGTGCTGTGACTGGTTTGCTTCCTTGACTGAAAGACTCATCCAGCTGTTTCACATTAGCATTAGTGGCACATGCATGATTATAGGAGACTGACCAATCAGCACACAGCAAGAGCTCGGTGCCCAAGTGAAATCCAAATCCGTTTAATTGAAATGGTAGTTTACAATTCCTGTTTTAGCTCAAAGTGTCCTCCCTGACATGGATTATCTGGTCACCCTAGTTTACTCTGCTACGTACCTACCTAGGGATCTTGAAAAAATGACGATTTCTTTGTGATACAATACAGTGGCGTTTCCCAAAAGCGTCGTAGCTCAGAGATCCTCAAGCAGCGCTTCCTTGGTGAACATCAGCCATCCGACGTTTCGAAGAATCGCCAGCCAGTGCTGCTAGTTGGCGCTTCTCCCTGAGCAGCATGTGAACGCAGGAGCATGCAAACCGGAAGCAGAAGAATATTTTTTCCACCCCCAAATCGCCACATTAAAAAATGACTCATTATGATATTCACAACCCCATTGGTAAGCACTTTCACTGAAAACGCGTCATGCTTTCGAACGTCAAGGAGACCGAGCGCGGTAAGAAATGGACTTTCTGAAAGTAAAACGAGGCTTCCGTTTCCAAGGTGTCTGATGTATTTACGCAACATTTTGGCGAAGAGGATGGATCGAGCCTTGTCTCGCACTTCCTGACGAACTTTCATTGGACTCGCCGGCTGGAATCGTTTCAAACATACCTGGATTCCGATATCATGGAAGCTCAGAAGAAATCAATACATCGCTGCTTAAACACAGAAGGATAGTCGATCTCCCAGACGCTCGGAGTTATTAAGATATATGGAGACGCTCTTTAGGTTCTAGGTTCACATTTTGGGTGAGGTAATTCGCGCGACTTATCCAGCCTTTGCAAGTTTGGCAGCATGCAAGCAGAAGTCATTCCCGATCAGTTGGCTTAACACTAACAATTCTAAAGTTGGAAAAAAGCTACTGACGTCTGCCGACGATCTCTCTCTCTCTCTCTCTCTCTCCCTCTCCCTCTCGTTATTCAAATCGCATTTCAAACTGAAACCGCAGCAGAATTCACATTTTAATCCGCGCTAGCCTGCCACCTTGCACAAGTATCTGCATCATAACCACCTGATAGCACCAATTAATCTGGTGTTGGTTCGGATGTGCATTACACTCAGGCACCGCGCAAGCAACAACCGCGACACTGTGGGAATCGCGGCTCACTTTGTGGTGTTGGCAGAGCCCAGAACTGCCCTGCTTATGGGCGACGGGGCTAGCGCTGCGGCAAATTGTTCAATTTCGCTAAAGTATGCTGTTCAAGCCCTGCAAATTCTATAGCACAGTTATCCTCCACTGCACTTACACCTGCCTATAATAATAATACTTTATTGATCCCCGTAGGGGAATTGTCTACGACCGTTCATATTGCCAGCTCCAAACGTCAATCTTTTAAAACCTCCACTGTCGAGGGGGACAATATATGCCTACCCTCCTTTTGAATAATCGGCTTGCATTGTCACTGTTGAATCAAACTAGTGTATAGTAGTTTTTCTCCTGTGTGACATTTCTAAGGACACTATTGCTTTATGCGGCTATAGCAGTTCCAAAATTGTATTTATAATTGACGAATGGTAGGCTCCATTCAGCTGTCAGTCCATGATGTACCTAAACTAGGCCCAGACTTTCCCTTTCACTCGCACCATAGTGCTAACTTATTGGATCCCGATATTTTATTACTTGGATCCTCCCTCTGGCATTTTAACCATAAGCTCACTGTGGCAGCAGTACACAGCCCTATTCGAGGGCCTAGACTGTCTCTCTGCATTTAATCATCAGCCCCATCAACTCATCTGTCGCATCACTAATTCAGCCTTGCATCGGGTATCATTGGCCCATCCTCACTGTGTTACTGCTGAGCTGTGCCACCTTCTGGAGGCAAGTAACATTGAGCCTAAATACTTCTCCATCAATCTCAAATATTGTCATAGCTACAAAGAAATGTGGAATTCTGTGTTTCTGCCTTGACATCCAGACTATAAAAATTCCTGATACATACTTCTGTAGAAGAACCCACCACTTTCATGGCTTGATGATTCTTACAAAACTGGACCTTCATTAGGGCTATCTGTAGATTCCTCTCCACCCTGACAGGCAGAACCTCATGGCTTTTGTAATGCACACTTGGGTGTTTCAGTACACAAAGGTCCTGTTTGGGCTTAGCTCTGCTGCCAACTATTTCAGAAGGTTATGGCTATTTTCTTCACTGGTATCCCTGGGGTGGACATCTATCTGGATAACATTGTTGTCCATGGGCCCATAGCTGCCAACCATAGAGTGTTTGAGGTGTTAACTAAACACCATCTCACACATACCAAAATGTGTTTTCTGTGCCTGCCATTGAGTTTGTGGGATTCCGGCTCATAGCTGAGGGCTTCACACCACTTCAGTCTAATATTGAGGCAATTCAGCATTTCCCTGAATGCACAAACGCAGCCCATATTGCCACTTTCCTTGATATGACAGCTTACTACTTATGTTTTTTACCTCACTACTCCATTACCACAGCTCTGTTGTATCATCTACTGCAGAAGGATACTTGTTAGACTTGGAAGTCTGCCTGCTCTGAGGCGCTCCACCTCACACATGTCCCCGATCCTGACACAGTTTTCCCTCTCTTGCCCAAACTCTGTTACTTGTGATGCCCCAGCTGTGGCCGTTGGGGTTGTACTGTCACAGCTGCAGGATGGAGTTGAATGACCCGTTGACTTGGTCTCCTGTGCTCTAATCCCTACTGAACAATGAAGCTCTGACTTGCATCTGGGCCTGTAAGCGATGGCATTGTGCATGTCAAACTGCATTGTAGGGACCTAATCTGATGGCCTTTGATTGACAGGGACATAGAAAATCTAGTTAGGGATTGTGCGGCATGCCTTGCGAGTGGGAAAATGGGTCTACCTGAACCACCCCCTCTACAGCCTCTGCTTTGGCCTGCCCATCTCTGGGAACATCTCCAAGTAGACATGTGTGGGGAACTACATGGAGTCCCACAATGCCAGTGCTTCCTCCTTGTTGTCTATAATCTCTGATCTAAGTGGTCTGAGGTGGTCTTTACCGGTTTGGTCACTGACTTTTTAGACACTCTCTTTGCGCAAACGGGGAATTCCTCCACCTAACACAACAGATAATGGGCCTCAGTTTGAAGCCTTTCTGACAGAGTGAGCTATCTGTCACATTTACGCAGCTATGTAACACCAGCAGGTCAATGGTGGAGTGGAGCATCTTAATCAGACCCTTAAATATGGCATCAGAGCTGACTTAGTTGAAGGTCACCCTCTTTCAACAGCACTCCTCCGCACGTTGTTCCATTACAGAGCCACCAAGCACACTAGCTGCTTGCTTGCTATTTTTGTTGGGCCGTAAATTGTAACTTTATTTAAATAATTTTGTACTTTTTCTTTTAGCAGTTTCATTGTTTCAACATATAAGATTTACTCATCTTTTGTAATTTTTTTTGTTTTTGAATAAAAAACTATTTATACATTTTATACCTATAAAAATGTGAAATATTTTTGATACATTTTTTGTGCTTTTCCACAAGTAACATTTTAAAAAGTTTCTGAAAGCTTACTTTTGCCCATTGTTGAGAAAGATCTCAATTTTGAGACAAAGGAAGCTTAAAAGAGCAGCACTAGGTAACAGTCTGAAACTGTATCGAGACCACATGGGATATATAGCACTTATTACAAGTGAACACAGCCCTCTTATTGGCCTTACAACATTTTGAGGTGTACCTTGGTGATAGCGCCCAGCCGGTGACCGTCTATACGGACCACAATCCTCTGGTGTTTTTGAACCGTATGTGCAACACAAACCAACGCCTCATGCGCTGGTCT
>JABFEA020000098.1:28842618-28867603 GCA_019775915.2 Cyphomyrus plagiostoma | reverse complement strand
TCTTGACCAGGACCACACCCCTAAATGCATTGAAGCAACTGCCATGTGATTGGTTGATTAGATAATTGCATTAATGATAAATTGAACAGGTGTTCCTAATAATCCTTTAGGTGAGTGTAATAGTGTTAAGTAGTGCTGTATCACGATTTTTGCAATAACTCTGAAACGCTTATTGTGGATACAATTGCAACCAGTCACAATTATTGTCATATTGCCCATCACTAACAAAGCTTTATGTTTGCCACAGACCCAACACAGCACATCACCCAGGTAATGCTATCCCTACAGTAAAAAACAATGTCATGGGGTTGCTTGTCATCAGCAGGGACTGGAAGGCTTGCAACAAATGAAGGAAGAATAAGTGCAAAATACAGGCAAATACTAGAGGAAAACCTAATTCAGTCTGCTTAACTTAAAACTAGACTTAAATTTTCAACAGGACAACAACCTCAAACAAAGCCGAAGCCATCCTGGATTGACCTAAAGTGATGGAGTCAAAATCCAGTTGAGACTCAGTGGTGAGACTTGATAACAAACAATATCCAAGAAACTGGAGAAAGTTTGAACAATTATGCCAAAAAGAGCAGGCAAAAATTGCACCAAGTGGAAAAACCGGTAGGGATTAACATTAACCAATTCACATTATAATTGTTACCAAAGTTGCTGGAGTCACATATTGAGTTCAGGCGTCATAAGATATGCATGAATATGACTTAAAATAAATTGTAATATTATTTTGAATTAAACTGTTACATACAAATAATTACTTAAAGCATACTTATGAGGAATTTGCTTGGACTTTATATCTGTAAATACACACAAACAAACACACACACACAATTGCATTCATATCTTTGCGGGGACTATTAATATCCCATTTCTTTGGGATATTTCTTTAAATGAGTTCTATCATAATTCTTTGAATCCCACTGCCAAAGACTATTAACACATACAAACATGATAATAATGTAACTTAAGATTAGAAAATGTTATGCAATAATTATACACAAACACATACACACAGATGCTGTGCCTGTCTATAAAATTCTTGGTTCTGCCTGTCTTTTGCAAAATTAACCGGAGCACGACTGTCCCCCCCCGGCTCCTCTGGGCTCACATTGCACTTAATGTTCGGGGTCTGAGCATGCTTTCATCATCATCATATGACTTTTTGTGTCGAGGTGAACATAGGAAAGAAAGCACTATCGCACAGTACAATGGAGTTCATGATCATGAACTCATGATTCCTGAGTCGTATTTTGGAGTCGTTACGAGTGCAATGACACACAGCTTTCATAAACATTTATTTTGCATGCAATGCAGTGATTTTCATTTATAAAATGAATCCCTGTATAAAATGTCCTGTTTTTTGCTAAATGTCTGAGTTTTTGTGTGTTGCATCCAGAAGTTCCTGGATTCTCTTGTCAACCTTAAATTCCCAGCATACACTGCACCTCTGCCGTGGACCAAAATGATCCCTCTGCCGCAATGATTGGTAAACATTAGTCGCTACCTGATCAAAGAACGACACTATGAATTTTGGGATATGTTGGGCTGCGAGGGATCCATCCTGTGGATCCTTAACAACTTGGCCAAAGACACATTGTTAGACCAATCTGAAGGAACCAACGAAATGGGACACCTTTTTTGCACCGCTGTGATGCATCTGATCTTCGAATGCAGTCTTAGAAGAATTTAGCCCATGAATTTGGACACAGCCTAGATGCGTATCATGCCGAAGTCCAACTGAACTGTGCCCAGGTCCACCTCTTCAAGCGGTACGGAGTGATCACACCAGTCAAACAAACTGTTCTTTAGGCGTCGAACATGCTCGGGTACGGTATGGATCAAAATATGCGAGTACACTCCAAGTAACTTTAAAGAGAGACTGAAGGATGTATATATAATGCAGATTCCACATGGACATGAGTCTTTCGGTGGGGGGGTTGAGTAAATTAATTTACTGAAACTGAACAACGCATATTTGCTGTAGCATACTACCAGCTGTCCTCACAACATCCCCAAACACAGGCACTTCTTATAATGAGGGCAGAGCAGGGGGAGTTATGGCCAGCAGACATTATAAACTACCAAGGCCCAAGTGTCAGTGCAATAACACTAATTAAAATGCTCCTAGATACTGCGTTTCTGGCAATACTGAAACAAGTGAATATGGGAAAGTGGGATATGTTACAAAGCAAAAAGTCTTTCTAAATTAAATAAACAAACAACTTGTCATCCAAAAAAAACAGACGTTCAACTCAAGTCAGCGTCTCAGCATGAAAACATTTTTAAAAGCAAGATAAATGTAAGATTATGAAATCAATTTAAATAATATCAATCCATCTTCTGGCTGCATATGATCATCAGTGTTGTGGGAAGACTGGGAACCAAATCCAGGCATCACAGGGCATAAGGCAGGGGTCCCCCCTGAATGAGATGCCAGTCCACTGGGGAAAACAGTAATCACAACATGGCAACCTTAACCGCTACCCAGCCCTAACCATAACCATAAGTAATTACTTTTTTGATTGTATATCTAGTCAACACACACACACACACACACACACACACACACACACAAATGTATTAATATCTTTTTTTAATTAGTTCTACCATAATGCCTTGAATCCCACTGCCCAGGACCATTAACACATACAAACATGATAATAATACAACTTAAGATTAGAAAGTATTATGCAATAATTACTTCCTCTTTACCCCCATCCATCTATATAACTTCCAGGCACCGTAGGGCGCAAAGCAGAAGAATACCCTGGACAAGATGCCAGTCCATTGCCGGGCACCCACTCAATTACACTCTGTGCGCACCTTATGCATGCAGCAGTGCCACCCACTAAGTCCCCTTTGATCTCAACCTAAAATGCATACAAAAAAATAATAAAAAAACATGTTTAGGAAGGACAAGAGTAAATTATCACACTATTTTCAGATAACATTGGAAAATTGTTTTATGCAAATACTTCTAATTACACTAACTAGTGGAGTAGTGGATAAAAAAAAATAGAATAGAAACTACAGAAATCTAAATCCATGTAATCTAAAACCACATCCTGAGCAGGTAAGACAGTAGCATACCTTACTGAAACATACCTCTCATCGATATCCTCATTATATTAGTATGTTTAGCAACATATCTCACTTTTGGACAAGACTCTGGAAATGGTAGACTGATATACATTGTGTCTCACTGCAGCGACTGACGGAAGACTTTGGGTGAGTCCTGTAAGACACCTTTACAGCAGCTAAATGGGACAAGCGTGTGGGAGGATGGGCAAAGAGGAAGAGCTTCATGAATGCTGCAGACAGGAAAGCTGATCTACTTCCGACCTCCAATCAGCTATAGTTCTGAAGTCACATGATGAAAAGAGGAAGAACAAGGTTGAAACGCTGCACGTTTACTTTGCTGGGTGACCGTGAAGGAACAAGTGGGTGAAGGGGGCAAAGAGGGGTGTATATTACTTTACAGTCCACCCTGGCTGCAGTTGCTGGGACATTCTTTTTGGACCATCCATAGCTGAAGACAAATATCAATATAAACATGATATGTATGTGATTGTTGTGCCCTGTATACGCATGTAAATACATATGCTAAGATATACCTGAATCATGAAATCTGCTGCTCTAATAGTGGTAGGTGAAGCGTTGAAACGCCTCTTCCCAGCCTGGACTACTGACCTCATGGAGGAGTGGGAAATGCTATCACAGGCACAAAAAGAAGGATGACATAGCTGTTCCTTGAGTATGATGGCAGGAATTAATTAAACTACAGCATGTGGCACTTGAAGATGTCTGAATTCCAGCCTGTTTCGTAATGTATCATGTAGCTCTTTCTCCCATGCAAACTTGTGCCTGGTATTGGTTATTTTTTGGAAGCTCAGCCTTGTCACCTATCTGGCTCCTTGACAGCTGTGTGTTTATAATGTACTATCTGCCTCATGTGTATGTTGCTTTATTCAAAAGCACCTGCCAAGTAAATACATGTAAACGGTAAATAACTGAACCCTATGAAAATGTAAATCTTTGAACACCCCAGACTGCACCTGCTTAATGTAAAAGATTAGACAACACTAGTTCTTTACTTGCTGGCAAGCCTGTTTGAGGGATTCAGCTAAAGTACAACATGCAGATACACCACATCCAATCCTATGCAAAGCTTCATAGCACAGTATGTTCTATACTATGAATACAGCAAAGCAATATATATACAGGATATATAAAACCATGATTCAGTAGGTGGTTTCCCAAATGCTCTGCACTTGCACCACTTATTTGCAGTCATGTGAAATCCGAATCAGTCCCAATCAGTTCAGTGAGAGAACATTTCTTTACATTTGGAGTTGGAGACAAAAGCTGCATCAAAGCAATGTGTGACAGATCTAGAGGTTCACAAAATATTGCAGCACCATTAAGATAAAACTACTACATTTTTCTAAAATCATCTGAAAGTCTGTACATCAGTGGAATTACATTCTGTCCACTGTATCCCATCCATCCATACTTCAATCCATCTTCTAACTGCATACCCAGCAAAAGACCGCAAAGAGCTGGGAGGCCACCCCAGGAAGCACCGTACACTACATATGAATGCTTCTGACAGTACTCCACATATAAGTGCAGCTTAATCTCATGTTGACTCTACCCCGTATACTGATACAATTGCTTCTTGAGAATGAAGGCACCATTTGTTTCCCTCCCCCTCACTTCCTTGTTCTTTCCTTTCTTCATCCATTCTGTACCCCTCAGCCTCCTGACAAAGCACTACATCTGGATGATGCTAGTCCTCTGGATTATGCTTTATGCTACCGACACCCACCAACAACTTTCTGCAAATGAACACTTGTAGCAGTAAAACAAATAAATACCGTACATAAATACTTTTACAGAAGCAAAAACCATTTGGTAAGTATGATATGTGCGACATGGGAAGTACGGTACGGTGCAAAAGACTAACGCAGGCAAAGAAAATGTTTAAGGCTATTTATCTACGTAGTGACTGCATATTTGCTCAGAAAGAAATAACACCATTTAATACTGCAACAAACATATGGAAATTAACAGTAACACATAAAAAAGAATTTCTTCTGTTCTCCAAAAAGTCACAGACATCTTGTTGGACGGCGAGATGAACAGCGTTTCAGTCCCCAAACCTCTCCTCAGGGGCACCTCAGCCATTCCATGTATTCATTAAATTTCTCCACCAGCTCAATTAATTAATTAACTTAATTTGTTAAGTAACTCAATGAGGTATTGATTAACCACACTAGGTGGGGAAGTCAAAAAATACACAGATTAATTGGAAGGCTGCTACAAATACTGTGGCGACTTTAAGACAGGTTTTGAAATGGCTACGTTGAGAAACTTTAACACAAACATGACGACCATTTAAGCAGCATTTTCTTTCACTGCCTAAGACTTTTGCACAGTACTGTATATTCATACAACACACGTGAATAACCAGTAATGGTAAAAGAAAGCAACCTTCAGTTTACTTATTTGACTCTTTGTTCAATTAATCAATAAACAGTCAAGCTATGAAGACAAAAGTATAATAGTCTGCATATGAGCCATTTAAAATGGATTGTTTTAAGGTTTATAAAGAAGAATAAACTATTTTTCAGGACTTTGAACGTGATTCTTATTCCCATCTAATTAAATGTAAGGTAATTAATATGAAACATATAACGCTTTATTAGTGAAATAGTCAAGTAAAATCAAGTAAGGTAAAACAATATGATCTCTCTGTATGTTGAGATCGTCAAAATCAGCTAAGATTGTTACAATCAGCTAAGACTTACTGGGGAAAAAATGAAGAGAGATCTGCCATATGACAGAAAAACGTCAGAGATTTGGACAAAAACTGGTACCCTAATTATATTATAATCCACCGTTGAACTGAGTAGCATCGATAAGAACAAGCGATGAAAATGCAGACCTTGTAAGATGTGTAATGGCACAACAGTAGAAAATGGTGGCTGTACTTCCTAGATCCTCCTGCCATTCAGGTAGTTGCCAGTTATAGCTCAGAGAGTTACAATCCTGAAAGAGGAGGCTGATGAGAACACAGTGGAGGAGCTCCGTCTCGGTCTTCAATGCCAGAGATTGAGCTGAACAGCAACACTATACTGCCGGGGGGGGGGACCCTGCTTCCCATAGACACAATGGCAAGAAATCAGTTAGCAGTAATTTATATGACTTTTTAATTTGGGAGGCTGGGCAATAGGTTAATGGAAACCATAATATGCAGGGTGTGCATTTCAATCTCATGAAAAGAACTAAATTTGTACATTCCTATAAGACACTTTCAAAATATCATAAATATCTAAATGTTATACCCCACATCTACACTCTACATCTACATCTATGCCTTTAAATGAAGGGACGTGTGCTATAGTTTTACGGCCATGTTCAAAGCCACAGATACACCATGCATGCATGTGGACTAGCTGTGACTCCCGGTGAGGCTCTGCTATGCATACAGCTCCTGTCTTCTACAGCTCTAATTCTGTTCCTTATCCCTGTTGCCATCCCTCATTCTGTGCTTTAAGTGCCCCAGTCATATCTTAACTATTTTCATAAGCTGCTTCTTTCACTGCTTACTGAGTGCTATTGATCTACATTTTGTCACCTTTCTCACCATCAATCTATGGATGTGAATCTTAATTTTATTGAACATATACCAACAGGCAAAGTACTTTGGAGAAGATGGCATTCAGGAATAGTTGAAGAGGATAAAATGTGTTTTTTAGTTTTCCTTTTACGCCTTTTTTTTTGTTTTTAGAGCAAAGGGCACCAATGCTAATTTTTCCAGGAAACACAGGGAGACGTCTGCTTTGCATCAGAAAAGGCCCCCGTGTGCCACCTATTAAAAAGTTTTGAATGCATGATAGACCACCGCGGGATATCCAGAGTGGGGATGGTGTAGGACACAGCAAAACTGTGCAGAGTATAAACAATACTCCAAAAATTCAGGTATGCAACCAAGTCTACTTCTATATTCGATCTGTTGATGCCATCATACAATTTAACCAATCACAAGAGTTTATAACAGCATGTCTAGTTTGTAAGCAAGATTTTTATCACACATATGCAACTGCAGTAAAATTTGACAGGTTGCTTGAGGAAGTCAGTCAAATGAATGAAATGTGCAAAAAAATGTGCAAAAAAACTAAAACTACTCAATCACTGCAAGGGGCAATGGGTAAGACAATGCAATGGGGGAATCCATTTTATCGTGACACATATCTTGAAATATTGTAGTGAAGAGTCTGGTGAAGAGTAACGTAAGATCCTACAGCACAACACAGAACTGATGTCATTAGATTAACTGAGGCACTCGCAGATGATATCAATGGCTGTGTAAGAAACACTGCATGCACAAAATCACAGCACTCATCATTATCTTTTCTCTGGTGCAACTTCCTGTTTCAGTCTTTTTGCCGCAACTGCCACCAGACAGTGGAAAAAAAAGACACAAAGTAACCCAAGCAGACAAAAACTAAAAAAATGACTAAAGACAATTTGTTCGTGACCAAAGGTTATTCTTAATTCAAAGCAGTCTTCTTAATGTCCCACATAATCGGTTCATGATATTTTAAGCATAAAATGAAAAGATTAGACAAACGTTTGTCATTGAAAAGAAAAACACAAGTCATCTAAGGTTTACACAACTAATCTTACATAAGAAATATGTCAGAACTTTAGGGTGAAAGTATTTAAACAGTGGAAAAACCAGAAGACATTAAGAAAACCATAGCTCATTCTTTCCCTTAGACCAACACCAACCAGTTTTCTCAATTAAAACACAGCAGGCAAATACCCATGTCTCACTCATCCAGTTTGTACAAATATTTTTCCATGTGATTTGGTTTGTTGCACTTTGAATTAGCAATGTGTGGAATCAAATCCAATAGCAATAGAAGAGTATGTCCCAGCAGACTGGTTTGCAATAATACCTTAACTTTGCCATCACTATCTTTTACCACGCTTGAGATTTTACCTCTCTTTGATGTCTTTTATGAACCAAATTGGTAAGGCATTGCGAAGGCTTTCATTCAAAAACACTTACAACATTTTACAGCTCTTCTCAGCGGAACATTTTTATGAGAAATTTAGGCGAAATACCTTGTCTAAGAATACAACAAAAGATTACCTCTTGAACCACAAAGCCTCAGTTTAAATCATAATTTATTTTGCCACAATTAGGCCACCATCTCACAACATCTCACGTCTGTTTTTAGTTTTGAGCATTTACCCACCAGTTGATTAGTGAGTCGGCTTTATTCTTCTTCTTAATTATCTTATTTTAAAATTGATATGCTCAATGCTCAGGTACTAATGAACTTAATTTGCTACATATTTGGGTGATACATGTCCATGTCCTAAGGATGTGATCTTTGTGAAGCCTTTCTATATGGCAAAACTAGCATAAAACAACTACTGTTTTTATGGATGCAACAGAAAATATCTGAACTATTATCTAATGAAGGAATGCAACAATGCACACCAAAACTAATATATGGTTTCTGAATGTATGCTACTTGTTTACCCACAGCAAAGAATTCATTAAAAACTTGGATAGGTTTTGTCTTTCCTGCCTCAGCACATGAAGCCGACCCAATGCTCAGCTCAAGTTAAGTTGATTATTCTTGAAGAGACAGATTATAAGGAAGAAGTCAATGAAAAGTCTCATTAGTGAAACAAAGTACTCATATTACTCTACATCTTTGTGCACCACAACAAATTCAAACACATACATTTTCAGAATATACAAATACAGATTTATCTTCAATTAACTTCTTCTACACAACAAATAGTGATCTTAAACCAGAAGAAGATCAAAAGAATAAACTGTTGTGAAAGACCCCTCCCCCAAACCCATCCTCACTACTCTGCTGATCATCCTTCTCTTCTTCCCCCCTTTTGCATTCCTTATCAACCAATCCCCTTAGGCGCAATCCCCACTGAAGGTGAAAGGTCACTCCACAAGACAGGAAAACAGGAGATGCTGATGTGACATTAACCCTTTGTCAGTCAGATCTGAGCTTTGTCTGCACAACAAAAGCAACTTCTGTCACCACCCCCATTGCACTGGTTCACTGCAACAGTAGCAATTGTCTTGAATTCCACAACTATTCTCATTTTTTATAATTTGTTGGTGGCACAAATTCACAGAAAATACTACCGACATACAGCTTAGAAGGAGGATCCATTGCGTTTGACACACAAAGGCAATTGGGCAAAAATGGTACATGCAATTTCAGATTTCATTACAAATAGATTATTAGATCAACACTGGTTGGATGAAGGGGCAGCATGAATAAATAAATATATCCATGAAACGCACACACTGAAAGGTGCTGGATGTTAAAAAAAAAAACAAAAACATGCAGACAAATCAAAAACACTGAAGCTACTGACTGAACCAAGCAGTACAAGTGCATGAAGTAAACGTTTAATGTTGAGTTACCTGAGCTAAAAGAAAGTATAATTCTTAATTTTATCTACTTTCTTCTTTCTTAAAGCCATTGATACATTCCATATTAAAACCGTTAAGGTTGTTAATCTGGTCATTTTGATGATATTAGTGATATTGATTTTATGTTCTTTTCCGGGCAAATCTTTATTCATAAGACAAATATATACGGCACAGTAAACAAAGTAGTACCAATCACAATGTGTATTCAGCCAGTGAAACCTGTATAACCATATATCATACAGTATCACCATATAACCACATATTGTGGAGTATCACGATATAACATCAGTCTTCTGAATTAAATTTTATGGTAACACTTTATTTGGATAGTCCACCTACAGAGCGTAACATTCCAGCAACTTAGCTGAGATTCAATAATTCAGCTGACATCACAATACATCACTGTAGATGTTTAAAAGAATGTAGAGTATACAGAGTATATGTAACGATTCATAAACATACCTACATATTCTTAGAATAATTTAGTTGAATTTGACTGCTCACTCAACCGATGTGAAATTAATTTTTGAATCTCAACTAATAAGTTGCTGAAATGTTAAAAATACAAATATTCTGTACACCATCCATAGGCAGACTATCCAAATAAAGTATTACTGATTTTATCACTGAACGATGATTCACTTTTCAAATACACTAGTTGGGGATGTATTTATTATCAGAAGATTTGGTTGATGACTCACAAAAAACCACATAGTATAGTACTAGAAATACAAATTTATATGCTCATGAAATTAAATAAACATGGGTGACTATGGAGCTGATTAGTCTGCATTTCTCTTCTGTTTACACTTATTTTCTCAACTGAGAATTCACAATAACTGAATCTTGATAATCTAACTATCCAAACGCTATTGGACAACTATACTAAAAAAGACCAGGTAATTACTTGCATGTAGATATTACAAACGTGTGTATGTGTCAGTTCTGATAGATGTTGTATTATAATGCATTTTTTAAATATATTTTTTATATAAATGTGTTTTACATTTTTTCAATAAAATATCAGATGGTGAATTTTGAGCAAGCAATAAAGGAGCAATGCAAAGTTGAACTTTAGGTTTAAACTTTCAATATTTTTAACAACAATGAATGAAAAATCATAATCTATCCATCTTCAGCCTTTTATCCTGGAGAGGGTTGCAGTTATAAGGCAGGGATACACTCTGTACGTAATGATAGCCAACTGAACACACACACACACACACACACACACACACAATAGGTGTAATTTTGAGATGCCAATCAGTCAAACTGTTCTCTAGACAGCAATAAGGTTTGTATCCAAATCTTTGTGGGGACTGTCCATTTCTATAAGTGAAACCCTAATCACAGCAATAACAACCTTAACTCCTAACCAGCCCTAACTTTAACCACAAGTAACCAAACAAAATACAACAAGATTTTTTATAAAATTCAGTTTCCCCTTGTAGGGGGGAGGTTTTTATCACATTGTGGAAGGATGTGAGGGGGTCACTCATTGAGTCACTGTGCTACGCAGAAACCATAATTGTTTGCTAAATTGTTAGCAACCATCCATCCATCCATCCATCCACCTATCGCTTTTCCTAGTAAAGGGCTGCAGTAATTGCTAATATTATAATATAAGACATTTGGGACTATCACTGTCTTCTGGGAAGTGGGAATGCAAGACGATACTTAAAGAGAATAACACATCAAAAATCTACACTTCCCTTATCCCATAAAGCACTTTGCAGATAATGACAGAAGACAGTTTCCAAAAGAATTCCAGTATCAACCAGAGATCAGCCTACACCTGTCATCATGTTTACAAAAGTAATTTATTTTAAAGTACTTTTAAACTCAATTATTAAGTTTTTTTTTAACTCAATATGCATAACCTTAAATGAAGAAATATTCTAACAGTAATCTTACTCAGGGTGGAAATGGATTTACTATATATTGTAGCTCAATATTGTAGCAAACAAAGTGGTATAACCCTCCAAACCTGATACAGCACAAAAAAGTTTAGGGTGACTAAGTGAACCTCAGACTTGGTGTGTAAAATAAATGAAGGGGGATTTAATGGACTTTTGTAAGCAGATTTTGATTTGTTGACCACCTATATTACTAAAGCAAAAAAAAACATCGAGAAGTTAAGAAAAAAACAGTACGATAAAATGTAATCACAACCTATCTAAACATTGCTGGAGAAAAAAGGTATTTGTGTGTGTTTTACAGTATTTTTAAACAGTGTTTTCTTGTATATAGAGAAAAATTGTACATCTGAAACTCAGAGTGACCTAATATGGTTAAACAGCATTTCTTAGTATAAATTGAACTATTGATAAATCTCTCTCTCTCTATTTATATATATAAATAAATAAATATATATATAAATATACATATATATACATATACACACACACACAGACACACACATACATACATACACACACACATATACGTGTGTATGTGTTGGTATATTTCATAATAAAAAGTTGTACATTATTTTGTACATTACCTGACAAATGTCACATTAGCTATGAAAGTTACATAATATAATTCAATAATTGATAATAATTAAAAATATACAAATGGAAAAGAACCAGAATTCAAAATTATACTGTGAGGGAACACAGGGAACAAAAATAGCACTACCTGGTCACACTGGGATCATTCTATTGAGTTTAATTCACAATTTTCCATAAACCCATTGTGTTTTCAGGAGTACTCTAAAGGATGACTAAATGCTCCCTGGGAATTGTATGGCCCTGCCATCATTACAATCATCATTACACCATACTTCATTTTAACAGACTTAAAAGTAAAGTAATCCTCAAATATATATGAATGCAAAGTGCATAGTTGGAATGTATTGAATAAATGCAAGGTGCAATTATCAGCTAGGTGAGTGTGGTTTACAATTATATTATATAACATTACAAAACTAAAATTATTGCCAAAATATCCTGCCAGCAATAATAGCTAGTATCAAATGCCAAGGGAAAAAGTACTAAAGAACACAATGGGCTATTACAGAAATGTTAAGCATGGTTCATAGCGTAAAGATGTTTAGAATCAAAATTGTTCAACATTGTCTGACAGGCACCCTTCAAAGCACAAGAAACACAGACACAATCAAACTGCAGAGTAGTACTACAAAATGTAGTATTGCTATTGTTATCATTAGTCATCTATCCGCCTCTCACCTGCGTATCCTGGTCTCAGTCATATGGCACTATTATTATTTATTTATTTATTTATGTATTAAAGTTATGCTATTAGGAAATAAAAACAAACATATTCAAGGAAGTTTGCGAGGCTGTTCTGGAGTGAACAACAGTAAATGACAAAATACAGAATCACATAATATTACTGTATTATTAAAATGAATATGATGATTTTAATAACTTGTGTTTTGGGGACAAACTCAGATGAACAGGACAGGGCTCCTGCATCACCTAGTGCTATAGTGAGAGCAAAACACAGGCTCTCTTCATGCAGTGTCACGTTAGTAACCCCCAGTCCCTTCCTCACTCACTCCCTTTTGCTCTTTTTCATACAGGGAAAATTCCAAAGAGCAAAGAAAGTGAAGGCTTGTGCCTACAAATAGTGTTTCACCCCCATTTTCCCATCAAGCGGGCTGATAATTCCCAACGTCTCATCTCGACCTCTGACCCTAAGATAGATTTGGAATCCTCTGCTTACTGAGTTTAAAAGGCATGGAGGGCAATCTGGGGCAGGGGGATGGGCAGCAAACAATTGCACTTTCAAAGGGAGCCATAGCTTTAAGAGAGGTGTATGGCGAGTAATGAATGGGCTCCGATTTTCTACCAAGTATCAATAAATAAAACCTATATATAGTGCTTTACTATATATTACTTTACACATCTAACAAAATATTTCTAATTATTAACTTCACCAAACAACGTGTGCTCGCTTATATATAACATTGAGGTAAATATGGAAGTTGTTTTTCACATTTTCAACCGCAAAACTCATGCCGTTGTAAAGAAAAAAATCCTACAGAAGCGTTTCTAACAAGCTGATAAAAACACATCCAAAAATATATTCTCATGAGTTTGCTTTTGTTATAGTATTTTATAAACCACAGAGCATAGCTGTTATAATAATTCTCGGTATTGGATTCTGATAATAATCGTGCATGTGCACATTTTCTAGGGTACGTTAAGTCGAGTGAAAGTGCTGCTCACTACACGTCACCGTGCAATTTTAATGGCTTAGGGGTAATGTGCTCAGAGCAGTGTTGTTCGCGTATGAAGTATGTTGGCTGGTGATGTGGAAAGACACATGGCAAAAAAAATCTCTGGAATCCATTTGGTAGTGGAGGGGACATGCCTTCACTGAAACTTGGTTCATACTCCCACAAATGACCTGCCCCGTAATCAGAAGATGGCAGTCAGCTTACCCTCCATTTTGTGCGTTACGTCAAATATACAAGTGTCCTCTAGCGCTGGATTGAAAATGGGTGAAAGGGGGCGGGAATCCTCGCTGCTAGCTACTACCAAGCAGTTTTTTATTGTAGTGAACTAAGATTAGCTACACGCAATTTAGAAGGGGCGTTGGTCATGTGCACACAAATACAACACAAGATAAATTTGAAATTGCTTAAAAGAACTTTTTTTTCTGGAATTGGCGTGCAATGTACAAGACAGGCCAAATGGCGTTGGGGCAGATTTAACCATCTTAAAGGCATTCAAAACTCATTTAAGAAAACACCTTTGGCGTGATTTTCGCGAACTACATGCCATTTATTTAGCAAACGAACTAGGACACGTATCTTAAACCTACGAATCTAATTTTGTAATACAAGCAGGTATACAAAATGGATGGATGGATAATAGTTTCTTTTTAAAAATTTAAAATCCACTACGCCCAAAAATACATACATATTCAATTACGTTTTAAGAAAATGGACCTGTAAATCGTGCGAAGAGGTGTTAAATGAAAAATATACCCCTTTTCGTTACAGATCATTCAGTCTAAAATGACCCAGATTACACGCTTAAAAATCTGAAGGTTGCCTCTTATGAAATTTCCGCCTCATTTTCATCTGACCAGCCAGTTTATCAAATGAATACTGAAATACATCTACATCACATTTTAGAAGCTATGAAGAATAAACCTCGGCCATTCTGATTAACTGACTGGGAAGACACAGGCAGCCGGCAGCATAATTCGACAAATTCATTCATATGTAATGTTAGCCTGCATAAATAATTTGTATATTTGACTAATGTTTCTACAGGAACATGAATGTTACAAAATTGCATATATTTGAAAAATTTTGTTAAGAACAGCGGGACTCGGTAACATGAAACAGGCTCGCCGATGTGCTGCACGGCATGAATGAAGCGGCCCTAACATGCCACACCCTGAAATTGCAGAGAGCGCAGCGCCATTTTTCTTTTGACTACGCCCAATTAAGAGGTGGCTGTGCATAAAAGTGGAACAATAAATACATTTTCGTGTTCGAGAGAAAAGCACGTTTCGGTAAATATTCAACTTATTTGAAAGAAACTGACAACCACTTTCGTGTACATTAGTTGGTACAATAGATGTTTGAATAATACATCTTTGTATATGGACAATTTTACTCCAAGCATGAAAATGTGTTCTTGTAATACCACCATTAAATAAATTGATAACTTGTTACCCACACATTCACAGGATTATTTGCAACAGAACAAACTAAAAAAAAGTGTGTTCTTCATGATACTAGTTTTTGCCCACTGCAGTATACTTAATATGTTTAAATTATATATATTTTATTTTATTACAACATGTAATCTCCTTTTAATCTTAGGTCCAGTATTTATCGTGGGATCCCTTGTGGAAACAAAAGCGCTGTGGCATGGTGTGCTTGCAAATATCAAGCATTCTCATTCTCGTTTCCTTCTATGTTGTAGGACTAAGGCAGTTCCAGCAAGCCTGCTCCACTCTGCTAAACCCCCCAGCCGGAGGGGATCGCTTCAGCTTCACATTCACGGAGAAGGGAAACGTGCCTTCATTCATAAAGTCTGTAAACTACTGCAGACTACTACACTGCCGCGAAAAAGGCGGCGCCCGGAGACACTGCACCGCCCACTCAAGAGAGACGGAGAAAATCAGAATAAGAGAGAGAGAGAGAGAGAGAGAGAGAGAGAGAGAGAGAGAGAGAGGGGAGGGGGGGGCAGAGAGTATGAGAGCGGAGCTCAGCCAAGCACTCTCACAGAGTTAAAGCGCTGTAAAAGCAGCTAATAAAAAGTTAAGGTAAATGGAAAGAGCTGGGTTTCTCCTGCGATGTCGTGTTTTAAAATAATGCCACCTGGTTACAAAAAACTAAATGTCCCATTTTGAAGCTCTAAGCCGATATTTAAATAGGTACCTGTAATAACAGGACTAAAACACGTGACACGTTTAAAAATGCAACGTGTCCTACAAAATTTCATGGTAATAATATACACAAATGAATAATTAAGTAAGAACTGTAAGAATCTTTCTGTAAGGACAATAAGCCTGACACTGTCCCTCAACCTCTATCGAAGATTTTTAGCCACATAAAATTTCCTGAAACTGCAAATCATTATCACCGTTGTAAAGGTCATTTTCAGCAGTCGATCTTCAGGCAAAGTGCAACATAGGGTATGATGGCCTAATCGAAGTTTGATTGTTTCTCATCATTTTTTGTTCATGGAATAAAAACTTTTTTGTTTGTACATGAAGCCAGCCAATTATCCAATTCATCCAGAATGCTGCGCCAGAGTCCTCACTAACACCAAGACGATGGAGCATACCACACCTCAAATCACTGCACCGGCACAGGATTGATTTAAAAACATTAATACTTGGGTACAATGCACTAAATGGTCTCCGGCCCAAATACATTTCCGATTTATACTTGAACTTTATGATGCATCCGGAACCTGGGAAAGGTTTACTATGTGTTCCCAGAATCAAGATCAAACAAGGTGAAGCAGTGTTTAGGTTCTGTGCTCCCTTGTCTGTGGAACAAGCTGGTTGAAGACCTGATGTCTGCAGAAACTGTCAGCTCATGTAAATCAGGGCTTAAAACATTACCGTTTGCTACAGCTTTTCAATAAATTAAATCAGTTTAATCATACACTGTCAGTACAATGCAACTTCTTTTCACTTCTGGGCTGTCTTGTCTATTCAATATGATTTTAACATGTTTTGTGATATACAAATAAACTTGCTGTGCCTAAAGTGTCAACAAATTATACTAGAGATTATTAGAAATCCAGTTTACTACTATAGAAAAAAATAAGGAAAGTGTGAAAATGCTTTTCTTTAAACTAAAGAGAGAAACATAGAAACACACAAATAAAGGAAATGAATTTGAACATAACTAAACAGCTACATAAAATGATTTACTAATAAGAACATAAAAAAAAATCTGAAAATCAAAACTAATGGATGAAGTCATTTTTCTACCTAAGAACTCTACATTGTAATTAGCACGGTCTGAATATTCCAAAAATGATATAGATTCAGAAAACACAGAAAGTACATAGAATCAGTTATGAATAAAGTCTTTTCAAAATTTGCTTCCAGAACTTTTCATTCTTGTTTTGGCTAATATATAATAAATACATATATGCAATGACTAAAACAAAAATATTCATTAGCTACCTAATCAGACTATAATTAAACAATATTTATGGTTTTTCTGTAACAATCACTTCAGAACTAAGATTAAAAGATGTGTTTTCTTTTCCCTGGGTCATATGTTATGACATCAAAAAGAACATTAAAAAATTCTATTTTGAAAGGAAGTTAGCAAAACAAATCAGTTGTCCTACACTTCAGAGACACAACTAATATTTCATGTCTAAAACAGTTATCATCCAAGCCTATTTTGTTTATAAATCCAGGAGTTAAAAGTTTAAAGACAGCTGTAAGTTTCATCACTGAAAACTATGTATTTATAGCACAACTTCCTGCTGTCACTTTTCATAAGTAACAAAAACATAGATCCCATCCTGTCTCTAAGATACCACACATTTTTCTATTTGAGACCATGGAAATGATAAAAAATAAATACACTTCAAATTATTATTTAAAATCTTATCTTTTATTGTACATTTGAAATCTGATGAACTATATTATTGACAAATGCTTCAATACATTTAAATACTATTTTAAATGTACATATAAGTGTAAAATTCTATAAAATATAGCTAATGTTTGATTTCATTTGTGGGATTACTCTGGCTCGACCAGAACAGTAGTGGCTGTTGTGAATGAAGTATCACCAAAATCTCAAAGACTCAAAATGACACACGATACAAGTTCTACAGTGGGATCCCTGACTGCCAATCATACCTTTGTCAAGACAGAGCCTTATAAATTCATATGAATTTTAAACATGTCTATGGCAGATGGGTCATGGACTAAGTCTACAATATCTTAACTGTAATACACATTCCTCAATCATTAAGATGCAATCATTAAATTTCATTTTCGGGTAATTCTGAAAATTTGCTCTCAGCTGTTTCTCTACTCACATAAGAATTACTTGGTAGGATATGAATGAATGAGATTTATGTAATAAATTATTTGTGTAAATGAACGAGAATTGCTATTCAAATATCCCCAGATCTTAGCAACATACTATTGTTAATGAGGCAAATAAATATCCTTTCATTCAGTGATTGAAATGTTAATTTAAAAGTATAAACAAATGTTTGTTTTTGCCATATTTATGTTATGAAATGTCAGTACCATTTTTAAATAAATATGATCTCTGTGATTCTTAAGATAAGAAGGTATACATTAAAACCAAAATTCTTAATCGAAATATCCATTAATTAGTTTGCTGAACAAATTTTGGACCATGAAAAAATGCACACATACCAATATTGTAAGAAAATCTGTATTTGTTCACTAATAAATGCTATAACTGAAATTAAATCTATATCTTTCTAAATCTAATATACAAAACTGCAAAAATGTAAAACAAAAAAATCCTGTATAAACACTCATCAGATTAAATTATTTTTTCACTGTAATTTAGGAAGCTACAACTATTCAAGCGCTGTGTTTAATTTTCACCCATTTCTGATTAATCTCCCAAAAATCCTCTTCTAAATGGTACAGCATAAAACAAATATATATATTTTTTAAAAAAAATAACCCACAAGCTATAAGGTGGAAGAAAATAAAACACACTTCCGTGGAGAAAAGGACTGACTACTGGTTATGAATAGGTCACATGACTAGCATTTACTGCTGTGGCAGTAGTCCCACATGGACTGGAAGTAGGGGTATACCCACTCTCTTTCTAGATACACTGCGTTTTTGTTGTATACATGATAAGCACTGTGACCACAGTAGCACAGGCCTGTTTTACCGACATGTGACCAAAACACTTCAACGAACAGTTATACGTGAAGTAAAAAGAGCCATTTTTGGAGGCAATTTTTCCATGAACATCTATCACACTTGCAAGCACACACAGTGTTACAGAAATTGATTTATATATACCCAAAGCCCCCTGTTTATCAAACAATACATTTAACTAGAAAGTTATTTAAAAACAACGGGTAAAAATACACTCACCTGATCTGTTATAAATAACCGGGTACTTGAAACTATAAAGGACCTTTGAGACCTAGAAAGAATGGGGGAATCTGGCCTAGATTTTATTACAACTCACAGATATGATTTCAAATAATTAGTACAAACTTTTTAAATAAAAAGAAGCCTAGTAGCGTCTGTTTGTAGAATGCGTGCAGTAACGTCGAGTTTGTAGGAAAAACTTCTAAATGCATATTTTCCCAATCTATATCTCGTGCAAACAAGCAATCCTACACTGTAGTTTAGTCCGAATATTTACCTTTTTATATTCAAAGAGAACCATGTATTGTGTTATAAACCTTAGCATTCATATTAACTTGTTGGATTACACAACAATTTCAGCTGTATTATTCTTTGGGGAGAACAAGACATTGGACAATGAGGGTAAGAACAAGAACTAACTGAGAGTCACAGTGTGGTTTAATTGTGATGTTTGGGGTGAGCTGGTGCAGGGTAGAAGCATGGCTCCTGTGTGCGGGGGAAGGGAACTGGCAGGTGGGGGAGGGGAGAACAGGCACTCCCTATTCAAAAGAGCCCACTTCACTGACTGAACATGCATCATTTCCAGCAAACAGTGCCCTGTTTCATTAAAAAACATTGTTGAGTCTATGTTAATTATTAAAATAAGTTTTACGCAAACGATAATACATAATAATTAATCAATATAAATATGCCTAGTATACCTTCTGTAAGATGAAGTTTGAGGCGGTGATGTAAAAATAATCTATTTAAAAATCATATATCTAAAATCAAGTTTTGCGCTGAAGTTCAATATTATTACAACAATTGGCATCTTGCAAGTAATTTTACTGTGGTTTGAACAAATTGCATGTTTGTTATTGCGCTATTGTTAGTTGATAAGTAAGAAACAATAAGAACAATAAAACAGATCCAGTTAAAAGTAATTTGTTGTTTTTTCAATTTTAAAACATAGGACACCAAATAGTTGATCTCACAGTAGTTTTGTCAAGATCATGAAATTCTCAAGCTCTCTAAATAAATATTGCCCATCATCTACATTTTAAGGTCAAAATGAAGTGTTTCACAAATGCACAATGACTCTCACCGTGTATGTCTAGATCTTAAAAGTTTGTAATATTTTACAGCTTATAATACGCTTTTCTAATCAGTGAAATGCACCAATTCCATACATGTATCCATTTCTAACTGTTTCTATGAATATATTTGCATGCAATATTAAATAAAGTATCCAACATTCAGAGCTTATTTTATTGACCCATTTTATAAACCCATGCTTTTAAAGAAACAATAGTTATTACTTGAAGACGATGGTTACAGGACTAAAAAGAATCTTTGGCTAAGCAGTAAGTGCTGTTGACCCCTAAATGATGATTATTGACGTACTTTTTCACATTTTACTTGTAAATACTTTTTTTCTTCAAACGAAGAAGTGTATCAGAAAACATACTCCAGTCAATTCACCCTACAATCATACCACATAAGTAACTAGTATACTCTATCGACAGTCAACTGTGCACAACTGATAAAAAAGAAACAGTGTAAAACCCTAAAACTAATATTGTTGAGTTGCACAGTGGAGCATAAATTCAGGTCAGGTAAACAAAGTAATGAGAATTAGCAATTATAGGAAGTCCTTCTTTTGGGATTAATTAGATCTTAAAGCAAATGTTTTTAAAAATACTTTACAATAACTTTTGGGGGGAACTTAAGTAATGCTCACTATCAGATTTCAATTACACTGATGTGTGGAACAAAGGTGTAATCTCCGGTGTGCAATTTAAACATAAATGACACTGACAGTAAAAAGGAAAATGGGTAGTTCTTTAAAAAAATGTGGGACATAGTTCTTAAAATTAGAAAACATAAAAAAATCTTAATGGGTTGATTTTCATTTAACATATATTTTGAGCTGAAAATGCACAAAAAAGGATAACTTAGTGTTGCAATAATCTTTGTAAGTTTTTTGAATGAAACATTGGTAGAAATGTGTTGTACTGTTTGAGGCAGGTGAGACATGAAGTTCCCGATCTTTATTCATGCAAAACAACCAAGCAGTTAATAATAAGTGTGTAAAAATATCAAAGTAAAATAATTAAATGATTAACTTTTTCATGACATTTCTAGTCACCAATGTTATTACTTAATTATTTGAAAACCAGTACAAAATGACTATACAGAGTATGACTAACTTGTGTGTTTACTATAGGCATAGTTAGGTCTGATCATTCAGCCCTAAGCATTTTAAGCCCAGTCCCAAATATTTTAGACCTGATGCCAGTCTCCCTTCAAAAACCAAAAAAGTCAAGCCTGAGGTAAACTTGACTTAGCCCCTGATCTTTCCAATACTGAGAAACTTCCTTGGTGTTGACTGTGTACTTGTGTATCTCTGCCTTGTGCCTTATGCTGACTAGGACAGGCTGTATGACCCTGCCCACGACAGGTAGTTAGAAGACGGATGGAATGGAGAAGGGTGGATGAAGTGTTTCTCATTATTGCACAAATCTTACTCCTATTTTCAAATGGAATATATTGATAGCAGCAAAATAAAAGGAACAAATCCCTATATCTTTCCACTTAAATCAAGGAAAAAACGTCACAATTATTTGATGCTTCAAACGTAAAGATCACTCCTTATAGGAACACATTCTGATGATCTAACCATCACAGAAAGCCTCCCTAGAAACATTCGGAAGGTGCAAATCTATTCTCCTCAGTAAAGGCAGTACACACCCCAGGGAACTGTAGTACATACTTGGTGCCATAAGGCATAGCCTCACACTTTCTGGGAGTGGAACTTGACTTGGACCTACTCTTGTGTCAAATGACTATCTTCATGGCTTCAATATGCCCAGATCAATGAAATCTAAGAAATTCAATAAATCTCTGATGCAACATCCTTTCTTGATTATTAGACCATAAGCGTATTGTCTTTGAAGTCAATATACATTCTACTATTTAACTTAAAAGGTATTTGCAACTTCTAACCTCCAAATGTCATTACAACCAACGTCATCTAAAAGGGTATCATTAGATTTTTTACAAAAGTCTTTAACTGATAATGGAGATTGTTTGTAGCGCATTGTGTCAAACAGAATTTGTCTGCCATCATAGCTGTCTTGATGTAAGACATATTCATAATTCAAAGACCACAGGATTACACACAGACATGCATACACATATACAGCACACTAATACAGCCACAGCAGAAAATATCATGTGTTCAAGAGCCACCATTTTAACCCTTGGTTTCTTATATGTTAAGTAACTTACACCTAATCCCATGTGACATTGCTAACACTTCCAAAAGACATTTGTATTAGGGAGTCAAAATGCATGTGACAGTGTTCAGAAGCTATTGAGCCACCCATGCTAGCAAAGATACAGGATATTGGGACTGAGCCCCTTTAAAAACAGGACAGATGGTTCGAACCAGAGTGGAGAAGGAAGACACATGAGTGCTGGGGGTTTCTTAAAGGGACAGTGTACTTCTCATTCCTTGTGATATTTATACTCATACATATATATTCTTATATATATTCTTTCTCACAAGGTATTTATGTCTGTAATACAACTTTTCTTAAGACGGACTTCTCTGTATTATAATAACTATGAGAAACATTTTTATAATACGAATTAAACACCAGATCACATGACTACACAAGTATTAATCCAAATGGATGTGTGTTTATTGTGGATTTTTTAACATGATCTACCCCTGGCAGGACATATCTAACCATAAATACATGATGTGTGAATAAAAAGACTAAATTTCATTTAAGTTAATTACTTATAACTGTATCTTGTGGCTCCATTACTTTCTCATTTTTCTCAAACAATATTATCATTGTAGGTTGAACAACAATTATTCAGATAATTCCAATATGATGCTTGTGGTTTGAATAATTACAGCCAAAGAGTGCAATTTTAATGGTTACTGAAAATGGAACATGGTATTTTTAATGCTAAGTAGCCTTTTTACCACATTGAACAATGTAAACTAACACACATTCATTGGGTTACTAAGGGGTTTTCATGTAGTTTACCATTTACAAATAAAGACACTGAAGAAGAGACAAGACTCTCACTTCTGAAACAGAACACAAGTGGGTAAAAAGTGGCATAAATAATGCATTTCCCACCAACTGAAAATAGCAATTTACCCCTTTCTTTGCCATATCTCTGATGTCTTTGTTTGAGAAAACTGCTTCAACACAACTCTGTTAGCAGGCTGCTCATGCAAACGAAATATTCATTAATAAAGTTGAAACAGGCAGTTGTGGAGGGGGAGGAGGAGGTAGGCAAAGGTCTGCTTGAGAAATGCCCTAACTGTCCGTCATGTGACATTTCTTATTTCAAATGCAGCATGATCAAGACCAATATTACCTAAACTTTACTTCATATTGTCACTGTGTCAGTGCATGGCTACATGATCAGTTCTGAGATCTGAATCATGCTTGCCCAATGGCTGCACTGTAAAACTTTGAAAATACCACACAGGCACCAATAATTAATCTGGCTGTCCTACCATCTCTGCTGTCAAAGTCCACTACAAACTAAGATTAATAAACCTTTTTCACGATGCTATATCATATCAGAAGATAATGTTACCTGTCCACAAATCAGCATATTAAGAAAACTAGCATTATCTGTTCACTGACTCATTGGTACTTCCCAAAAGACTAAGTTGATAAATCAGAATTTTGCATTCCCTTTCAGAGAATACATTTTAAAATCTGACTGTCTGGACTTATCAGGACATTAAGTGAATTGTGATCTTTTAAAAAGAAGCATACCCTTTCCATTACAAACCAAGCTGTCGCAGAATGGCAAGCTGTTTAATAAAAAACAAACAAAAATAATAACAATAATTTAATGCCCTGTCTCAGTTCATGTTCCTCCTTTCTGTATACTACATAATCAATGTGTTCATCATCAGCTTGTAAGTATTGTCAGATCAGTCTGAAGATTCACTTTTAGAGTACTGTTTATTTGAATGTCAGGCAAAAATACTATTTACCAACAAAGAAACAAGTCATTATATAACCATGCAGTAAGTGTGCAATGCAGGCCTAATTACATATAAATGTTTTAGCTCCATCATTAGGTCGAAACTTTCAAAATTTTCTCACTGACATCCTAGTATATTTGGATGGTCTGCTACCAAAGGAGGAAAGCTCACAGGGGCCTCAAAGGCCAGGGATAGTTTCATAAAGTTTTAAATATTTCATTATATAATGTACTTTAATTACTTACTCTACTAGCAAAATACAGCTGTCATTCCCTATAGATTTTTACCACCAATAGCACCAGCCGCTGAATGTTCATTTCCTCATTTTTGATTTAAAAAATTAACCTTACCACAAGGCCACTACTAATATTATCACACCTACAAAACCTACTATTCTTCAGGTAGTAAATGACAAAGAATAGACACTTTTTTTTTCTTTTCAAATAATAGATATGAATTCATGATACAGCAGAAAACTTGTGATGCCACCAGAATAGTGAAATAATACATTTAATTTGAGAATGCATTTCTTTCCCAGAATGCGGTAAGACGCAAAACAAAAAGCACGAGACTCGCTAACAAAACAAACCTCAAAGAAACTTACAACGTAATATATCATATCTGGAAAAATAAACCAATTCCATAAACACGGCAATCTCAAGTAGCGTCGTTATCTCAGCGTTCTGGCTACCGTCATAATTGCTACCACGGTCGAAAAACCTAAATTTGCTGAAGCATATTTCATTAAGAAACATTACCTAATTTAAAAATGACTAGTATAAGAGTAAAAATGCGTTCGACTCATAGTCCAGGAATAACTGTCTACGTTTATAAAGTCAAAACGAATACTTTGAACAGAGGAATTTCCAATACGATTGATTGTGACTGCCTTAAATGCTAGCTAATTAGGGCAT
>JABFEA020000098.1:28818956-28831141 GCA_019775915.2 Cyphomyrus plagiostoma | reverse complement strand
ACTACATTTTGCAGACATGCTATAAAGTTTTGAAGTTCCTGCAAACAGTTGTGACATTTGCACTCACAGTTTAGAGAATGTTAAGACTGTTTCGAAAAATGTGCCAAAGCAATTGAGAAAAACTGTAAAATGATTGGAAAAAACTGTAATTGTGTTCTGTTAGCTAGACCTCTGCCATAGTGACAAAACATCTATGCACTTTGACTTGTAGTGCTTACACAATGCCAAAGGGACAATGCATTTTGGGGGCACTGACTATTTATATGAGAAAGGAATTTAGTTTTGACACATGGATAAACTGTTTTGGGAGAGATACAAGGTTTTGCAGGTGATCCATGGTGTTGTGCTGAACCATCCAGGTTATTTTGGAAAAAGCACTAAGTGAATGCAAATGAGCCAAAGCAAATGAGAAAGATCTTTGACATTTTGATGGTACTGACTCTTTATATGGGAAAGGAATCTAGTTTTGAAGCATGTGTGAACAGTTTTGGGAGAGATATGAACTTTTACTAGTGAGCTGTAATGTTGCGCAGAACTGTAAGACTGTTTGGCCAAATGATCTTATAGTTTTAAAAATGTAATTTCTGTTTCAAGAAATGAGCCAAACCAACGGAGAAAAACTGTAATATAGACTACTTTGGGGGTTGAAAAGCACAAACATGATAAACTGCCTTCAAGCCTTTTATCCTTGTCATGGAAAATGAGCTTATCCCAAGCGGTACAAAGCACAGTCAGAACCTCAACAGGATAAAAGTCCTTGTCAGGGTACATGCGCATATTATCATAAATTACGGACAATTTACAGACACCAGGTGCCTAACTGCATATCTTTGGACTTCAAGAGGAAACTCATTTGAGAACAAAAAGGTTTACACAACCAGACCGGAGGCAAAATTAAACCCCCAAACCAGGAGGTGGGAAGCAACAGTTTTACTCAATGAGCAACCATGCCATCCTTAAGCACAGCAAACATACAAAAGATCTGTTGTTTTTCAAGTAGACATTTTTCAAGTAGACATCTTAAAAGACAGAATCTCGAATAAATCTAATGAAATATGATCAAACTTTTTTCACAGTAAATTATGTGAAAATCATAATCAATTCAGTATTTAATTAAATGAAAACCATTAATCTTCTAGCCACTTAAACAGAGTTTGGAACCTATCCTAGGTAGCATAGGGCATATATATACATAATATGTGTGTGTATATATATATATATATATATACACACACACACACACACATACACTTTTATTTTATACTTGTGCCTAATTATTTTTTTGCTTTAACACTTATTCCATTAAACGACCAATGATTTTTTACATGACCACACATTTTGGACAGCTTTTGGATTATTGAAGGAATCCTACAAAACAAGCAGAGAACATGCAAGCTATCATCACCTGAGTCACCATGCTGACTGAAATGAATATCATCATGCTAAATATCCTCACATATACATGTACACATGTCTCATACTGTCAATACTGGTGGTTCAAATCCTGTCTCTGTGCAGTGTACGTGTGTTCTTTTTGTGTTGCAGTACTTCCTTTTGTTACTCCAGTGAAGTGCATAGACATGCAGTGAAATTAATTTGTGTGTGGTGTATCCTGGGCAGGACAAGGCACAAGGCTAGGGTGCACACTGTACTGGATAAATGGCAGGGTTGGGCATTTCAGGTCCTGAAGCTAAAAATCCAGACCAATATTTTGTTTCCACCAACCGTGAGTCTTTGTGCTGAAATGGTTGGTAGAAACAAAATATTGGTCTGGAGTTTTAGTTTTGAGGGAATAATTCTATAAGGCCGTAACTAAACTGAAGCAAGGACGGACGGGCGGGCGCCGCCAGGGGAGGGTGATCCAATCAAGACTGATGGGGGGGGGGGCAGACAGACAATGTAAGAAACCCTTGCTTATCATGAGCCTTCCACAAGAACAAGGACTGGCCGACTAACTAGAGCAAACACCAAACATGTGGTTGCCACGTAGAGGGAAGATGCCCAAAAGGGCTATAAGAGGGACAGAGCCAATACATATGGTTGAACCTCTCCTTGTACATGCTGAATGTATGTCAGATTGTCGCTCCCGGATTATAATCTGTCAGAGAATAAACCTGTGGCTTGCAACTACTCCTCGTCCCAGCTGTGAATCTTTTCTCATCAACGGACCCGGCAGAGTACAACTCCAACAGTTTCTAGACCTGAAATGCCCAACACTGATAAGTAATTAGATGATGGATGGATGCCATCCGCATAATTTACATGGCACTCTTTGTATTGACTTCGAGTAATTAAGTAACGCGACACTCTCTGCTAAAATATAAATTGAATTCTTTGCATTCATTCCGTATTGTTCAATTTATTAACAGGGTCGACGGTTAGAAACCAGTAGTTTAAACGTGGAGCTTCGGATTTAAAGATTCAGAATAACATGGAGGAAGCACAGGAACCACAAAGGGGCGCCATAAAAACAGCTCTTCCGTGATGTTGTGCTAGTCACCTCTTACAACAGGAAGAAATCATCCATATGTACCATGAGTACCAGGAAGACGAACATACCGATTTCCTGTTTTCAAGAGGCGAGCTTTTCTGATATTTGTAGTTACTCAGTTAACAATTTGTAGCGTCGAGGTGGTGTATATACGGCAACTGCGCAGAGCGGCCCGGATCAGTCGTCTTTTAAATGATCTGGTATCAACTGGACTGTCTTTTGTAAGAGGAGGCTGAATTGGTATTGACAGAGCAAAATATTGGTCAGGATGCACCGCAGAGGTGTGGGAGCCGGCGCTATTGCCAAGAAAAAGCTGGCAGAGGTAATTAACCTGCAGCCCCTATTTATACCGACGGCATGTTTTTTTCGAGGTTTAAGGACAGCCAGCTCGGCTTCATCTTGGTGGTAAAAATAACCAGCTATTCATATTGTTTTCAAGACAATATGAGTCATGCAATGGGATTAAATTGCTTTCCTAATTGATCATAGTGTGAATAACTAATAAATACAATGGAATATAAATAGGTAAGACATAAAATATGAGACTGATATGAGAAAATCTAAACAAACACAGGCTACAGTTAAACGCCTGATTTGGTGGGACGAGTATGCACACACAGGCAAAGGAATTGAATGATTAGATGAGAAGAATGTCAAATGAACAGATGAAATGAATTTTACTTTCAGTAAACGCCTGATTCGAGATTTAGAGAAATTACTGGCTGTTTAGCAGCGATACTGTTATAATTTAATTTATTTGCGAATACGATTATGCCAGTGAAGATGCTTTTTTCAAGCGTTGATAATCGTCTGTGTTTATGATTTATATAGTTATGAGTTTCCGTAGGTGTACATAGGGCACGTGATTATAAGGTTCGATCTTAGAATAAAAGTAACAACATTGTTTTCCAATTCATTTATGTTTTCAGGCCAAGTATAAAGAAAGAGGAACGGTCCTTGCAGAAGATCAGATTGCACAGGTTGGTCAGCATACTTCTGTGCAGTTTCTCAGTAATTTTTTATACTAGCAGCTAACAATTTGTGCTAATCTGGGCCGTAATATGTATTCTTGGTGGAACACTTGTCGTGGACAACAACAACGGAGTAGGGAAATTTTGTTACATGCCCAACTGGTTTTGCAGACAAAGGATGAAATTTGGAGGAGCTGGAATAATACACTTGAAGTTGTTGGGACTGCTCACTAAAGTAAATAACAGGGGATGTAATTGCCCAGTAAACGTACCCTGTGAACGTCAGTATTGGTATATTCTCACCAAGCCCTACTATGAAGCAATGCACATTCAGTCCGACGGAAACTGAAACTATTATGCTTGGAATAGAAAAGAAGGCTATTTCACAACATAATGGAGTTATGGCTGTAGTTGTGGCTGTAGCCTGTGAAGGCTGCTCCATAATATAAGTGAAAGAGTTGCAAAGAAGGAATTTGTAGACAGGCTATCATGGCTTTTGGCAATGTCCTTATTTCGAAAGGGATTTAACAGTAGTAAGTGCTTGTGTCTTGTTTGACCATCCAAGTCAGAAACTCAAAATTCCCGCCAGGAAGTTGCACTTGAATGGCTGACATTCTGGGGCTACTGACTGGGAGATTGAAGTTGGTGATGTGGCAACGTGGAACTTCTCAACTTAAAAGAATGACACATACTCTACTACTACAACGGGCGCTGCTAAAGCAACACTATTGTGGCTTTTTGAAATCTTCATGATAAAATTTGCTGAGCTGGGTGTGGGTCTATGATAATCTTGTAACGATTATAAAATATTGCTGTATGCCATATTAATGTAATACTGCCCAGGCTAAACTATAGGTACTTGAACCCTATTCATAAAAGTTCACCCGTTTCACTGCGTTGCTTGTATTTGTGTTTGTTTCAATGCTTCTGCCCTGTCCTGGTCTGGTGGAATATCACTGCTGTATGCATGCACCGGCTGCAGCCATCCGCAGCCAGACGTAGTATGAACACAAACTTCTGCACACATGACTGTGCCTGAAAGTGCACGTGAAAAAGTGAAGTATTAATTGGTCTTTACACTGTATTACGTTTTGAGTTGTGTGTCAGCAAGAATAAAGTAATAGGTCTTCAGCTGAGATGTATGTTGGTACAGCCAAAATATTATAAAGCATTGTGTTTCTTTCTAGATGTCCAAACAGCTGGAAACCTTCAAAACCCACTTAGAAGAGTTTGCCAGTAAGCATAAGCAGGAGATCCGAAAAAACTCCCAGTTTCGTGTGCAGTTCCAGGAAATGTGTGCTACCATTGGAGTGGACCCTTTAGCCTGTAAGATCTATATTCCTGATTTTGTCAGAATGCATGTGCAAGTTCAAGTATAAATGTGCAAGCTCAAGTATAAAGATATTTTTAGTACATGGTTTATGATGTGTTTATAATTTTGTAATAAAACAAAATGCTCAGGCTTGCAAAATTTCGCTCAGCTTTTAAAATATTTGGTCCCCTACCAATAAACACTGAAGCAATCCATCCATTCATTTTCCAAATGGTAATCTTAGTCAGGGTTTTGCACAAGGCAAAGGCCTGGGCGTGTGCCCTGCACTGGATATGTAGGTAGCAGATATATTGATGGACACATTCCTTTAGCCAACATGGCACTCCTATGTATTTTGAGTCATTTAATGACATGCTGCTAAAAGAGAATTTATTTCACCATTTGATATCAGCAGAATGAATCCATGAATCCATGCCAGTTGCAGTATCGAGTTAGCATGAATCAATTTAGCATGAATCCATGCCGGTTGCAGTATCGAGCCATTTTTCACTTTCTGCAATGGACTTTACATGGTCTTAAGCCTTCAAGTTTTAAATAGATAATTGCATTTACCTTTTCAAGGTCTATAAAATTGTTCTTCCATTTTTTAAAATTCATTGGCCACTGTATTCTCACAAACCCAAGTGCTTTGCCAAACAATTTCAAATACAGTACTACTCGGTTTCAGTGTGCTTGTTTGACCTTTTTAACTTGTAACTTATATACAGTGGTACCTCAGTCCTCGAACTCACTAGAACTCGAACAAACCAGTTTGACCTAGAACTTGATCTGAATATCAGAAGTTGAACCGTGAACGCTGACCTAATATAAATTGTATGCGCCAGGAATTGAGTCGTACTACAATGCAATTCATACATGAATGCCGTCTTCACAGACTGGACAATTAACTAAATGAAGCAGCGGAACATTAAAGTAACTAACCATAAATAAACCACTATTTTACGTGTACTGTTAGAGCATTTATGTCATTAATTTAAACTTTATTTTACCAGGTAAATTAACTAAAAATCAGTTCTCACTGCTTTACGTGATATTCGGGAGAAATAGCAGATTACACATTGGAACTGCCCAGGATACAAACGTCATTAACAACAACCAGAAACAGCTGATCACATGGGGATCCCACACGAGGGTAATGAGGGTGCGTGGCACATTGAAGCAGTGGCCGATCGGGGCAGGTCAGGGGTAATGTTGGGATCTTTATCATTTTGGAAGCCGTTAAGAAAAAAAAAATGCTGCTCTTGTTTTATCTTGTTTATTTTGTGTTTAAATGCTAAAAAAACACATTTAGGTATAATTTTGGGGGGCCAGGAACCAATTAATTGGTTTTCCATTATTTCTTATGGGAAAAATTTGATCAGAACTCGAACTTCTTAGGATTCGATCCGGAGTCCGGAATGGATTAAGTTCGAGAACCGAGGTACTACTGTACTCTTGTCTGTTGACAGGAGAATGCATCCATCATATGGACTAATGAGTCAAAATACTGACTGTAGGGCTCAGAAATGGTGAGCACATTTGCATGTATGATACCCACTGATAATACATGGGGGAGACAGTCTCATGGTATGTGGTCGTTTTGTCGTTGATGGTTTTTAATGTATCCCTGCTAAATAATGTCAACCAGAATGTCTATCATATGAACATGTAATGCCATCAGATTTATGTCTGATTTGGCAGCTCTCAATTCTTCATCAAGAGGATAACCCAAAATGCACTGCGAAATGATTCAAGAACTATCTGTTCACAACTCAAACTACTGATTTAGCCTGCCCAGTCTCCAGAACAATGCTGTAGAATAGGGGTTCCCAGTCCCTGGCGATGATTCCATGGGCATGGAACGTTCGGGGTTTTGGAAGGGGACAGTGAACTTCTATAAATCAATGATATGCTTCCAAAGCACATGTTTTTTAGTTTTTATTTTGTAGAATAGAAACTGTTAAATTGTGAAATCTGTCCAATCCACTCTCCCCCAACCAGGTAGCACTTCTTTAATGTTTTTTTTTTTCTGTATAGTTCGGTAGTTAGCCTTTTCACAATTTTACGCTATTATGTTCTCTCTGTTTTATAACAACAAAAATATGGTTTAGGGATTATTTGTATTCCATTAATCATATATAATTAATATTTATATTTTTTTCAGTAAAGAATCGATTAATCAGATTGTGATAGAAATTTAAGATTTCCGAAGCATCTAGTTCTGTCCTCAATAACTGCGATCAAATTGCCTGGGGGACAATAATTTACACCCTACAGATTTGCCATACTTTGCTCAGGCCCTTAAAATATAGCTGCCTGTATACAGCAGCTTGTATGGAATGTGAAGACAGGTGTAGCCTGTTAGTGCAGTTTAGTGCATGCTATTAACTCATAATGGCACTAATTTTCCATGTACAATGCTGTTTTCACATGTATATCTGACTTGCTCTTCTAACTGCTGACATATTTCTGTTTGTTGAACAGCTGGTAAAGGGTTCTGGTCAGAAATGCTTGGCGTTGGGGATTTCTATTATGAGCTTGGAGTGCAGATCATTGAAGTGTGCTTGGCCTTGAAACATAGAAACGGAGGTGAGCTCTCATTTTTCTTTTTCTTCTTTGTTATGCCCATGCTGGAATTGGACAAAATGTGCTGCTGTTAGTTTGTTCTGTTGAATGTGCATTATTCAGAATAACTTCAAAGACTGATGTTTGGGTTTTGGTTTCTCAAAAACAAGGCAAAATGTGACTGTTTGCACAATCCAGTTGTCTATATCCCAGAAATGATCCCCAGATAGTTGTAAAGAGCTTAAACAAACCTTTTTGATGTGTAAAGCTGATAGAATTTTTACTTAACACTTAAAGCTGTTACGCCTGTCACGATAATTATGCTATTGACTTATCGCACCATACATGGACATAACTTTGATCATTTTTGTCTGACCTCAATATTGGTAAATTGTGTTCACATAACAATGAACATTTTAGCCTGTGACACTGCTGCTGCCATCTCGTCTGCCCTCTGTGGCGTAAATGTGGTTCAGAGCTGATTCATAGTTCACATGAATATGTGCCTGGCATCCCACACGCGTTGCAGTGCTGGACCATCCACAATCCTCAGTGTTCATAATTCCAGTGCCATTGTACCAGGGAAAAGTACTCTGAAGTTAGATTTATGAAGATTTAAATAAGAATTTTACTAAAACATAGGTGCTTACAGTACACAAGGCAGGATTATAATCATTAATGAAAACATAAAATAAAATACGAAAATAAAATAAAACTACAACTAAACGACATCTATAAATATTGGTCCTAAAACTGAGGTAAAATAGAAACGAATGTACCATACTTATTGTTACTGGTTTTTAAATGATTGTTTGGTAAAATGTAGTTTTGTATCTTTGGCCCTCTTGTGCAAAGAACTTGAACTGTATAAATAGCAAACGGCACCACATCGCAACGTTTTGTAGTAGCCAGAGAAGTTTTATAACTTTCTGTTTACCCCAAGAAATAATATTAATAAAGCGTAAAGTAAAAAGTATAACAACTTGCATTTATAAATAAAAATGAATGAAACATACCTAAAAATAAACTAGAAATGAGAATTAAAAAATATTAAAACTATATTCATAAATCAAAATGATGGTGACACTGACACAAAGACATAGACGTATATGGTGTTGCAGTACAAATGTATTTTACTTAAGTTTGTAGCCATCTGGGAGTCATTATAATTCTGTAGCGATGAATCATAAATGCTGGTATTCCTGGACACTCTCATTCAACCGTTCTTCAAATATGCTATCCATTCTGGTTATCATTCAGAGCATAGAGGGTAGAAAAAGGTATTTATATATCTTTGGTCCGATTTCTTTCTGACTTCCTGTTACTTTTCCCCTGGTCAATAAACGATCGACGTAACTCAGCAAATCTGGGCTGGCCGTATATTGTCCGTAAAGGAATGACTGTATAGATTCCTGTGCCAAATGTTTAATGTATAATGCAGTTTTTGTTAACAGAACGTCAGAGTCCATTTTATCTGTTTTTTAATGTTTAATTTATTTAGGATATTTACATTTTTTTGACATTACATCCATCCATTTTCTGTAACTTCTTATCCTATTCAGGGTAGAAGGGGGTTCATAGCCTATCCAAGAGGCCAAAGCCACAAGGCAGGGAACAACCTAGGTTGGGGCACCAGCCCATTGCAGAGCACACTCACACACAAATTTCTTTGACATTACAATGTCTGAATAGTCTTAAGAATCAAAAGTTCATTGCTCGTTGAAAGGCTATACTTGCATTATTATACTATTATCATTATTATACTATTATCATTTATCACAAATTTTTTCTAGGGTAATACATCATCCAATGGAAACTGTTGTCGTGACAGACCTAGCTTCTGCTGCTATGACCACAAAATTACGGAAAGTCCATTGTAACTTATCTTAGACAATGTGACATCCATCGGAGGCTTTACTATTGAAATGCCTTGTACACATTATTTATTTAAGTCTTATTAATGAATGCATTTTCTTGAATTATCTGTTCTCTATAATGTAGCATAGCATGATAGATCACCAGCATAGTGAGTGAGCACATGACCACTTGTGAACACCTTGCAATGGATTACCGGCTTATCCAGGATAGGCTTTCCCTTATGGTATAATAAACTAATCTGGTTTGATTAGCTGTTACTATAACTGAATGTGCAGTCTCAGGGGTCTTTAAGAATAATTTTGTTGTCTCTTTAACTTAATGTTCTGCTATTTAATTTTTCTATTCTTGTTTTCAGGACTCATTACTTTGGATGAACTCCATCAACGAGTACTTAAGGGAAGGGGGAAGTTTGCTCAGGATGTCAGCCAGTAAGTAGTGTTTACTAGCTACCTTGTTACAGTTTTTACACAAAAGTGTGGCACAATGTCATGAAAATGAGTATTGATAAAGTAGACAGAGTAGTGATTGTCTCACAGGGATGACCTGGTACGAGCCATTAAGAAGCTAAAGGCCATGGGCAATGGGTTTGCGATGATCCCCGTGGGAGGATCTTACCTTGTACAGTCAGTCCCAGCAGAACTGAACATGGATCATACTGTGGTCTTGCAGCTGGCTGAGGTAAGCTGGATCACAAAATAAGAGTAGAGTTCTTCAGTGTTTATATAGCATTTTATAAATACTCCTAGCTGAAAGTGAATTTGGGAGTTAAAAACCTACTTCCTTAAAGCTCTTTAAACCCTGCGAACAAGAATTAACTGTTGGAGTGCCAAGTGAACCCCGTTTCATTATCTAAAGAAGTTGAAACTCTGAAGAACAAGTGAAGTAGATTCATTTAATTCTTTCTTCAACAGAAGAAGGGCTATGTAACTGTGAGTGAGATCAAGGAAAGCCTGAAGTGGGAAACGGAGCGGGCTGGCCATGTTCTGGTAAGTGGGGACTTCGATGAATGGAACAGGCTAGAGCCAAAGTCATTTTAGAGACCAGGCTTACAGGCTGTACAATGAGTTTGCCTGTCTATTGTTATTTAAGGAGTGTTAGCGCTGTAATCTTCTTGGATGCAATATAGAGGATGGAAGAAATAAGCATAGTAGCACGGTGATGTTTTATTTTATTATTTTTCCTAAGGATGTACGAATTTTAAAATGTTTCAGTATCTGGTCGACGCGTAAGCCCAGTTTGTTGTGTTGACCTCCTTTTTAGGACCACCTACTGAAAGAAGGTCTGGCCTGGCTGGACACCCAAGCTTCAGGGGAATCTCAGTATTGGCTTCCTGCCCTCTTCTCTGAGCTGTCCTCACAAGATGTCACACCGGAGGAGGCCAATCAGATGATCCCTTGAAATAGTCTGTCTTAGTAAATTGGAAGTTCAAATGAAAAAAATGTAATTTTCCGTGTGTGAAAAGATTTTCAATGTAACCTGAATGATATATATTATATATATGTGCACACACGTTTTTTCCATATTATATAAATATTTTCTAATTAATAGAACAAAACATGGTGAATTATGTAATAAAAAAAAAATGTTTTTATTTTAGCTGCAGATTAAAGTTGATAGAAAACATTTTGTACCCAAATTCAGTTTTCATGTTTTTGTACAAACAGGCAAAGCATTAACATTTGAGCCTTCTCTCTCTCCCTTTGTTCAATAAACATGTTAATGGAGGAAGCATTCTCAGCTGCAGTGTGAGGTATAGAAATAGCAAACTCGATTTATGTTAATAGGAAAAAGCTTTAAAACGATGACATAATTTATAAATGTAAAGTATTTCCTCAAAAATTCAGAAGATGCAGGGATAAGATTATAAAGACAAAGAGGAACAAAGAGAAATAGAAAAGGAGAGAAACCTAAAAGGAATAGGAAGGAGAACAAGCCCCCAAGTGTGATGCTTGTAGTTAACATATACTCCTATTGATTGATTAAGACAACACAAGCAGCAGGTACCTTTATCTTCTCAGTGGCCAGGGTGAAAATATCCTTAATACAGTATGTGTCCGGTGAGAAAGGAGGGCATCAGCTAACACAGTGGTTCCCAAACTTTCTCTGCAGGGCCCCCCTTTTCTAGATAGGAACATTATTAAGCCCCCCCCCCATTCAAACCACATAGTTTCAGATTCAAACTTTATTTGAAATACAACTCCCTTTTCTAATTGAGCGAAACAAATGCAATTACAAAATACAGATGGTGCAATTTCACCACTGTGGGAGAAAAAAAGAGCAAATCAATTAAAAATAAAAGTCCAGCATAAGTTTGAAATTATGCAAATGCAGATTTAACGTTCCTGTTAATATTCATTGGCGAACACAAATTAAAGTTTGTTTTACGATTACCACACTTTGTTTTCAATGATAACCGTAGGTTTCAGCCTATACTATAGCACAAAACACAATCATACCCATTAATTGATAGTCTGTGGAGTTAATTTTGTGCCAAAAGTATTAATCAAAATTTTGAAAACCGCATGCAAATCAAGTATCAGAATGAAAATGTTTTCTAAAAATAAAGTCGAAAAAAAACATTTTTTTCCCTTCTCTAATTTGTTTTGCTTCTGGAATGTTTTTCTTTGCTTTTGTTTTTTTTTGCTTCTGGAATTTTTTTTGCCTTTGGCATGCGTTTTTGCTTCTGACTTTTGGCACTGTTTAACTGTTTTAACACGCCTTTAACCATCTGAGCACGCCCACTCCATGAAGCTTCAGAACATCGCAACATGGCGGGAAGCTCCAGGGCTAGTTTACAGCATTGAATTGCGTCTTTGTAGTTCACTTCACCAACTTTGTAGAACTTCACCTACCTCGGGTCCACCATCTCCAGCTCGCTGTCCATCGACTCGGAGATCAACAGCAGGATTGCCAAGGCAGCCACAGTCAGGGCCAAACTGAACCAGCGAGTGTGGAACAACTTCAGCCT
>JABFEA020000098.1:28784352-28802155 GCA_019775915.2 Cyphomyrus plagiostoma | reverse complement strand
CGGCGGCGCCACACGGGTGGAAACAATCGGAAATCACAAGAGGTAACGAGGTGGGCGTGGCACACGAGGGGCTGGAATGGCACGGACGACGCTGTACGTCGCACCGTGTTGTTAACAGCCAAGGAGGAATATTATAGGTCTTTATTAAAATCTGTGCTCAGATTTTTCTCCCATTTGGGTGACAGAATACTGCATGTGATCGAAGATGACATTTATGATTATGATTTATTAAATTATGATTTAATAAAATTTTATTGTTTCCTCACACCAGTGCACCAAATACAGTACTACACAGAATACTTGAAAACATATTCAAAATGTATGCATATATGTGTAAGTTCCAGTTCCCACTACTACCACACATTATACATATTTATACATATTTTAACATTTACTGTATATTATCTAATATATTACCTGTACAATCATGAGAAAATCAATGTCAAAATAGCATGTTTCTTTACATTCATAACTTTCATTTTCCTTCCTGTAGAAGATTTTGAAACAAATCATATTTCAATATTTATATTTTTCTCAAAAATCAGTCTAGATTTAAACATGCAAAGTTTATATCCTATCATCAAACTGCAAGCATAAATATATATCTTTCAGGTTATTTAAGCAAAGTCAGGAAGAAAGTTCTAAATCAAACTGATAAGCATTATTTTGCTTAGTTTATATTTTAACTTGGTTCTAACTTGATTTTAGTAGTCAGCATCATCTCAGCTTTACTCCTATTTTTCATGGGTATAGACATGATGTTCAAACTCAGCTTTATTCCTGTTCTTCATGGGTATAGACATGATGTTCAAACTCAGCTTTACTCCTATTCTTCATGGGTATAGACATGGTGTTCAAACTCAGCTTGCTCCATGGAATCACAGATGAGGTTGCAAAATGGGCACATCCTGTGGCTCTGCTCGTGTAGTTCCAGTTCTATCGGGTTAATACCAGGGAATTTTTCCTTGCAGTAGCGGCACACCCTCTGAAAAGCACACGGCATACAGAATCATTTTTAGAAGAATACTGACCATCATTTTTATCATCATAGTAATACTAGTAGAAGAAATAATGTATTTACTGTAGCTGAAAACAGATATGACAATCAAATGTACAAAAGAATTGTTGCCAAAAAGGTTTTTTTATGACAATGTTATAGCACAAAAAAAGCATGCAGGTTACATGTGGAATGTGACACAGTCACAAGAAACATTCATACACTGTATGGTCAATTATAATTCTCTTGAACCGCATGTCTTAGACCTTAACTGGAATACAAATTAAATGCGGAAACAGTTAATGTACAAACCGTGCACACACTGAACAAGTCAGATTTTAACTAATGAGATTGGAGCTCTGAAGAGACAATTTTACATTCTGTGCCAGGAAACAACTGGCATGAGATTCACTTAATGAAACAAAATGCAATCCAGTCTAGCAAATCGTCCTCAAATAAGCAATTGTTTTTGGTGTTTAGAAAATATGATGGATTCAGATGTGCTTGTAAAGGGTAAATTGTAAATATATTTTTGCTCATCAGAATTTTTAGTGTGATGCATGTTTTGAGAAAAAGAAAGCTAAGAATTTCTCTGTGGATTGATTCATCTCCAGGCCATAATCTGAGTATATAAACAAGCTATTGTTTATTGTTAATCAACATTTTTTTTCTTTTTGCACTACAATGATCTCCTGCTATATCGCAGTTTAGCTATTGTGCTCCTACTTATATCGTGGATTTTTACACAAAAAACACGTGAGTGTTGATGTCCCCCAGCAAAACGATGGAATCCCCTCACGGCACGCCAACCAGCATACCGCTAAGGGAATCCAAAAAGGCCGGGTACTTTACCCGACTCGAAGGCACAGGGAGACAGCCCTCTCGTTCACCGGGGTAAGCTCCATTGTTAATGGACCGAGCTGTGGGGCTACCAGTAGCCCAACCCCAGCCTGGCGTCGCTCACCCACCGCAACTCCAGAAAAAAGAGCGTCCAGCCCCTCTATAGGAGATTGGTTCCAGATCCCAAGCTATGTGTTGAGGTGATCCTGACTATATCTAATTGATACCTCTCAACTTCACGCACAAGCTCAGGCTCCTTCCCCACCAGAGAGGTGACATTCGTAAACTTTGGCCTCAAACTGTAAACTTTGGCCTCAAGTCAATGTTTTCACATTGGTAACATTGCTACAAATGGGCGTTTTCACTCTTTGCTATTTGCTAGTTATGCTGGTGAAATTTGTAACATTCGCTGGACTGCTCAAACAGTTGTAAAAATGAAAGATAAACTCAACACTAGCCACATTAAATTTTTATCTGTTATTTTTTTTTGTCACTGATTAAACTTTAGTTATGTCCTCCGTCTCTGCTGTTTGTCATCTCGCCATCTTCCGTTACATAAGAGTGGTACCTCAGAACTCGAACTTAATCCGTTCAGAACTCAGGTTCGAATCCTAAAAAGTTTGAGTTCTGATTGAATTTTCCCCATTATAAATAATGGAAAAACAATTAATTGGTTCCTGGCCCCAAAAAATTACACCTAAATATGGTTTTGTGAAAAAATGCACAGGATAAAACAAGAAGAGCATATACTGTACTAAAGACAAAAAAAAAACCTCCTTAACCCCGTTTGGAATCCCTGCGTGATCAGCTCTTTCAGGTTATTTTCATTAGCCCTCTGCATTTAATTCGCGTTTCAGTTTGCTTCCCTGGTCATTGTATTGTCCGTCTGCGTTTTGCCTGCCTTACCTGTAATTAAACCGCATATTCCCGGATACCCTGACGTCTGCACCTTTGACTCCATTCCGTCCCTGCTTGGCACGAGAATATTATTATAATTAAGTCTATTAATGGTTTCTTATTAAAATAATTAATAAGAAATCTTTATTTTTAAACGTATTTTATTATATACTTACTGTTACTGTCTATTATTGTCTAAATGTTTTTTACTGTCTAAATATATATGTATTCAGCTAATGTAAACATGCACAATGCTATCACAGTGAATGCGAGGCCGAGACTGAAGCGTTACCCTTTGTTTCCGCTGAGAGATGTGTCGCATGACTCATTTCCCCGCACGTACAAGTTATCTTAGGTCGGCGTTCACGGTTCAACTTCTGAGATTCAGATTGAGTTCTAGGTCATTTTTTTCGAACTGGTTAAATCGACTTTTACGAAATTCGAGTTCTAATGAGGTAGAAAACTGAGGTACCACTGGACTTGTTTTTGTATACTGAAGTTAGATCACTGAAGGCTCTTCTGTCATTCCTCTGCATGTTTCACCTTACAGCAATTAATCTTTTATCCCAAAATATAAGCCTTTACTAGTCACATTAAATGATGCCAAGTAAACTGCAAAGCACACAATATACTGAGTTTGCAAAACAAACATCATGTAATCCTGGTATAGAATACTGATCAATGAAAAATTTAATCACTGTAATCAGAAATCATAATGAAATATATGGAGAAACTTTATCAAAACGTAAAAGCTCATGATACATTTTTAACACACACATACGTGTTAAAAGGTATCAATCCACATGCACAAATAAGGTCCACACCCCAGCACAAGTGTTTTATAGTATTATAATATCTTCAACCATTATATTCAGCTGTTATGTTAAACCACAATAAAAATTTATAAATAACATAATATCATTTTTGAATGATGGCATGGAACTACTGGGTTCAAGCTATTAACTAACTAAGATTAAAAAACACGGTAAACAAAAACTGCCAAAAATGAAAACATTTACAGAAAAGTAGATGCTGAAGGCATGGTTTGAGTAAATGTCTGCCATACTCTCACCTTCCTTTTCTATGCTTTCCCAGTCTAATGAAACTCTGGGAATAAACAATTCATAGGCCTAATCCCACCCTCGGGGACATTTTAAACAGATATGCTCTATAATATGTCATCTTCCATTAACAAATATAATCATTGCACAATAATAATGTGTATGTTGCTATTTCTCTATTCAAATGGAACACACCAAGAGTCTATTCATGGCACATGAAAATCACATGACATGCTGCAGTGATGTTTAAGGCAGCCCTATATGCCAGATGGAATAGACGGAATGTAACTGTGAGTGTTGTGCGAATTGTTGGCTTCCATGTCTGTGCTGCTGCTAGTATTAAACCAACAGAGGGCATTAATATACTGTAGAGTGCAACTTCCATTTTAAAAGAGCTGTCATCTCCCTTATTAAAATGACTCACACACTCACCGCAACACATTTATTTGCACTATATATGTTTGTCTGCTGTGTCGAAAACACACTTGTGCCCTCTCTGGTTGTGGCGTGACATAGAATGACCATGGCGGCGATGTTAGTTTAAGTCTGCAACAGATTGTTGTCATCAATGTGCTTGATTTCATTTTGCCTGGAATTTATGTTAAGTATACAGCTGCTGTTAGACTTTTATAACACGAGTGAATGATTAGATGAGTTTTTAACATCTATTGCTGTACATCTAACAGTAAATATAACCAAATGGTGATGTGTGTTACTTTACTTAATTCTCCTTTCATCTATAAACTGGTATCTGTTGATTTCTGTTTACTTAATAAGCATTTTTCCCAGACTCTAGAATTGCAGAGAGATAAGACCTGAATTTGGTTTTCCGTTGTATATATATATATGAACTTTATCATTCATACAGTTTGGTGTAACGTGTGTCTAGCAAAGTATTCATAAATGCACTTAGAATACTGTAGGATAATCTCACCTTACATAATTACACATTCATGCCAATTCAGTTGTATTTCAGTTAATTTTCTAAATAAAATAAATAGACTATTCTTACCTCTTCATCTGTAGTTATACCATCTGGAACAATAATATAATATGTGTTAGTTTTCCAAAGCAAACATACCTATAAACAAGACTGGCAAGTAATATTGTAGACTGATATGGGAGATATCAGAGATATAAGGCTGTTAAATATAACATGATAGGCAATGGAGATTAGAACTGTTTATCATAAGCATGACTGAAAACATGCACATTTGAGTAATACCTGATGGCAAAGTACAGGCAGTAACTCTGACAATTTCCTGTTTGTTTATCAAGACAGTGTATTGTGGAATGATTGACTTAGAGCAACATGGTACCATATCACACCATATCTGAGAGGGAAAAAGCTTCATTGTACCTGACTGAAAGGGATTCCCATACAGGAGAGAGCTGGCCATAGATCCCACGGGACTGGGGCATAATCGGGACGGGGAGTATGGATTGGAGTTCTGAAGGGAGATGGCACCAGGGGATTGTCTAGTTTCAATATCAGAAAGCTGCCTCTGCAGTGTCTGGATATCTCCTCTTAGTTTCTGAGGGAATACACATGTAAGACAGAACAAATAAGCCTCACATTATACAGTTTTATTATCTAAAATGTCGATTTTGCCTCTGAGGAAGTTAATCAATTAATGTGTAAATTAATGTGTTGTACAACAACTGAAAATACAAAATAACTGACGAAAGTACATCTTAGTATACCAATTCACCATCTATTGTGGGTTACAAATACCATAATTTTAACATAATAAGTTAATTTGAATTGCTCTGTACAAAATTTGAGCACTATACTTCAGTGTAACATTTCATATTTTTCAAAGGATTCTCATGTTCCTGAGAATGCACAAATATAGACGTAATAGGATACCACCAGGCTTTCATTTTCAGACTCAAAGGGTTTCTGTGAATTTCAATTAGGTTCACAATGCAAATTAAAACGTCCATGTACACTGAGGGCATAACCCCCTTTTGCTGCTAGGGGAGTTAATTGTACTTCTTGCATAGCACTTCTTTGACTTCAGCACCTGATAGGAGAATAGCCTCCCCTGGAGTGCCATGCATTGTGGAAGGAGACCCGGGACTGAGATAACCAACACGGGAAAAGCACATATTAATGCATGTCACTCTGCTGTAGGACAGTTGGAATTAATGGCTAAATGCCAGGTTTCCATATCTAGATAATGAAAACCAGAATTTCTTACCTGGTTTTCATGGGAAAGTTCCTCTTTCTCTGAATGGGCAATCTCCACCATGCAAACTCGCTCCTCTACCCCTCTGCGTGTCTCAATCAGCTGACTCTGATGGGGAATAGAATACTGTAACTTCAGCCTTTTCCCATTTGATCTGCTTATTTTGCTGAAGCTTTGTATCCATTACACCAAGTATAAAAACAACTGGTTGTCTGAAAATGTCTAATTGTAAGGGTGATACCTCCAGTTTTTTGATAAACTGGTCCTTTTCTGCCAGAGATACAGCTTGTCTCCCCATCTGCTTCTTCAGTTCCTCCAGCTCCTGCTGGAACCTTTGTGCCCGACTGCATGTTTCCTCAAATCTTTGAATCTCTTGCAGCTGCTGTGTGTTTATCTCCTGAAGCTGCCCGGCAAAAACAGTGTGTCTGTAAACATTCATAGTCATTGCTAAAATAATAGAAGGAAATGGAGGCAGCCCATGACCAGCAGTGATCAGATAAGGAACAAATATGACTAAGCAATGGAAATCACCTAGAAAGGAGTTCCATCTGTGCTCTGTGTATGTGGAGTTTGCATATTCTCCCCAGGTCACAAAGATTTCTTCACATAGTCCAAAGGCATGCAGTCAGACTAACTGACTTCTCTCAGTTGCCCATAGTGTAGGACTTTGTGCGTGTGTGTGTGTGCACACCACAGAATGGATTACCATCTCCTCCAGGGTATACCACAGCCTTTTGCTTTAAGCTGTTTAGAACAAGCTCCTACCTCCCAGATGTAAATAGCTATTTAGTAGAATTGATAGGGTACCAGGTAGACAGGGTATCTGGTAGAATTGGAGAAAGATTTGAGACAAGATAGCATTTTGACACCATGCTTTACATAGTTGTACATGCGTGGCTTATACTACAGATGGGCAGCAAACAACAATAGGCAAGATTTACGAGTTACAAATATTTGGAAAAATGGAACGGATAAGACTACAAATAATACTATAAAAGCATTAAAAAAATAATAAATAAACCACAGGACAAATTCCATAAACTATCCGATGAATTGGACAATTGGATATTTGAATATATCCAGTCCCACCCCTTGACCTGCATGTGTGGCGATCTCCCCACGTTAATGTGGACTTCCTCCTACAGTACAAAGCAAGGCTAATTGGCATTTTGTCTAGTTTATAATTGTTTGTGTTTGCGTATGTGCCCTGAGATGAATTTCTTTGGTTTCCATTTCTTTTGATTTTTGATAAATATAACACTGGTTGCATACACAAACAAAATAAATATTTTTTCTCATCAGTAACATCAATATTAATAATACTGTCAGAATATTACTAGTGTTTACGACCTACAACACACACACACACACACACACACACACACACACACATATAGTGGTACTTCGGTTCTCGAACTTAATCCGTTCCGGACTCCCGATCGAATCCTAAAAAGTTCTGATCAAATTTTTCATATAAGAAATAATGGAAAACCAATTAATTGGTTCCCGGCAAAATTACATCTAACTATGTTTTTTTTTTAGCATTTAAACACAAAATGAACAGGATAAAACAAGAAGAGCATTTTTTTCTTAATAGCTTCCAGACCTTATCCTAACATTACCTGTCCTATCCCAATCGTCTGCTCTTTCTGTGTGTCACACCCCCTCATTAACCTCATGTGGGATCCCCATGTGATCAGCTGTTTCTGGTTGTTGTCATTAGTCCTCTGTATTAAGTCTGCATTTCAGTTTGTTTCCCAAGTCCAGTCATTGGCTGCCTTCGATTTGCTTACAGCGCTGGCTTAAAGCAAGGCATTCTGATCGTGACAGAATGCATTACCGTTAGATGCATTGCGACCTCTCACCCGATTGCACAAACTGGAACCGCCTTGACACACCTTTGCCCTTATTGGCTGAAGAGTTTAGTTACATGCACAGCGTTTGTATCCCAGGCAGTTCTGATGCATGATCTGCTATTTCTCCCGAATATCACATAAAGCAGTGAGAACTGATTTTCAGTTAATTTACCTGGCAAAATAAAGTTTAAATAAATGACATAAATGCTCTAATAGTACACGTAAGTTAGTGGTTAATTTATTGTTAGTTACTGTAATGTTGAGCTGATTTATTTGGTTAATCGTCCAGTCTGTGAAGAAGGCATTCAAGTAAGAATTGCATTGTAGTCCGTACATGAATAAAAACTTTGAATCCAGTCCATTGTTTATTTTTATTATTACTCTGTATTCGTTAATTTCTTCGTGAATAGCAAACTTTAGGTTGTAACATTTGTACAGCTATTACGTAACTTTTTGATGAGCAATAGCTAACAAAATGATATAAAGTACAGTATCAGGTACCTGATACAGTATTTTCAATAAAATAGTATTATCACCAACAAGCACTGCTATTACAGCAAATGCGAGGCTGACACTGAAGCGTTACCTTTTGTTTCCGCTCAGAGACATGCCGTGTGACTCATTTCCTGGCGTGTACAATTTATATTCGGTCAGCCTTCACAGTTCGACTTCTGATATTCAGATCGAGTTCAAGGTCAAACTGGTTTGTTCGACTTTAAAGAAATTCGAGTTCTAGCGAGTTCGAGAACCAAGGTACCACTGTGTGTGTGTGTGCGTGTATATATATATATGTTGTAGGTCGTAAACACTAGTAATATTCTGACAGTATTATTAATATTGATGTTACTGATGAGAAAAAATATTTATGTGGTTTATGTCTGCAACCAGTGTGTGTGTGTGTGTGTGTGTGTATATATATAATTGTATGATTTATTTCTTAAAATTGAGAAATTGAGCCTCAAATCAGACAACGAAATAACAATTCATGAATTACATAGTGATAATTATTAATATCCACCGAAATGGAAAAACTTATCATAATAAAATATTTTGCCATATCATCCAGCCCTAAACAGAAATAAAAATTCTGTCTGTATGTGGTATATAACTATTTGTTGTTAGCCACAATTAATGAAATCCATTCTCAACCTAAAAAACAGTATCTGCGTTAGGTTCATAACCTTCGTAAAACAATAATTTTTGAGTTATTTAACTTATTATGTTTTCTCAAAATACATGTCATAAAATAGCTGACAGTAGTATGCAGTGCATTTGCTGAAAATATGATATTTGATGTAACTATTAAGTTTTCCCCAAACACACAATATATATAATTCATATCAATGATGCAACTTACGTCTGTTCATACAAAACTGGTCTCTGTTTATGTTTTTTACCATTTATCCAATTGGTTAAATTCTGTTGCACATATTACCTGGACAATCAAATCAAATTCAGTCAGACTGGGTCGAGTACGCGCCCATCTAGCAACACTGAACCTAATGAGCATATCATTGGTTTACCATGCATTGCCCTGCCCATTCTTTTACAAAGATGGCAGAAGTAATTAAAAAATAAAAGCAGCGCAGTTAAGCAATAATATATGAATATATTTTGCTAATTATTATATTTTCTGAAAAAGGAATGTGTTTACATTCAACAAGGTTGGGGGCAATTACACTGTGCATCATGACCGGGGTGGGGTGGGGGTCAATCGTGTGATCCGAGTTCAACTGTGTTTTGGTCCAGATGTGAACGAACCAAAAAACCTGCACTGGTGACCGCTGCTGTAGACTACATGCAACCCTGCTTGAAAGACTCAAATATCAGTCTTTTTTTTTACTGGAAGTAACTTCTAGTGTGGAGTGTGACCTTACCCGAGTTTTCTCCTGTTCCCTCTCCAACAGGCTGCTGTGTAACAATTGCTTCTCCGACTGCAGCTCTGTAATCTTCTTCCCTTGGGCACGCAGCTCCCGAAGCTCTCCGGACAACTTCACACTATCCTTTTGACTGCTTTGCAGATCCACCTGAAAGTACAAGGAAATGGCTGATTCAACAGAAAAGTAGAACATCTTAGATGAAAGGTACACGCATCACAGGACAACAATCCTCGAACCTGCAGCAGCTGAATTTGGTCCTGCAGCCTGACTTGCTTCTCGTTGCACAGCCGTCTCTCCCTTTCAAGCTCTCTAACCTGGGAATTTAGCCTATAGAGTTACAGGAGATGGCAATAGTTGGGTCAACACATGTTCCACTCAACAACTGTCTTGCCGATAAAGCAAGATCTGAGGACACACCACAACAAGCAAGTTACCCTAATCTCATATATTAGTAATATAACCTCACAGCAGTATTAAATAATCAAACAAGCCAGTAGCAACTATGAATGTCAATCCTGCTTTTAAAAAAAATCTGTCATGGCAGAAATGTTCTGCCTGACTATTTGTTGATTTATATACTGGATAAAGGACAATTATGTAATGGCAATGTATGATCAAAGATATGGTGTTATACAAAGTGGGTTATCCTTCATGAACTTACTTGGCAATTTCAGTTTCCTGAGCCTTGACCTTTTTTTTCAGCTCTCCTCGTTCATTATTTAGATGGTTGATCTTAGTTTTTGCTTTTTCATGTTTTTCTTTCATGGTAGACAATGTCTGTTGAAGCTCCTAGGTAGAAAGAACACAATTCAATGCAACAAAAATACCATATCCTTTAACCTTGATGGGCAAAATCAAAAGACGACTGACTGAAGTAAAATATTATGTAGAATAATATATTTTATGCCTCTTCAGAAAATATTTGTAGCTTTCCATTCATCTATTTATTGGCAGGTAAACTAAAAAAGTAACATATGAAGTATATTCTGAACAACGAATCATTTTATCGTATCGTTTAATTGTATCAATGTATCATATTATCTTGCTGTATTATTTTACCATACTGTTTTACCATGATCATTTTGCCATGTTGTTTTGTTGAGTAATTTTATTGTTTTGTTGTTGTGTTGTAATTTACTTATAAAATTGTAAAGTACTTTGTCACTATGGCTGAGAAATGTGCTCTACAAATCAACTTTGGTTGCTTGCACCTAAAACACCAAACATGAAGAATGACTGGGCACAGCTTAGACATGCACTGGAGTTTAATAGTCACCTTGTTTTCTTTCTGCATATCTTCCATTCTCAGATAATCCTCCTTGGTGACCAGTGTCTCAGTTTCCTTCTTTACTTCCAGCTGTTCCAGAGTTTGTTTAACTTTCTGCTCCTTCTCTCTATCAGTCTGCTGTTGCTGAAGCCTACTTACTTCCTCACTAAGCTCTGCATTGGATTTCTGAAGGAGAAAAGGCACCACAAATCTTGCATTACCATTCAGCTGATCATTTTCTGTGATTTAAAGCAGTGTTTCTCAACCTGGTCGTCGGGGATCCCCAACCAGTCCATGTTTTTGCTCCCTTCCAGTTCCCTGAGCAAAAAATACAGATTTTCTGGCAGGAACTTGGGAGGGAGCAAAAATACAGACTGTCTGGCAGGAACTTGGGAGGGAGCAAAAATACAGACTGTCTGGCAGGAACTTTGGAGGGAGCAAAAACATGGACTGTCTGGCAGGAACTTGGGAGGGAGCAAAAACATGAACTGTCTGGGGTCCCCAAGGACTGGGTTGAGAAACTTATTTAAAGCACGATGTCTATAGGATAGACAAAGAGGAACATATGTTCTGAGATACCCTGAGAAGACTGATCTCCAGCAGCTTCTCATCCAGGTTGGCTTTCAACTCTTCAATGATCAGCTTCTGTGCTTCCACATCCTCATAAAAATCCTCCTTTTCATTTTCAACTTGACCCTGCAATCACAGATAGATGGTCTCTTCTTGTGCAAGGTCTGCATGCCAAACATGCTCTTGTTAACTCAGTACTGTCATAGAATGTACCTGTGTTGAGATGACAAGGAGGTCATTTTCTAGACTGTATTGCAAGTTCAAGTCCTCGGGGTTTTCAAAGCAGAAGGGGGTGCTCGCACCCCTTACTTGGCCAGCGCTATCAACATAGCAGAACTGATAAAACTCTCCATCTTCCTTGGGCAGATAATATGCTGCAATAGCACATGAAGTTCATTAGATTCCTGAGGACTATCTTAATGTGAGTATATATCTCTCTATCACACACACCCACCCACACACTCTAATAAAACCTTGACTAGATTAACTTACAGTAAGATAGAGTAGCTACTTTATGTTATCTAGTATAAAAATACTAAATTTAATGTAGAGGTCCTACCATCAAAAAGCACATGTGGTTTCTCTTGATTCTCCTTTTGAGGGTCAGATGAAGAATTTGCCCACACAAAGGTATAATAATCCCGTGTGGTATTCCAGCCAACCTATACAACATCAAGAGAAATATAAATGATATAGAAAGACTGTGCATACATATATTTGCAACAAGAGATACAAACTATTCAAACAGTAACACTAACCAAAGCAATAACCCCACCAAAAGATTAACACAAAAAAACCTGAAGAACAGCATGTAAGAAAAAAATCCCAGTTATGTTCACTTGTGAGCAACACAATAAGAGTCCACATACTTGTGCATACTTTCTGTGAAGATACACTGTAGCGTTCAGCAAACTTGCCATATATTTGCACTTTACTCACAGATGCAGTAGGCCAACCAGTTTTATGAGTTTGTTGACAGTTATAAAATAATTTCTGGTAAGATGAATTAAACCAAATTTAAAAATGTAAAAACTACATAAAAGGTCATGGTAATAATTCTTTGTCATCACAACATATTTATAATGTCAATAGGAACTAATATTCTGTTCAGAAAGACAAATATCATAGCATTTATTCTAATGTAATACCTTAATGCATAAATCTAGATTATTATCTGTATCTAATTGATTTTGACTTGCCCATATTCTCAAAAATGATCCCCAGTTCTTACACTGGGTAGCAATTTCTGTGTTACTTAACTGTTAAATAGCTTGTCAACCATGCATGTAACCCTTTATTAACTTTTTAAGGCCTTTGTTTTGCTATCTGATTGTTGTTATTCTCCTTGATTTATTTACTCTACAGCAAGGGCGGCACCCCTATCCTGCAGTGTCTGTACCCACCAGCCTTGTGTGAGATCAGGTGTGGTTCATCAGATACCAGGTAGGACAGAAAACCTGCCAGATACCAGCACTACAGGGTCAGGGTCGCCTACTCCCGCTTTGCATCAACAAACCTATTACACAGTTTTATTCAGTTTTGTTTTTTTAAATACATATAGAAATCTAAATATGAACCATTTCCATACTTTTAAGATTAACGTTTTATCCATCTATTAGTAAATGCAAAACATGTAAAATCCAGTTATATGTTTATGTAAAACAATATAAGTTAAAATAATTACCATCTGACAGTAAGAAATAAAGACCATGTAGACTCTCTGGCATGTTCTATATTTCTCTTGGCAGGCAACCATACTGCCTACACTGTCAGGAAAAAGAATATCAGTTTGTACCTCTGCTTGTCACTGGGGCTGTAGCCTCAAGGGTTTGCCAATTGTACCCTTAGCTGTAGGTAAATGTACCTTGGTACAGAAACAGACTCTGAGTAACATTTTTGTACCATTGATAGTACATTAATGCTATTTTTTACCTTTGGGATGTTCCTCAGAGCCCATTTCTGTATTTTAAATGGTACAATTACAAGGATACAGCCCCAATGACATGCAAACGTACAAATTTGTACCCATCTTTCTGAGAGTGTAGCTGCAGATAATTACAGATTGTAGAGGAGGTAGGCGCCAGCAAGTTGAAGAGATGGGACCAAGACATCCGATTGGTTGGTCCAGTCTCCTCTAGTTGCTTGGACCGACCTCTTCTACACTCTGATTGGTTAGCTCTCTGAACTAATCATTTTTTTGTTCTGGCTTCAGAACATTTTGTGTAAGTAAAACTCTCATGGGCCAGCCTTATTGACAAGCAAAAGTGAAAACTGGTATTCTTCTTTTTGACAGTGCAGCAAAATGGCACTGCAGCATGACTCATAGACATGTATGGAAATCCCCCAAGAGTCTAGTAAACAGTCAACAGTCAGATGATGGCAACAGAGAAGGCAAACACAAGAACTACTGTGAAAATTAAAAATACAGCAAAACAAATTACTAAAAAATAATAAAAACATCAATATTACAAGTATTACAAGAGCCAGTTGATTTATGTTAATAAGTAGGGTTACATCAGCTGCTTGCTTCTTTGACAAAGTCTATTAGGCATTAATTTATAATTCACGATTGATTATACATATAATATGTATAAATATTTCTGATTATCAATCTGCAGAAATTGAATGGCTAAGGGCCTAAACCTTTTATTGCTGGTACAAAGAAATAATTTATTAGGAAAACAATCATTTGTGTTAGGCTACATGACATCGACTCTTTTTATATTAACAAGTGAAAATGAAAACAGAAAGGGTAACATTACGCGCTGTACCTGTGTTCAGAAGGACATCATGTGATCAAGATTTTCACTTTTGGGCGTTTATCGTTTCCGCTATTTAATACCACACCATAAATTAGTTAAGGTGCAAACCTCTTGCCACTGATACCATCCACTTTACATCTAAATTTATTTTTGCATCTAAATTTATTCTAAACAGTTATCCGGGTTAGAGTCGCCCGGTACTCCTACTTTCTCACCTTGAAAATGCCGACCCAGTCTCGGCGATCAGGTTGGATAGCAGCAGTCACCGTGTAGATGCATTTTAATGGGACATTTGGAGGATAGGACTTCGGGACTTCGTTGAAGATGATCTGGGAGTATGTTGTCGATCGATCCATGACAAGAGAAGTCGGAGGAGCCTCTTTGCATTCAGTCATTTTCTGCGACTGTTTGAAAACAGAGACGTATTTCAGTGTAATGTATATGTGTCTATCACAAAATCTATGTAACAACCTAGCATAGAACATGTATTGTCAATGTATCTTCAAAACAAATAGGCCTACAAATAAACAGATAGGCAAGTTAACGTTTCACTTTCGATTTACTGCTACGTCCATTTACTGCCACTTTATAAATCTATACTCTACTTTTACTATTTTAAAAGTGTTATCTACAAATTAATGTTTCTTGTTAATGTGCTTCAAATAATTTAACTGTATACGTTAAATCATTAATCGCTAAAGCCTTTTGGCCTAAAGGTGTACTAAGTTTTAAAAGATATATTTATTTCAAGAGTAACCCCGAAACCATTGAACAAATAGTTTACATAAATTTATTATAGCCACTCAGAATAATTACCTGAAGACCTCCGTTTCTGTTGATAATTCTATGTGAAAATCCAAAAGCAGACCGAACTACCGAGTACGCTTTGACGTCTGGTACTTTGCTCTGAGACAAAGAAGCATGCGGAAATACTTGCGCATCTACATAATATTCCCCTAGCAATACATGATCTCACGGACAGACAAATCGAAAGGTTTTTAGGCTATGATAACGTCGAGAAGCAATTTTTAAATTTCTAATGAACAAACAAACAATATTAGGCGCACCACAATTTTATTCATGTGACTTTGGATATTTAATTTCAGAGGACAGTTTTAGCTGTAGGTCTGTCTCAAAGGTCTAATGTACAGTGTTAGATAAGCATTTGGAACACTATGTTGACATGTACCACCCCTAGAATTTACTCATCTTCTAATGACTTAGGTTGGTCTGGGTTACGGGAGGTGGCGGAACTGTACTTGGATACCTACTTATCAAAGGGATATTTAAATATTCTATTGAAACTGAACTGACATTTGCAGTAACTACAGAGGCACTGCTACAGATTTTGGGCCCCATTAAAGTGTGTCATACTGAGCCCACAATCCAGACCAATCCAATTTTGTTCAGAATTTTTTAGAGGCCTTGTCACTCGTGGGCCCTTGGAATCGTCCTAACTTCCCACTCCTTATGGCAGCCCTGCATGGTGGCGTATCCTTAACACAAATGTAATGAACTGAGAACAGTCAGTTTGACAGTTCTAAATGAGATGGAAAGGAATATTTATTACTATGGGGACATAAACACACAGTTTAATTTTCAAATAAAGCATCGCATTAAGTTTTATAAGAATTTGAAAAGCTGGTGAACCACTGGTGAAAAACCGAATGTTGACCCTCTTTTTTATTTTTATTTATCTTGAATGCTAAAACAAACAAAAATAATTTTCTTTAATTATCTAGTTACCTAAACTGATGTTATAAAAGATTAGGAATGACTTTTTAAATAGCCTCTATTTGGTTTTCCTGACAAATGAATAAATATGCCTTTGTTATTTAGACAATGCATTTATAATCCCTTAATAAGCCAATTAAGACTTAATAATTAATTAGAATGAACTGCAAAATATAATAATAATAATCATCAACATCGTCATCATCATTTGAAAATATTTATTTGCTCATGCATTCTTTTGTCTACCAGGATAAAATATTATGTAACATCAACTGCTTAAATAATATGGGCCCCAACTAACAGACCCGGCTAGCCTAGCGTGGGTGCTAGCACGGTGGAAGTCGATGTCTAGGATAGTCTCCTAATGTATTATTGGAACAAAAAGAAAAAAAGTTGAAAGACCAGAAATGAAAAACAGGCAGCTGAAAAAAAAGACAGCTGAGGTTTGCCTTGGAGGACCAAAGATGAAGATTGGTTGCAAGGAGCTGCATCAAGTGGAGGTTGCAGAGGTGGATGGAGAGAAGGTCACAATTAAGGCCATAGATGATAAAATTGTTCAAACTGAAGCTCTTGACCTGGAAGTAGGTCTACTGGAGCTTTATGAACTCATCCAAGGTGACACCAGTTTGGGTGATGCCGGTTTTATGGGGCTGGAGATCAGCGATGTCATCGTGGAAGTCACAGACGGTGAAGAACTAGACGCAAAAGTTAAAGTGGAGGTCATAATAGTAAACTGTGATGAATGCCAAGCGAATAAAGTCTGTGACCTCCAAATGGAGAAAGTGGTACCAAGGCAAGATGACCTCCACAAGAACAAAGCAGGAAAAGTGAAAGTGGCAGTGGTGGGTGGGAATGTGGTGGAGGTGCCACTGAAGACCCCCAGCACCTGTAGCTAAAAGAAAAAGAGAAGGTAAAGTTAGGAGTGGAAGCCATATTAAAACAGTCCTGTTGCCTCTCCTGCTTGGCACTTCTCCAGGAAGACCTGGCAAGCATCTAGACAATGCAAGACTGACCTATCCACTGCTGCCAGCAACAAGAACATTAGGCAAAAGTTAAACACCCTTCTCAGACTTTTAACTGACCATTACTGTTGGCTATTAATAAAGAAGAGAAAAATTTTGAGTTTAAACAGTAACAAATCACATGGTTTCTTAAACTTAACTCTGGTGTCCTCTAAATCAGCAGTTTAAGTTTAAATTGCATTTTAAACTAATCCCACTTGCTGTGTCACGGTAGAAATCATATAATCCAGATGAGAGAGTCTCTTTTTCTACGGATTTTCTACAACCTGCCCCGTGCACGGTTTAGCTGCGATTAAAGGAGAAATTGTTGTACTTTAAACATATGCCAAAAATGTATCCATCCATCCATTTTCTAAAACCACTTGTCCTATTCAGGGTCACGGGAGGTCCGGAACCCATCCCAGTGGCTACAGGCAAAAGGCAGGAAACAACCCAGGATGGGGGGCCAACCCATTGCAGGGTACACTCACACACCATTCACACACACATGCACATGTACAGGCAATTCGGCAACTCCAGTTAGCCTCAGCTTGATTTTGATTTTGGACTGTAGGAGGAGACCTCAGGACAACATGGGGAGAACATGCAAACTCCACACATATGGAACACGGGCAGACACTCCCAGATCCCAGAGCTGTTAGGTGACAGTGCTAACCACTGCACCCCTGTGGGGGGGGGGCCGCGGGCCCCGCCCCGGGGGGGGGTGGAGGTGGTATTGGGTGTTG
>JABFEA020000098.1:28766235-28777339 GCA_019775915.2 Cyphomyrus plagiostoma | reverse complement strand
GGTTGATTAGATAATTGCATTAATGAGAAATTGAACAGGTGTTCCTAATAATCCTTTAGGTGAGTGTGTGTGTGTGTATATATATATATATATACATAAAAATAAAATTTCTGTTGATGGTGAAGAGAGAAAATCCACTTAGTTTCTGATTGCTTAATAATTCTGCACACTGATAATGAAGCGTTTTTCTTTTATTTTTGTTTGTGAAATCAAATGTGACATCTTCTCTCTAAATAATTTTGCTTTGTACACAAGAAAGCTTCTGAATTAATTTTGATAACTTTTGCTAAAAAATATCTTCAGGAATAGTACTTGCCTAGGTGTGATTGAATTTTCCCCATAAGAAATAATGGAGAACCAATTAATTGGTTCCCGGTCCCAAGAAATTACAACTAAATATGTTTTTTTTTTGCTGAGAGATGTGCAGCGTGACTCATTTTCTTTGGGTTTGACTTCTGAGATTCAGATCGAGCTCTAGGTAAATTTTTTTCGAACTGGTTGGTTTGATTTTTAAGATATTCTAGATCTAATGAGTTTGAGAACTGAGGTACCACTGTATATATATGTGTGTGTATGATCATTATATATTTATATGATATTACACAGTTCGCAAGTTTTTGTACACGACCGGCTGTGAAAGTAGTTTGTTAGTTGTTGCGCACGACTTGCCGTGAGTCTGACCAATCAGTACTGGAACCGTTGTAGTTGGAACTACGGTAGTCCCAACTAGCTAACATAGTTTGAACTACTGTGGTAAGATGGTTTTGGGAAACAGTCATACTTACATACATATGTTGGTTAGTTTGAAGTACCCTAGTACGATGCATTGTTAATGGTAACTTCCGTTGTTGCTTAGGAAACGCACCCACGGGCAAGAGTTTGAAACCAAACAGCAAGTAAACCAAAGTGAAAATCAGAAATCCAAACCAAACAAATCATACACAATAATATTCATCAAAGAAAAGCAAACCAACAACAGTAATCAATGAGTGAGCAGAGCTCCCGTGACATCTTGCGGTCAGCTTTTCACTTTGGAAGACGGAAGTGACATACAGAGAGTTGTGGGTGGAGTCTGCACGTGGAGGCAGAGCAAACGTAGAACAGAGAGTGAGCTAGAGGATGAGGCTGTGGGCGGAGCTGAACTTACTGTGCAAAATCCATGGCTTCAAAAAGGAGCGTAGTATCACGTCCCTCCAGAAGAAGCGTGATATCATTACAGAGATACGAAAAGGAAAATCACAGACCATTGCATGATGGTGGTTAAAAACTGGATGACCACTGCAAGAATAAAATGGGATGATTCGCTAGCTCAGACTAAAATAACATCCTATTATAAGCCTTGCACCTCATAAATATCATGTAGTTTGTATGTGTCCACATGTACATATATGTTGTGTGGGAGCCAAGTTAACATAATTCATATATTTCAGTGTTTATATTTACTGTTAAACTTATTTTATGTATTTAGTAATTTAATAAGCAAATTCGTGGTTATAATTAAACTAAATTTATTTTATTGTATTTGTGTTGACTTAGTTAAGGGGAACTGGGAATATGTTTATTTGCCTGTAAGGGCTTAAAAACTTGTCATTGCGGATTTATGCAAATGAGTTCACCTGGAAAAGATAAGGAAAAAAGGGGGTTAGGATAGGGGAAGCAAGACGCTGCGGCAGAGGAGGATAGAGTTGCAAGGTTTACCTACCGTAGTACGTTTATTGTTGAGGATAACATAGACCTGATTAGTCTTGGAAGAAGATTCAACCTGTGGAATAAAAGTTTGTTTATATCTTTTTACATTGGAGTCCTGTGGAAGTTTTCCTCTTCAAATGAACGTACACGAGAGAAGTAGGAAATTAGTAGGAAAACCTACTCATTGTGGATTAATTAATGCTTGTGGATGGATTTAAAGAACGAAGAAGGAAAAACAAGTTGCTGCAAGAAACATGAGTAAGTGGAGATATTTCGCAAGGAAAAAGGTGCTGAGTCATTGTGGATGGTTAGCTGTGTGGTAGACAACCCACATGTTTTGGATGATGAAAGCAGGATTTTATTGTTGCTGTTCGGGAAATTAATATCATGAATGCTGAAGGAGAAGACACAGCGGTAGCAATGGAAACTAGGCTGGCGAAAATCACACCTAGAGCTATGGAGTAAAAACTGCAACGTGTTATTAATTTACGAAAGGCTAAGTTAGCCAAGTTAACAGGCACAGTGAAACGGGTGCGCCAGCTGATGGAAAATGAAGGTGATACCAGCCTATCAGAAGCAAAACAGTTAATGCAAGATTTTAATTGGCTGTTTGGGGAGTTTTGTTGAACACAAACGTTAAGGAGCTACTACAACAGATGTCAGAAGAGGATTTAAATAGAGGTCAGGAAAACTGGTTCGAACCTAAGGCTGATTATTTTGAGGCTTTTGCTGGGACAGCCTTGTCTTGGATTGATGAGATGGTTATGCACATTTCAGATGTTGAAAATTACAATGAAGGGGTTGATCCATCAGACAGCATATCTAATGTATCTGTCTCAAAACTCAGTGATAAGGCCTTTTTAGAATGTAGCTCCTGCGCATCGTCATCAGCGTCGTCCACACGAGTTGGAGCGAGCTGCCTTGTTCATTAAGGCATCATCTTTGAGACAGAAACGCTTGCTGGAGAAAAGAGAGGCTAAGCTCAAAGGTAAAAGGGAGGAGCTAGAAATACAAACAGTTCTTGCAGCAAATGAGGCAAAGATCAAGTTCTTATCGGACTATGAATGTCGTGCCTCCAAGGAATCCAGTCGTGCATCCTGTCGGGATGGAGTGAACTCCTACGTGGCATCGCATAGAGTTGGAGATTTATTTACTTCACAGCAGTCAAGTAGTCCTTTCCCCATGAGAGAAAGACAAGCACAGAACAAGAACATTCTCCAAAATGCACAACAAACACACACTGTTACAGGTACCTCCCAGCCGTCACAGACACCAAGTGCTCTACAGGATGTAGTCGAAGTGCTAACTAACCAACAGAAGTTAGCTACATTTCCCCAGCAGAACATTTCTGTGTTTACAGGGGACCCATTGGAGTATTGGCTGTTCATGCAGGCTTTTGAACATGGTCTGGAGGATAAAATACAGAGTGACAAAGATTGTCTGTACTAAATGGAACAGTACACAAGTGGGCAACCATGACAACTGATAAGGAGTTGTCTTCATATGGAACCTGCACGTGGATATCAAAGGGCAAAGAGGCTTTTGGAAGAGCACTTTAGGAATGCCTATAAGATATCGGTGACATACATTAACAAGGCTCTCTGGCTAACCATCAAGCCTGACGATGGAGAGGCTCTTCACGCTTCCGGCCTCTATCTTACTGGATGTCATAATGCAATGATGGATGAGGAGTACATAGAGGAGTTGGATAACACGGCCAACATGCGTGCTATCATTTCCAAGCCCCCGTATAAGCTGAGAGTAAGGTGGAGAAGGTTTGCTTGTGGAGTCTTGGACAAGGAAAAACGCAAAGTCAAGTTTGCAGATCTGGTGGATTTTGTCAATAAGTAGGCCAAAGAAGTTTTGCACCCATTGTTCGGTGACATAAAGGACACCACCTTCAAGGTTCAAGTTAAAGGACAAGTGGAATCAGAAAAGGATTCACCACCGCTGCAACTATCACCGCTATGCACGACATACCCTTTAAAGCCAAGAAAGGGGTCAGCGGAAAGCAGATGTGTGCGTTTTCCAAACCCTGTCTCTTCTGTCATGGTAAAGAACACACTATGGAGCAGTGCAGGAGGTTGATGAATTCACTTCATAAGGAAAAGATTGACTTCATGTGAACTAAAGAACTATGCTTCAGCTGTCTTAAGCAGAGACACATGAGTAGTTATTGCAAAGAAAAGGCCAGTTGTCAGGTTTGTGCACAACCACACCCCACAGTGTTACACATGAAGAAAAAGCCCAGTGGTACAATCAAAGGGGCAGATTCTGAAGTGAAATCAGTTGAAAGGGAAGATCTAACATCAGAGTCAGTCATGAATGGATTTGTCGGAATGGAAGCACCTGCTTACAGTGCAGAGAAAACAGAGCACATCTTGGCGATAGTTCCAGTTCATGTGAAACCCAAAAGAGCACAAAAGGTCACACACACTTATGCCTTTTGGGACCCTGGCAGTACTGCCTGCTTTTGTACTGAAGAGTTAATGCATAAGCTCAACATCTCTGGCAGGAAGACAAACATTTTGCTGAAAACAATGGGACAAGAAAAGGTTGTCAGTAACCACATTGTGTCTGGGTTGGAAATAAGCAGCTTAGACAATGATGACTTTTTTGAGTTGCCAGAAATGTACAGTCACAGTGACATTACTGCTTCTGCCAACAATGTTCCTTCACAAGATTACGTGAACAGGTGGACCTACCTTCAGCAGGTGTTTATACCTAGGATTGAAGCAAATATTGGACTGCTAATCGGGGCTAATGCGCCTAAAGCTATCGAACCATGGCAGGTTATAGCCAGCGAAAATGGCGGTCCGTATGCCGTGAAGACAAGGCTCGGTTGGACCATCAGTGAACCCCTCCAAGAAAGCAGTTCTCAAAGCGCAGCATGCGGGCTGATTCAAGTTTCAACAAATCGCATATCAGTTAGCAAATTGAATGAACTCTGGGGCTAACAGTGTAAAAGTGAGTGTGAAAGAAATGAGAAGCAAGAAATGTCAAGGGAGGACCTGCAGTTTCTGCAGATAGCATCACACTCAGCTACCATCGTGGATGGACACTACAGTATCACTCTACCATTGTGGAACAAGCACATTAAGATGCCCAACAACCGCAAAGTGGCCAAGCAACGTAAGGAGAAAGCAGAAAGATTGGCTGGGACGTCATTATACCTGCAGAACTAGCTCATATGTGGCTCAAGTGGAAGACCCAGCTCCACCAGCTAGAGAATATAAGTGTTCCAAGATGTTTTAAGCCTGTGGGCTTTGGAGAGTAAGTATACAATCAGCTGCAACATTTTGCTGATGCCAGTGAAGAGGGCTATGGGACAGTTAGCTACTTGCTGCAGAAGAACAGCAGTAATGAAGTCCATTGCACATTCATGTTGGGAAAGGCAAGAGTGGCTCCACTTAAGCCCATGACGATTCCCAGCATGGAACTTACTGCAGCAACAATGGCAGCATGCATGGACAGGGTTCTGGCATCTGAATTGCAGCTACCACTCCAACCATCTGTATTTTGGTCAGATAGTACCATGGTACTTAAGTATATCAGCAACCAAACAAGTAGGTTCTGCACCTTCGTTGCTAATCACGTGGATGCCATTTTGAAGTTCTCCAATCCACAACATGGGAGGTATATCAACACCTCACTGAATCCAGCTGACTTTGCGTTAATGGGACTCCAAGCATAGCGCTTCATTCAGTGCCGCACTTTCTCACCAAACCCATGGAAGAATGGCCAAAGATTATGCGCCCATTTGGAGACCTGACTACAGATGACCCAGAGGTAAAGAGTAACCTGGTGTGTGCTAGTACAGTTAAGGAACGTGAAGACGTAGTGTTGTAGTTCCTGCAGCATTTCTCTTCCTGGTTTAGACTCAAAAAGGCTGTTGCATGGATGCTTAAAATCAAGAGTATTGTGCTGCAACTGTCGCAAAAGGAAGGAATTGAATGCTGTTAAAGATCAACTTGAAGTCGAGAAGGAAATGAAAGCTTTCAAGGACAGGCTGTTTCAAGGGGACACCAAAAAGCTAACTATGGAAAGTAAAAGCAGTAGAAGCAATCATTCACTATTGTCAAGGAAAGGTATTTTCCAAAGAGATCGCCGCACTTTCTAAAGGTCAAGGGGTGAAGAGGTAATCTTTTCAAACTGAATCCAGTACTTGAACAAGGCATCCTTAGGGTCGGAGGACTGCTCAGCAGAGCGGCACTACCTGAAGAGTCAAGGCAGCCAGCAATCCTGAATAAGGATGTTCACGTCACAAAGCTTATCCTCAGAGAAATACATGACAACTTAGCTCATTGTGGTCGCAATCATGTAATCTCCAAGTTGAGAACAAAGTTTTTGATTCCTGGTGCCAACTCAGCAGTAAGAAAGTTACTTGCTAAGTTTATTGCCTGCAGGCATGATCATGGAGTTGCAGGACAGCAACAGATGGCCGACCTCCCCTGAGAAAGAGTTCTGCCAGATGATCCTCCATTCACTAACTCTGGAGTGGACTACTTTGGTCCGCTCGAGATTAAACGTGGTCAAAAGTATGATATGTATGGTGAAAAGGTATGGAGTTATTTTTACCTGCCTAACTACTCATGCAATACACTTGGAGATGGCAGCCTTGATGGACACAGGTTCCTTCATCCATGCTCTTCGTCACTTCATAGCTAGGCAAGGCCAGATAAAGATCCTTCGTTCTGACAATGGAACTAACTTCATTGGTGCAGAGCATAAACTTAAAAGAGCCATTGGTGAATGGAATGTGTCCAAGATTGAAGACCACCTACAACAACAAGGCATTCAGCAGACATTCAACCCTCCCACAGTATCCCATCATGGTGGGGTCTGGGAAAGATTAATCAGGTCAGTAAAAAAAATCTTAAATGCCACCTTAAGGCTGCAGACACTATATGAAGAGGGCCTGCATACACTTCTGTGTGAGGCAGAAGCCATCATTAATAGTCGTCCGATAACCAAAGTGTCCAGTGATCCAAATGATCTGGAGGTACTCACTCCCAATCACCTCTTGCTTCTCAAGAGAAAGCTAACTTTTCCTCCTGGACTGTTCGACAGGCAGGATCTCTATGCAAGAAAGAGATAGAAGCAAGTGCAATACATGTCTGAAATATTCTGGAAACTATGGACAAGGGAATACTTGCCACAACTTCAGGAAAGGTAAAAGTGGACCCGTCCATCTTGCAACTTTTCAGTTGGAGACACCGTGCTTATTGTTGACAATATAGCCCCATGCAACTTCTGGATTACAGGGAAAGTAATCCATACCATCCAAAACAAGACAGGAATGGTGCGTCAAGTGAGGATCAAAACCAAATCAAGTATGCTGGACAGGCCCATTATGAAAATTTGAAGCAATCACCTACACTGTAAAAAAAAATCTCGTAAAAAAGCAGTAAAATGACTGGCAGCACTAGCTGCCAAACAAAAACTGTAAAATTACAGTAAAATGTTTTATTTTAAATAATGTGCAAAAACATAAAATTTACAAAACATGTTTGTTATTCTTTTACATAAAAACTGTTATTTTACAGCTTTTCTTAATATTATTATGATCAAATACCTTAATTAAATGGGCAATTCCAAAAGTTCAACAAATAAATACTGTTATTTTACAGTTTTTCTTAATATTATTATGATTAAATACCTTAATTAAAAGAGCAATTCAAAAAGTTCAACAAATAAATACCGTTATTTTACTCTTTACTTCATATTATTGTGATGAAATACCTTAATTTAAAGGGCAGTGCCAATAGTTCAACAGTTAAATATTGCTATTTTACAGATATCTATCTCCTAAATTCTTGCAACAAATCACCTTCAATAAAATGACAACACCAGAAGTTCAGCAGAGAAATATATTTATTTTACAGTTTTTTTTTACAAATATTTTATCAATCACCATCAATACAGCAAAAAAATATCTGTAAAAAGTATCAGATGACTGGGAGCAACGGCTGCCAAACAAAAACCATAAAATTAAAGTAAAACCTCGTAATTCAAATTAAGTGAAAAAAACTTAAATTAAATTAAACTTTAAATTAAGTTTTAAAGGAAAATGCTATGTTTTTTTAATAGCCAATTTGCAGTCAATCTCAGAGTTAGATAAGAGGGTGCATACCCTTCTCTTTGCTGTGCTTGCAATGCCCAGTCTGACACTGTTAATCTAGTTTAGCGTAATTCACTGGGTGTAGATATCTAGCTATAGCCTACAACTCCTAAAAAGGATGGCATCCATTTATAGTGAATTATGCTAGGCAAATGCAAAAAGAGAGAAGAGAAGCATATGTAACTCTTATGTAACTCTGAGGTTGACTGCAAATGAACAAATCAAAAAGCTGGTGTTTTCCTTTAACATAGGCTTAAGACTAACACTTATTTTAGACAACAAAACTGATAAAACCATAACGAATTATAACAGTGCGATACAAGTATGCCCATGGCACTAAATACAATGCAAAGATTCAGTTTTGTAGAATTAGGCCTACAGTTTCCCCCATTTCCACCCGCCATTTTCGCTGGGAGTTTACAATACTAAACTGCGAAACTACATTTAGTATGGTATAGACCTATAGTTTTTAAACTGGTGATCAAATGTGGGAGTGGTTGGGAGGGTTCCACTGCAAATGCCTCCTGCAACATTATTCAAAGTTTAAAAGTTTAAAGTTTGCTTCTTACTTCCCTGTCAGTTGGACCACCAAAATGCAATACAAATCCGGGACAATGTTGCAGAGGTGTAGCTTGCACATTTTTTTTTTGTTGCAATGTTGCAAGCCCTCCTTACCAAACATACAGTGAAATCGTGAAAGGTGACAGTACATTGTACCCCATAGGGCCATCCTCTTCTAAATTGGCAGTAGTCCACTGGATCCTTGGTGCATCAAGGAGGGTTGGGGTGCGAGAGAGAAAACAAGAACATTGAAATTTAACATTCAAAAGAAAAGGTTAACTAGGACTCAAAGGTTTTAAAAAAGAAAGAAAAAACAATAACAGTAGAAAGTATTTCTATTTTGAGGTGAAGAGATGGGTCTCACCCAGAGGTTGAGTTCTCCGTGATTGAGACTTTTTATACTCAACTGGGTGGTTGAAACAAAATCTTGGTCTGGATTTGTACTCTCTGGACCTGAAATCTCCACCTCTGGTCTCACCTAATACATATCTGGACCTGATCAAAATAATCTGGTGCTTACCAGGTTCTGTGGACTAACATACACATGGATGCTGAGTATATCAGTCCTCTATATTTACTAATTCATGCTTTTGGAAGATATGGAGCTGTTAGTCTATATACTGTAAATGCGAGGGGCTGCTACTGCCTTACCTGTGCAATTTCATTCTGGATAATATTTTTAAAAATAATTAAAAAAACATTGGACTTAGAAGTTAAATGTCAAAGTAATATAAAACTAATAGGATTTACTTCAAAATTACAAAGAAAAATGCTACATTTTTTGTATGGTCATAAATCTTTAAATTATGAATTACTTTTTAAATTACAATTAAATGTGATTTTACATAAATTTGTACGTAATCTGAGAAAATGGGAAACATACAGTAGAATTCAAGCAGTGTTATTCCTTTTAAAAATGTGAAATGCGTGCAATTTTTCATTACTGGCGTTATGCGTAAAATAAAGGTTGGATTATTAATTTATGGATAATTTCTGTAATTTTACAGAGTTTTGCAGACAGCTTTTAAAAAAGAGAAACTACTGTAAAAAATGATTTTTATTTTCTGTAAAATTACATTTTTTTTATAGTGTACAGAGACAGGTAAGTTTGTTTACGTTGTGTATGAAGAACGTTTGTGTACTTTGGCCCCACAAATTTTAATTTGGTAATTGTGTAATATGGTCACAATTAGGGGCTAGTATGTGGGAGCCAAGTTAATATAATTCATATATTCCAGCGTTTATATTTGCTGTTAAACTTTTTTTTGTGTATTTAGTAATTTAATAAGCAAATTCATGGTCATAATTTAACTAAAATTATTTTATTGTATTTGAGTTAATTTAGTTAAGGGATACTGGGAATATGTTTGTTTGCCTTTAAGGGCTTAAAAACCCGGCATCTCGGAGTTCACCCGGAAAAGATAAGGGAAAAAAGGGGGTTAGGATAGGGGAAGCGAGATGCTGTGGCAGAGGAGGATAGAGTTGCACGGTTTTCCTACCGTAGTACGTTTGTTGTTGAAGATAACTCAGACCTGATTAGTCTTGGAAGAAGATTCAACCTGTGGAATAAAAGCTTGTTTATATCTTTTTACATTGGAGTCCTGTGGAAGTTTTCCTCTTCAAATTAACGTACATGAGTGAAGCACAGGAAACTGGTCTCATGGCTATACACGTTGTACAGTATTGTTCGTGTATTTCTAAGTTTTGGGCATTTCTTACTTACGGGCACCCCTCGGTCCCATTCTGCCCGGATAAAGGAGGATTGACTGTATTTTATTAAATAGGATCTTCAAATACTAATGTATTTGATTTCTAACCTTACCTACATTTTCAGATTATAGGGTGGATATCAATGAATTACATATTTTTAAACAAAAGACACATGGGAATACAATTAGGGAGAATGAAATTAGCATCACTATACAGCCATGTAATTTTCCAATCCAGCCGCTGCATTGTTTAAATAGCAAATAAACTTGTGCCTATCTGAGCACCTATAGGTGTGCCCATATTAAAATGGAGTCAGGTGCATTGTTGATTATTGCTATGCTGAAGCAAGGAAAGCTCAATTGAACAACTAACAAAAACCTGAGCTGAAGTCAATGGCTCAGCATTTCACTGTCATTTTAAGGGCGCTTTATCAAGATAGTAGCATGTGCCTACATAGGCACGTGCACAACACGCATACAGTGCTTGGGGATGAGCAGCAGAAAACAAACGTGTAATAGATTATAAAAATATTATGATACTATTACTGTGTACGTCAAGATATTTTTTAAAAAATATGACATAGTGATTAGTTATAATATTTATCATAATTAGCTAATTGCAGTAATAATGAATGAAGTAGGCTAATTATTAAAGTAGGACCCCGTATCACACAGTATCTGCTGTTTACCATGGTCTGAAAAAAATGTACCAGAAAAATTCCATAAGAACATAAGAAATTTACAAACGAGTTATCAAACTTGTTTGGGGAGAATTTAACTAATAGCTGAGCGTTGTTAAAATCTTATCTAGCTCTGATTTAAAAGAACCCAGGGTTTTAGCTTCCACTACAGTAGCCGGAAGACTATTCCATGCTCTAACTACATGCTGTGTAAAGAAGTGCTTCCTCAAATTTGTTTTAAAACATTCTCCCACTAATTTCCACTTCTGGCCACGAGTTCTAGTATTTAAACTAATACTGAAATAGCCATTTGGCTGAACAGCATCCAGACCCGTTAGAATCTT
>JABFEA020000098.1:28753536-28766135 GCA_019775915.2 Cyphomyrus plagiostoma | reverse complement strand
ACACACACACACACACACACACACACACACATACACACACACAAATATATATATATATATATATATATATATATATATATATATATGTAACTGAGACATGGGCAACTGTTGGTGAGTCTAGTGCCTTTGCAGAACTTTTGCCTTAGGACTGCTGTTACTTTAATGTACCGCGTACACCTGCCCGAGGTGGAGGAGTTGCTGCCGTTTACAATAGTCAGTATAGGTGTAAACAGATTTCATTGCAAATGCTTTTTTCCAGCTTTGAACTGTTGTTATTTGAAATAGCTTGCTCGCCTCCTATACTGTGCACAGTGATATACGGACCTCCTAAATACAATAAGGATTTTATAAATGAATTTGCTGCATTTTTGGCTGAAGTAATTATAAAATATGACTTTCTTCTTATTGTTGGGGATTTTAATATCCACATGTGCTGTCCAGGAAAACCCATGGCTAAAGATTTTTTTAAACTTATTGACTCTTTTAACTTAGTTCAGTGCATGTCTACACCCACACAAGAGTGTGGCCACACTCTTGATTTGGTTTATTACATACTCTGCCTATTTTTAATTTGGAAGTTTGTGATGTCTCTGCCCAGTAATGCAATGAAAGGGCGTGTCCCTGTTCAGCCCTCTCGTCTGTTTAATCCCCTCACTGCTGCTCAGTTCTCTACCTGCTTTAATCAACACACCGTCCCTGAGACACTGGATAATACGGATGATCTCAGTTCTTGGTTTCACTTGTCAAACTGTCCTAAACACTGTTGCTCCACTTAAGAACAGACACTCCAAGGCCAGGTCTGAACCTTGGCTAAATAATGAAACCTGTGCTGCAAGGCGAGAGTGTCGCAGGGCCGAGCAGAAAAAACAATTTACAGGTGTCTTTTAAAATTTTAAGATACTGCTGGGGTTTATATCAGTCCATTGTAAAAGAAGCAAAGATTAAATATTTTGCTAATATTATTTTGGAAAATTGCCATAGACCTCACATACTGTTTAAGTCAATTGAGATTATTCTGAATGTCCCTTGTGCTCCATGTCTTGAGCACTCTTTTGCAATATGTGAAAAGTTTTTGCATTTTTTCATAAACAAGGTAGTGTTACGTCCCCGGCTCTAGTGGGCGGGACCAGCCAGGTGGAGCCGATCGCCTCCACTTAACATCGACATAAAGGAGGCGATCACCTGGCGTTCGGGGCGAAGTATTGAGCCGATGATTCTCAAAAGCCTTACCGAGCACTCTTTCGTCTCGCGTCTCCCTGCCTTCCCTCTGTCTTGTTACCTGCCTGCGTCTAGACTCCTTGCTTGTTTGCTCCCTCTCTGCAGCCCAGCTCCCGTCCCTGATCGCCCTGTCCAGCCCTGCCCGGTGTCCTGTGTCCATCCTCCCTTTAGTGTGTCTCCCTTGTCTCTCCTCGTCGGACGGATTTCCTGGATATCGACCTTCTCGCCTGCCCCACGACCAAGTCTCTTGCCTAACGATTCCAACCTGATGCTTCCCTTTCTTTGGCTCAATAATAAAAACCCCTTACCTCACATCTCTGGGTCCGAGTTTCTGTTGGGAGACGCAACAGAATACTTCGCCGTAGAAATGGATCCAGCGAGGAACCTGGAGACCTGTATGGCTGCCCTGGAGCAGCTCTTCTCCTCTCAAGCTGCAGAGGTACCCCTGCCTCCCTCTCCACCATGCGCCGCTTCTCCACCGATCGCTATACCTGAACGCTATGACGGCAATCCCGATCATTGTCGCGGTTTCTTGATGCAAGTCGGCATTTACGTGGAAGAGCACCCGGAAATGTTCACGTCTCCAGGCGCGGAGGTACGGTTCACGGTGTCCCTGCTTGTTGGATGCGCTAGACAGTGGGCAGAAGCCTTATGGTCTGACGATAGCACCATACTGCAGTCAGCCCGGGAATTCCACAATGCCTTGTTGGAGGTGTTCAATCACCTCGCGGTCGCACGAAGACCCGGATGGCGGCTTCTGGAGTGCAGGCAAGGAAATCGCACTGCCGTGGATTTCTCATTGGAGTTCAGAACAATCGCTGCAGGACTCCGCTGGCCCAACGACTGCCTGCAGATGATCTTTCTGCGTGCCCTCAACCCGGACCTGCAGGACGAGTTCTCCGCGAGAGGAGAGGCTCCCTCCTTTGACGAACTCGTAAGACAAGCGGTCCGGTTGGACAACACGGTGAGGGATCGTCGGCGTCGACGTCCACCCGTGGAGGCTGAACGACCCGCCGCAGCGGCCCCGGAGCCCATGCATCTGGGGAGATCACCACTCTCCACCGCAGAACGAAGGAGGAGAGTCCAGGGCGGTCTGTGCTTATACTGTGGCGCGGCTGATCACATGCTCGCCACCTGTCCTCTCCGGCCCCAAGCCGAACGCTGACCCAACCCGGTAAGTGCACCCTCGTTCCCCCTCGCCAATTTAACCCAAATTTCTGTTCCTGTTACTCTCAGCTGGGGAGGAGAGAGTGTAGAGGTGCAAGCCCTCTTGGACAGCGGTGCGGCCGGCAACTTCCTGGATGCAGGGATCGTTCGGCGTCTCCGTCTGCCTGTTATTGATCTACCCACGCCTCTCTCGGTTCATGGGGTAACCGGGGAGCGCATAGCTGAGGGGACTATCTACCACCGGACGCATCCCTGCCTGTTACAAGTGGGTGCTGCACACTCGGAGGAGATCGAGTTGTATGTATTGCGCCGGGCGAAGGATCCACTCATCCTGGGTCTTCCCTGGTTGCGCCGCCATAATCCTCGGCTGGGTTGGAGAAAGGGAGAGATCGAGGAGTGGTCCGAGGGGTGTCGCAAGGAATGCCTCTCGCTGCCCTGTAAAGCAACCGGGGTGGAGAGCCCAGAACCCGAAAACCTCGAGGTCGTCCCTTGTGAGTATCGATCCTACCTTGACGTGTTTAGTAAGGAACGAGCTTTCCGCCTGCCCCCCCACCAGGAGAATGACTGCGCCATCGACCTGTTGGAAGGCGCCCGGCTACCTCGCGGACGGCTGTACCCGGTGTCCCTTCAGGAGCAGGACTCCCTGGACACCTACCTTACTGCCGGGTTCTTTTTTATTAAAAAGAAGGATGGAGGTCTCCGCCCGGTGGTGGACTATCGAACGCTGAACGCTGTCCCCGTGAAGAGGAGAGAACTTCTTCCGCTGATCCCCTCTGCCCTAGAACAACTACGCTCAGCTACGGTCTTCATAAAGCTGGATCTTCGCAGCGCTTACAATCTGGTGCGTATTAGAGAAGGGGACAAATGGAAGACCTCATTCATTACCAACAGGGGCTAATATGAGTATCTGGTCATGCCTTACGGATTGGCTAACAGCCCATCGATCTTCCAGGCATTTATGAACTTTGTCTTTTGGGACATGATCGATAAATTCATGGTTGTGTACATTGACGACATCCTGATCTATTCCCCGTCAATGCAGGAGCATGTCCAACATGTCAAACAGGTTCTCCAAAGGCTGCGGGAACATAGTCTTTATGTTAAAGGTGAGAAATGTGAGTTCCATCAGTACCAAGTCCGGTTCCTGGGGTACGTCATTCGCCCAGGGGAGGTGGCAATGGAAGAGCAGAAAACTACCGCCATCCGCGAGTGGCCACGCCCCAGAACTTTAAGAGAGCTACAACGATTCCTGGGTTTCGCTAATTTTTATCGGCGGTTCTTACGTAACTTCACCCAGGTGGCCGCCCCCCTCACATCCCTCACCCGTGGTAAGCCGTCCCGTCTCTCTTGGACCTCTGTGGAGGAAAGTGCTTTTAACCATTTGAAAGATGCCTTCTGTTCAGCTCCCATCCTTAAGCAGCCCTGTCCTGACATACCCTTTGAGGTGGAGTTGGACACCTCGGAGGCCAGCGTGGGCGCCGTCCTGATCCAACGGGACCCGCAAACAGGACAGCGCCACCCCTGCGCTTACTTTTCTCGTAAGCTGTCCCCGGCTGAGCGCAACTACGAGGTGGGGGAGCGCGAACTCCTCGCCATGAAGTTGGCCTTGGAAGAATGGCGGCACTGGTTAGAGGGAGCCAGACATCCCTTCCTGGTACTGACCGACCATAACCTGGAGTACCTCCAGTCCGCCAAACGACTCTCCGCCCGACAGGCTCGGTGGGCCCAGTGGTTTGCCCGTTTCACCTTTCGGGTGAGCTACCTACCCGGAGGACGGAACGTCAAAGCCGATGCCCTGTCGCGGCAGTTCAACCCCCCCGAGAGCGAGGAGAGGACTTCCCCTCTGCTGCACCCTGCCTGCTTTGTGGCTACCATTACATGGGGTTTGGAGGAAAGGATCCAAGCAGCCAACGACCAAAGACGAACCCATCCAGATCGCCCCCCGGGTAGGTTGTATGTGCCCCTAAGCTTAAGGCCCGAACTACTATCCTGGGTACATGCCCAACCGGGAACGGGACACCCAGGGATCAAAGCCACCCTACGGCTTGTCGAGCGACAGTACTGGTGGCCAGGGTGGCGTCGGGAGGTACAGGCTTTCATGCAGAGTTGCAGGGATTGCGCCCAGTGCAAGGGTCCTAATCAGGCCCCCTCTGGACTGCTGCAGCTCCTGCCTATACCCAACCGTCCTTGGTCTCATATCGCGATGGATTTCATCACTGATCTCCTGCGATCAGAAGGGAAGACTGTAATAATAACGATAGTTGACAGGTTTTCCAAGATGTGTAGGTTGGTGGCACTACCCAAGCTACCTACAGCAGCGGAGTTATCTGAGGTGTTGATCAATGAGTTGTTTCGCTTCACAGGCATTCCTGAGGACCTGGTGTCGGACCGGGGACCACAATTCGCTTCCCGTGTGTTCCGGGAGTTCTGCTTAAAACGAAATATCACCTTGAGCCTCACTTCGGCCTACCACCCCCAGTCCAACGGCCTAGCAGAGAGAACCAACAGGGAGGTGGCCAAAGTGTTAAGGCTGTTGTCCCGATCCGAACCTGACAAATGGGCTCAGGCTCTCGTGTGGGTAGAGTACTCCATAAACTCACGGATCAACCCGGCCACCAACCTCTCCCCTTTCAGTGTGTGTTGGGGTTCCAGCCTCCCCTCTTCCCATGGGACTCGCCCGTCAGCTCCGTACCCTCGGTGGAGGAGTGGTACCAAGAAAGCCGGAAGACCTGGAGGTCAATTCAGCAGGTGCTGCAGTCCCGGGCCGGGACGATGAAGACCCAGGCCGACCGGCGTCGACGACCCGCGTTCCCGTTTCGCGTGGGGCAGAAGGTATGGTTATCTACCAAGAACCTGCGAATACCGGGATGCCGTAAATTTACAGCCAGGTATATTGGCCCTTTTCCAGTGGCACAACGCGTGGGGCTGGTCTCCGTACGTCTCCAGCTACCTAAAGTGTACCGCATTTCCCCGACTTTTCATGTGTCAATACTCAAGCCAGTGCGGTACAGCAACCTACGACCGGAGACTCAGCCCCCCGATGACACACCCCCCGTGTCCCCCGCCGCGTCGGTCGACAAGGTCTCCAACATTGTGGACTCCTGCCGACGACGGGGGCGCCTGCAATATCTCGTCAACTGGGAAGGAGCCGGTCCGGAGGAACGGAGCTGGGTGTCAGTGCAAGAGGTGCAAGTCCCGGCTCTTTCCTCCGCGTTCCACCTTGCCCATCCTTACAAACCAGCCCCCCGTACCCGGGGACGCCCCCGTAAGCGACGACGGCCTCCAGGAGGCGATGATTCTCAGAAGCCTTACCGAGCACTCTTTCGTCTCGCATCTCCCTGCCTTCCCTCTGTCTTGTTACCTGCCTGCGTCTAGACTCCTTGCTTGTTTGCTCCCTCTCCGCAGCCCAACTCCCATCCCTGATCGCCCTGTCCTGCCCTGCCCTGCCCGGTGTCCTATGTCCATCCTCCCTTTGGTGTGTCTCCCTTGTCTCTCCTCGTCGGACCGATTTCCTGGATATCGACCTTCTCGCCTGCCCCACGACCAAGTCTCTTGCCTAACGAATCCAACCTGACGCTTCCCTTTCTTTGGCTCAATAATAAAAACCCCTTACCTCGCATCTCTGGGTCTGAATTTCTGTTGGGAGACGCAACAGGTAGCCTCAACTAGGGCACAGATAATTCCGCCCTCATCTGACCCCTCTGCTCCTCAAATTTGCTCGGCTGTATTCCAGCAGTTTGAGAATGCTCAGCTACAGGAGGTGGTGGGTCACCTAAAGCCTTCAGGCTCACCTTAGACACTGTTCCCCCTCACTTTTTGAAAGAAGTTCTTTCTACTGTAGGCTCAATAATTTTAACCATTATAAATAACAGTCTTACATCAGGGGTGGTACCTAAAAATTTCAAACACTTCTCAAAAAACCTGGACTAGATGCAGATTTCCCTGCAAGCTTTAGACCAATATCCGAGTTGCTTTTCTTATCTAAAGTTCTGGAAAAAATAGTGTATAATCAGATCATTTCACCCCTGAATGCACACAACATCCAGGAGGTTTTTCAATGTGGTTTTAAAGCAATGCACAGCACTGAATCTGCACTTTTAAGAGTTTTTAATGATATTCTTTTATCATGTGACTCCGGGGACAGTGTGGTTCTTATTTTACTTCATTTAAGTGCTGCATTTGATACTGTGGACCATGAGATTTTAATCTCGCGTTTGGAAAATTGTGTTGGCATAACAGGTGTGGCTTTGAAATGGTTTAGGTCTTACTTAAAAGATTGAACCTTTCCGGTTCGTCTAGGTAATTGTGAGTCCTCCCGCGCTCCACTGTCTCATGGAGTCCCGCAGGGTTCCATCTTGGGCCCAGTTTTGTTCTCTCTTTATCTGCTCCCCCGAGCTCAATTCTCTGGAGACATGGTGTCTCCTTTCACTGTTACGCATATGACTGCCAGATCTATGTTCCCCTTAAAAGGAAGGATTGGCTGTCTGTGATCTCTCTGCAAGCATGTTTGGAGGACATCAAATCTTGGATGGTGTTAAATTTTCTTTGTTTTAATGATTCGAAGACTGAGGTGATGGTGTTTGGACCTGGTTCTGCAGGCAGTCTCTCTGTCAATTTGAAAACTCTGTAATCATTCCGCAAACCAGAGATTGTAAATTTGGGTTTTAAAATGGATCCTGAATTGAAGCTTGAAAGCCAGATTCGATCAGTGTTCAGCTTCTTTTACCTGAGGCAGCTGGCCAAAAATAAGCAGTTTTTTGCATGACAGCCCTTTGAAACAGTAATCCATACCTTTGTAACCACTTGGCTGGATTACTGCAATGCACTTTATTTTGGGGTGAGTCAGTCGTCTGTTTCTCAGCTGCAACTTGTTCAAAATGCTGCTGCACGTCTTTTAACTGGCACTCGCAAATATGAGCATGTCACCCCAGTTCTAAGTTCTCTTCACTGGCTGCCTGTGCATTTTAAGATACAATTTTAATTGCTTTTATTTGTTTATAAGTGTCTGGTGTTGCCCCTCTGTACCTTTCTGAGCTCCTTCATCCATATACACCTTCTCAGTCTCTCAGGTCAGCTGACCAGCTCCTTCTGAGGGTGCCTAGGACTGTTTTTAAATCACTTCTCAAAACACATTTGTTCAATGTGGCTTTTGGTACAGCATGACATGTTGACATTTGTTTTTTATTTTTATTTAATTTATTTTAATTTTAATGTATTTTAGATGTGATTTTAGTTTATTTTTGACTTTTATTCTTATTCTAATACACTTGTAGCATTTTGGTGAACTTGAACTGTGAAAAGTGCGTTATAAATAAAGTTGCCAGTGCCATTGTGTGTGATTATTATATATTTATATGATGTTACACAACTGCGTATTTGTACGCGACTGGCTGTGAAAGTAGTTTGTTAGTTGCGCATGACTCACCGTGAGTCTGACCAATCAGCGCTGGAACCATTGTAGTTCGAACACACCCCCGGTCATTAATGTCCATCTTGTTTCTAATGAGTCGTGGGTGCGTTTCCCGAACAATGATGGACGTTAGCATTAATGGTGCATCGTACTATGGTAGTTCAAACTAACCAACATCCGAACAATGACTGTTTCCCAAAACCGTTGTTCCAAAGTAGTTCGAACAACGTTAGTTAGTTCGAACTACAGTAGTTCCACCGCTGATTGGTCAGACTCGCGGCGAGTTGTGCGCAACAACTAACAAGCTACTTTTACAGCTGGTCGCGTACAAAAACTCGCAAACTCTGTAAAATATATAATAATCACTAATACTGTATACAGGGTCAAGATGTGTTTCCTGCTTGGCCTTCTGCCTGTTGCACCTCCTGCAGTGCACTTTGGGTCAGATGTGGGATTGTCAGCTGGTGCCACCTTTCACTGATCTTTTGCCCCCTAAGCAGTACATCTCCAGGTGGGGGAGCAAGTGGTTACCTCGGGACGTCTCCCTACCACTCCCTGTATCTGACCCTATTTGGGTGTCTGTCCCCACATATTGTCTTACAGCTGCCAACCGGAGGAAACAGAAAAAGTGAAAGGAGAGGAGACTAGCAGAAGCCCCAACGATCTTCCTGGGGGCCTGCTCTCTCTCCACAGGGCTCACCCCAGACATCCGCCCCGCCTCGCTTGTGCAAGTGCCTGAAGCTCACATTGCTGCCACAGAGCTGCCGCCGGTAGCAGCTTAGAGCTTCAGGGAGGCACGTCTAGCTAATCAGGGAGCCAGGGCAATATGGGATGCTATCCCGCATTTCCAAAGAGCTCTTAAAGGGGCAATGCCTACTCTTACAGCACCAACACTGGTGGCAATAATTGATGTCCCTGTTCTGCCTGTCATTCTGGACCTCCCTGTTCTGCTCATCCTGCCTGACCTGCCGGACCTGGAGGCCAATGTACCGGCACCAGTGGTGTCAGTCCTGGAGGAGGACGCACTGCCCAGTGAGGTTCCTGGCACTGCCTGCTGCTCCGCCTGAGGCCCCGCCTCCACCTGCTGCTCCACCCGAGGCTCTGCCTCTGCCTGCTTCACCTTGGCCTAGGATCCGCTCGCACCCGAGGTCCCGGCCCAGGCTTCACCCATGGCCCAGTTCAGGCTCCACCCGTGCCTGTGGTCCCGGCTCCGCCCATCCTGTTTCCTGTCCAAACTCCCACGCCACCTGTCCCTGAGGATGTCCCAGACTGTCAGAACACTGCTCCTTCCCCCTTGGGGGAGGAGGAGCTCAAATGGAATCCCTCAGGGATTTTCCTGATGGTCCAAATGGAGCCCTACAGGGGACGGTGTCCTCCACCATCGCCCCAGTGTGGTGGATCCCGGCCAGGTCCCCACCTTTCAATGTTCCGAAAGGGAAGAGGACACATGTGCAGGGGCTTGGACCTAGGCTCACCTTGGCTGGGGCTCGGGGGGGGGGGGCATTAACCCCTGCGGGTCTTCCGGCTCCTGTTTGGTGGTCGCCTGCGGGTCCCCCTCTGCTGACTCGTCACCCACCTCCACCGCCTTGTCAATCACCTGCCGGTTCCCCCACCTTTGCTCTTCAGTCACTTGTGGCTCCCCCCACTGAGGTTTGCCTTTTCCGGCTGTGGCTGCACAGACTCCTGGTGCGGCTGCTCCTCCCTCCTCACCTGCACCGTGGTCCCCTCCGACTCCTTTCTCGCCTGCCCCAACTGTCCCTCCACTTACCTCCTCGCCCTGTGTGAAGTCTCCTTTGGCTTTGGCCTCACGGTTGCCTGCAGCCCCTCCGGGTGCCACTCCTCGCCCACTGCGGTTCTCTTGGGCTCCCCATTGTCTGCTCCGTGTGCTATGCCCCCCCTCATTACCTCAAGTGAATTCCTTATTGTTCTCAGCTGTTCTACATTTCCGTCCCTTAGTCATGTGTATTTAAGTCCACGTCAGTACTTGTATACCCAGATCCGTCATTAACGTTTGTCCTTCACTGCTCCCTGGTTTATTAATAAACCCCGTTTTTGTGATCCTTGTCTCTGGAATCTGCTTCCCTGCTTGGGCAGTGGACCTGGCACAACAGCTGCCAAACAAAAGCCATAAAATTAAAGTAAAATATTGTAATTCAAATTAATTTAAAAAAGTTAAATTGAGTGAAGTGTGCATACCCTTCTCTTCGCTGTGCTTGAATGCCCAGCCTGACACTGTTGATCTTTCTTAGCATAATTCACTGTGAGTAGATGTCTAGCTATAGCCTATAACCTCTAAAAGGAATGGCATCCATTTCTAGTGAATTATGCTAGGCAAATGGTGTCAGACTGGGCATTGCAAAAAGAGAGAAGAGAAGCATATGCACCCTCTTATGTAACTCTGGGGTTGACTGCAAATGAGCAAATCAAAAAGGTGATGTTTTCCTTTAACATAAGCTCAAGACACACTTATTTTAGAAAACAAAACTGATAAAACCCTAAAGAATTATAACAGTGCAATACAAGTATGCCCATGGCACTAAATACAATGCAAAGATTCAGTTTTGTAGAATTAGGCCTACAGTACAATACCTAACTGAGAAACATTTAGTATGGTATAGACCTGTAGTTTTTAAACTGGTGAACAAGTGTGGGAGTGGTTGGGAGGGCCCACAGCAAATGCCTCCCGCAACATTATTCAAAGTTTAAAAGTTTAAAGTTTGCTTCTTACCTCCCTGTCAGTTGGACCACCAACATGCAACACAAATCCGGGACATTTTTGCAGAGGTGTAGCTTGTGAGCCCTCCTGACCAAACATACAGCAAAACCGTGAAAGGTGACAATACATTGTACCCCATAGAGTTATTCTCTTCCAAACTGGCAGTAGTCCACTGGATCTTTGGTGCATCAAGGAGGGGTGGGAGAGAGAAGACAAGAACATTAAAATTTAACATTTAACAGAAAAGGTTAATTTTGGTAAAATAAAACAACAACAACAACAATAAATGTTTCTATTTTGAGGTGAAGAGATGGGACTCACCTAATATATACCAAAACATAATGAAAATCATCTGGTCCTTACCAGGTTCTAAAATAAATCTAACCACAAGTGTAGATTGTGTATGTTGTGCTGAGTGAAATTCCTTCTTCTTATGTAAGCATACATGACCAATAAAACTGATTCTCATTCTTAATCCCCAGCTACTCATATAGTGGATTGTGTTTGGTGAATGTGCAGTACAGGGCTTGTACCACAGGGTGACAGCAAAGTCTTCGCCAAGTCAATATGTAATACTTGGAGATAAAGGGCTTTTGTACATGTTATTTTGCAAACAATCACTGCAATCAATTCTGTTTCTGTCACTTCTTGTGTTTAAAGGCATAATATTTCACCCACCTTGTATTCATCAATCTGTTGTTTATTTAAATTCAATTTGCAGGTGGATCGGTTAAGATACATCATTCATCAATCTGTGCCTGAATTGTGAGCAAATTAGCAATGAATGGAATAATGGAATGATATATATATATATATATATATATATATATATATATCTGTGTATTCTGTGTTTGTACATATCTATTATGACATATATTATTCATTCATGAATTCGCTTTGGTATGTATAGTTAACAGTAAATGCAGTGAGCCCATTTTGATTCTTTAGGTTGTGCATAACAGATTGGAAATAGACTTTTCAGCAAGTAAATACACACAGTGGGTCCCCGGTATGTTTCTCGTTAACTTTATTGAGGCAGAACATTTAAAGTTTAAAGGTTGAAACTATGCTTTTAATTTTTTCGGATTGTCATAATTGATTTGGCTACAACAATGTTCTCAGTATAAAATGACCAAAATAGGTGTTTCTGACGAAGTACACCTTCTTAATGCCAGCTATTAATTTGAGGAGGGGGCTTGTGTCCTCTTCATGGCCCATGTTTGTCTGTATGCCAGTTCTCCTCCAGATGACTGACGAATGATGTCTGCAGCTGCAAATATGGTTTCCTGCTGAATCAACTAAATGAGGAGTATCAAGATACCTTTTCCTGTTGAGTGCGAATTGGTATTAATCGTACTTGAAAAAAATATGTTTTAGAATATTAAAACAACAGTAGTGATGTAAGGTGAGGGACAGGAAGGTATTACAATTGTCTAACGTAGCACTGTGCTGTTTTTTGTAAAACATTGCAGTGTATGCCATAAATTAAAATGTAGAGCCATAGAATAAATAATCTTGTAAAGAGTACAGCTAATGTGAATTGAACCTGTAGCTACATAAGATGCCAGTCAATGAAGACAATGGACATAACAGCAGACTGACAAAGGTGTGTTTCTGGCAGTCAAAGTTGGTTGTCAAATTTGGGCCATTAAGCTCATAAATGGTTTTTCAGGCTTACAAGTACAGGTACAAAGTTAAGAGAATACAGCATTATGTGAATGGTTATACAAAACTAGTTGGAGCTTACTTTGTTTGATCAGAATTTTAATTTATTTGCTTGCTTATTTTTTATTATAGCAATACAGACATTCAGGCAAAGAAATTCAGGTAAAGGAAAGGTATCATTTCAAAATACAAACTAAAAGAATAATCTGAAAAGAGCAGTTGTGCGACCAAGAAGACACTGAGTCTGCTCTTGATAGTGATGAGTACAGTAGTACCTTGGTTCTTGACTTACTAGAACTCAAATTTCTTGAAAGTCAAACAAACCAGTTTGACCTATAACTCCATTTGAATATCAGAAGTCGAACCTTGAACGCTGACCTAATATAAATTGTACACGCCAGGAAATGAGTCATACTACAATGC
>JABFEA020000098.1:28710916-28728181 GCA_019775915.2 Cyphomyrus plagiostoma | reverse complement strand
CCGGAACGTCACACCTCCATGATTTTTAAGGACAGCACCATGTCTTCTAGGCATGGAATGAACAAGTTGGCGACATATTGCAACATCTATCTTGTTCCAGCCTTCAAGAATAACTTCTTTTACAGCCTGGATGCTGGATGGACAGTGACGCTCTTCAGAATTCCCCATAGATGCCCAGTTGGGTTCATATCAGGAGACATACTTGGCCACTGAATCACTTTCACTCTGTTCTTCTTCAGAAATTCAACAGTGGCCTTAGCTGTGTGTTTTGCGTCATTGCCATGTTGGAAAAGTGCAGGATGACCAAGGGCAAGGAGTGAAGGTAGCATCTTCTCTCTCAATATAGAGCAGCACATCTGTGAAAAGGGCACAGAGTGAAGGTAGCATCTTCTCTCTCAATATAGAGCAGTACATCTGTGAAAAGTGCACGTTGACCAAGGGCACAGAGTGAAGGTAGCACCTTCTCTCTCAATATAGAGCAGTACCTCTGTGAATTCATGATACCATCAATAAAATGCAGCTCCCTGACACCAGCAGCACTCATGCAGCCCCACATAAGGACCCTGCCACCACCATGTTTCACTGTAGGCACCATGTGTTCTTCTTTGTACTCCTCACCTTTGCAACACCATACAGTTTTGAAGCCATCAGCTACAGAAACATTTATCTTGGTCTCTTTCACTCCAGAGTATCTTCATCTTCTTCAGCATGGGCCCTGGCAAGTTCTGGCTTTAGGAGAGGCTTTCTTAGTGGACGACACTCATGCATGCCATTCCTCTGCAGTGTAACACTCACTCTACTTTGACTTTGCTTCTTTAGCTCACTGCAGGGAACATGCATGGTGATTTTCTTCAACCCTTCTCATCAGAAGACGCTCCCATCAAGGTGTTAACTTCTATGGACGGCCTGGACGTCTCTGTGAGATGGTTGCAATTCCATCTTTCTTAAATTTTTGTATCACTTTTGCTGGAGTATTTTGACTGATAAGTACAGCTTTGCTGATCTTCTTCACCTTTCTTGTGTAAAGAAACTATTTTCTTTCTCCGGTCTTGTTACTTTTCTCTTCCATGTGGTGCCATCGCTGAGAGCATGGAATGGGAAAGGGTTTCTGTGTTAAATAACGCCCTTTTACAGTCAAAATGCCTGTTTAATGAATAATGAGACTCACCTGTGGTTGGTTTCTGGTTAATTAGAATTTTGTAGTCTAAAATTTAGGTTTGCCCCAGAGGCTTTCAATGGGATGTACTCCTTGTTGCAACATGGTCTTGAATGAATTTGTTAGGATATTTACTTTTTTTGTGTGAGCAAATTAGCAAATTATGTTTGCAATCAATGGCCCACATTTGTGGGAGTATTTTGTAGTATAGTATCCCATAGAAAATGTTGATTATGAAAGTAAACTTAAGGTTTTCTGACAAATATGTTGGGGGTGTACTCATTTATGCTGAGCACTGTACTATTTCTATATACTATAGTGTTATTGAATTCTAATATATTAACGATATAATCACATGCATTTTCTATTGTAACATTCCCTTCCGAATTAATGTTAAAAAAGTTTTGTTTCATTTTCGGTTTTCTGAACGCTTCAATATTGCGTTTGACCGTGCGACGTTTGGCCAGTAACTTAATACAGCCCCCCCGGATCGCGTAGTGGCAGAAAGGATCATATATATGCGACACGCGCATATTTAGGAGCTTCTCCTCCCAAAGTCTGGAGTTATGCCAATGGGAAATTATACTTAACTGAAAAAAGCGCGCACCTATGCACTTTTGTGCTAATTTATAACCTATAATATAGTTTTATTTTGTAATATTGACCAAGTAGCCTATTCTTCTTTCTGTTATTATTATTATTATTATTGTTAGATAGCTATTTTTACTGTTGTTATCGTTGTTGTCTAAAGAGGAGCGTCAGTGTGTTTTTTCTGATATATTTCGGGTGACCTCTGTGTCTCTGTGACAGAACAGCAGTCACAAGTTCAAATATAGAATAATGTAGAAAATAACGAGTGGCTCGTATCGCTCCTTTATTTACGAACAAGATTAGGAACTGTATTAGTTACCGAGGGTTTCGGGAAAAACTCACTATATAACGAAAGATTTTAAGTACGAGATAACAAAGTACTTAGCGGAACCCTTCATGAAACGCACCCGGATTCATTATACAGCAGCGTTTTGACAAGAAACTAACAGTTAGTCGATTAATTATAATCGAACGAATAAGGCAGTTATGTTCATAACTACAGTGTTTAAATGAAATATATCTTTAACAGATTGAGAAGTATTATATTATTTGTTTTGTAAAGAAAAACAACAGACCTTCCAAAAACAAAAAATCACCGACGACGATGACCACAGCGACATAAATTTTTAAAAAAGAATTAACAAATACATAATTATTATCAATTTCATTTAGAATTTGAAAAGCGCTGAAGTCTTACGTTTGTTCAAATAGTATGTCATTCTCCTACAATTCATTCTAAATCTACATCAAATTATTTACGCTTTACTGTGGTGGGCATTATAGACCTACTTTGGTTTTATAAAAAAGAACATTTGTCGATAATTTATGATTGTTTTGCTTTATGGTATATACGATCTACACAACAAACGAAGATATGCTCAAAAAATGAATATACAAAACCATATAAAATTGTATATATTTTTTTTCGATTTAAATAAAGGTATGTCAAACTGTTCACTGTGCTCCACAATCGAAATTGTGTATTAAATTGCACCGTAAACACGCACACTCTACGTTTAAATAATCGCTAAGGTATTGTAGTTGATTTGAATATATTCAACACGTTTTTAAATAACAAGAACTCAAATTATTTTATTCGCAAACGTTTTTTTTAGTTTTACCTTACTATCAAAATAAACAACTTTTTATTAAAGTTAAAGTTTTCATTATTTTCTAGGAGGTGTGAGAGGGACTGACACATGGTCATGGAAGCAAGCAGTCTATGATCAGCCCAACCTACTCCATGGGTTATGGCTGTTCCCAGCCACCCAGACTACAGCGCTTCAGGCAGTAAGTAACAGCCTGGGTGGTTCACAGAGCTGATTAAAAGTACCTCAAATTCAGCACCTTATTTATTATCTCATATTAGGAGGTCAGCCGCATTTATGGAGGAATGTGAGTCATTAAAGTTTGGCTGAAATATACTATAGGAAATATGGAAGTATGACACAGGGTTCACGAGAAAATCTATGACACTAGCACAGTCATTTAGCACATTAGTTTTAAACTATTTTAGATTTACTGTTTATTTTGTGTCATTTTATATATTTCTAGAGAGAAAAAAAACAAGTTCATGCATGTCCAATAAAAAATTAAAATGCTACTTATATTAACCCATGTGACAATACAGACAACTAAAAATAACATGATTATTTATACTTTAATTTTTTTTTTAATCTATGGAAAAAAATGAGAACAGCAGTAAATTAATAGAAAAATCAAACAATGCATAAATGTATATTCTATTAATACACATGTGAATAATGGACAATACAATCAAAGCTGTTTTATTTCAAGCTCTAACATACACAAATACATACAGTACTGTGCAAACGCCTTGAACCCATTGTTTCCCAGGATAGGCTCCAAACCCTCACAACCCAGATATGTCATATTAAAAATGAATGAATAAGTGAGTGAGTGAGTGATTCAGTGAGTAAATGAACATAATCCAAACATAATATCCTTCCACACAGTGCTGTGTATCAAGCTGGCATCTCAGGATAAGGCCATGGAGAAGATTACTATGCATATATTAACTGATATGCCTCTAAAGCAGCAGCATGGTGGCACTGTGCTTAGCACTGTTGCCTCACACCTCTGGGACCAGGTTTTGAGTCTCTGCCCTGCCTCTACATGTATGGATGTTTGCATACATGTTCTCCCTGCCTCATTGTAAGCTTTCCTCCAGTTTCTCCCCACCATCGTAAAACATTGTGAAGTAAATCACCAAATCATTCCAAGGTGAGTCACCGAGTTGTGTGCATAGTGTATGTGACATGTCATGGGTTGGTGGCCCATTCTGGGATATTCCCTGCCTTGTGCCTATAGCTTATTGGTATAGGCTGGAGACTGCTCTGACCTTATATAGGACAAGTGGGTTTAGAAAACGGATAGTTAGACCAGTTAGTGGCATTTTTTGACAAGGTCATTGAAAAAAAAAAGCTTAGGCATATATTAACTAATGTGCCTTCAGACCACATCCTGTGCAGCTTTCTACATATATAAGCAGGCAACTGGCATTCATGCATCCATCCATTTTCCAAACCACTTACCCTTCCGGGTCAGGGGGTCCAGAGCCTATCTCAGAAGCTATGGGCACAAGACAGGAAACAACCCAGGACAGAGGGCCAGCCCATCACAGAGTACACACCATTCACTCACACATGCACACCTATGCATGGGCAACCTAGTGACTCCAATTAGCCTTAGCATGTCTTTGGACTGTGGGGAGGAAACCAGAGTACCCAGAGGAAACCCCACACACATAACCCAGGAGGAGACTCAAACCCTGGACTCAGAGGTGTGAGGCGACAGTACCAACCGCTGCACCACCATGCCATTCACTGGCATTCCTGTTAAACAGTTTTTTGAGTAGTTTTATTGAAGCTGGAGAATTTGGACTGTGCCCTTAGGAAGTTGCAGAATTAAAAATTGTTTTGTTGCACTGTGACATGAAATAGTGTCATATGACATTCTGTGTTAGGTCATAGTCCCCCTTTTTAATTTGAATTGCACCTTCTCCGTTATCTGGCTGTGTAGGTCGCATAACATTTCTGCCATGTCTTTTTTGTTTTTATTTTTTGGTGGCACTTGCATGTATTCAGCCCCCCAGCTTATAACCAATACCACAGAAGTGTCTACGATATTTTCTATAATAGAATATCTTCACTGTCATTGTTCATGTGCAATGGAACCAATGCTACATCTCGTAGTAGATAAATTAAAATTAGGCAAAGAAAAGCATAATGAAGATTAATAAAATAAGCGTGTGCAATTATTATTATTATTGTTATAATATTGTTAATGGATTGATTGTTATGATATTGTTAATGGATTGATTGTTATGATATTGTTAATTGGTTGAGTGATTGATTGATTGTTATGATATTGTTAATTGATTGAGTGATTGATTGATTGTTATGATATTGTTAATTTGAATGTCATGTTTCTCTTGTATTTTGTTTAGTCTGTATGTGGCCTGTATATGATCACACTGACTGCATATTTGACAGTGCATTGAAAAAGCTGTGAAGGAACAGATATGCAGGCACATCCATGTTGAGAAGTAATATCCCTTTTCAGGGGGAGCGTTTTGTGATGCTGTAGTTTGCTTCTTAGGTCCCCCTGAGGTTCTTCTTCTTCTTTAGTGTTGTACACTCTTACTAGTCTGATTTAGCATCCATAAGGCCTGAGACTACATAAAAGCAATTGTACTTCAGTTGTACTGACATATATGTTCTTCCAGACTATACTCCATTGCCATTGCAGCACAGAAACTTCATATAACCACCGAATGTGGTGCCTTCAGTCTATGGTTGCAAGTTGAAGTCCTGCCCATGGCTCCTCATCCAAGTGGAGTTTGTATGTTCTTGCCAAGGTTAAATAATCTACATCCAACACACTGCCATATGGAGCAGCAAGATTAATCTGGATCTCTCAAACCCTGCACATAACCTGTTCCAGTTTTTTCCTTATGGCAGACTACTAAGATCCCAACTGACATAAATATCTCCTTTATCAGGATAGGTATCTGAACATTCAAGATGTTACTGGCATACTCTCTAACTACGTATAATGACCTTACTCATGTAAAGTGCATCCCCCTCACAACGTTAATTGACTTATGAATACCCATTGTGCATATGGTATTAATCCATCAACCAATCCAGCTTCTAACTATTCATCCTGCACAGAGTGTATAACCAGTCCTGTGCCCTATGCTTGGGACACCATATGTCTTAACCAACAATTTCTGTAATCTTTACAAATACAACGTCATATTATATTTATATATTCTAATATAAAAATAAATGTATATATCGACTCCTCTCCCTCATTCTGATCATTTCCAAATAGAAGTTACATTACTTCATTTTTTCGTTTCACGCATGACAAGTTTTGATTTGAAATGATTACATCTATTGCAATGTATTATAATGCGTGGGGTCGTAAACTATTGCTTAAAGGTAATTGTTTCAAACGTAAATTGAAAACATATACTGTCTACATCATTTATACATTCATTCAACGCGGAATTAAACTTTGTATGCGTTAAAAACATTCTAAGGCGTATCCCAAATCAGCAACTCTTGTTTATTTTATTACACGAATGAAAAATTGTTCGAAAAAAAAACTATTTAAATGATAGTCTTTGATTATATAACTGATTCTTTAATGCTTATACTAACTTCCCACCCGAACCTTTAAAGATTTTGCTAGGTATACCCTCACCCAACTTCCAGAATTAAAGATGTACATCGCATTAATAAAATCGAGTATACATCTTGCAAAAGCAGAATGTTGCATCAGTATCCATCGAACCTGTACCCAGCGGCTTGTATCGTTTTGTTTGCTTGATTCATATTCTACCATTCATTTCTCATCTTCAAATCATCCTTTAAGGAATAAAATGATTACTGGGGAAATGGCAAAACGTTTAAAATTGAAATAGTATTATTTTCTTTGTAGTTTCAGAATTCGTATTTAAATTGTTTTTTTTTATAAACGGATCCATCTATAATAAAGCAGTAGGCTATTTACTGTCATACTTACATTCTGGTGCAGTGACAAACGGTGGTTTTAATGACATTTCTGACTTCTTATCTATTAAGTATTTTTAACCCAGAACGGTTAGGAACTGTATTAAATTGCTTTTACATTGCTTTCTCAGGAATCGATCTATTAACCCACGTAACTCAACGAAATAATTTTACAGACGAGGTTCTTGGTTTATCTGTGCGGAAATTAACAGCTTTAAGGGCGACATACCGATATTTTGAAGACGAACATAGTACACATGCCTTATGTGAATTCAGGGCTTCCCTTTGCCATTTAATGGTCTACTAACACATATTTCTATTCAATTTGCTTTGGGCCTAGAAAAATTAAGAAAAATACTATGATCGCCTACTTATAGTTTTCACCTAACGATTTTGATCCATTATAGCTCATTCATAGTCGATTTAAACACGCATACATATATTACATTTAAAAAGTAGTCTACTATTGAATATAGAGATTGACACCTTTTCATTGTAGAATAGCTTTTAAATATGCCACGCTCTAGCTTTTGTAACATGACATCTGGCAGGACATTTAACGGATATTAAGGGATATTTAAGAGGTATTAAGCTTTGCCAAGCTTCATTGGTTACGTAGGTTAAACGATATAACCTCCAAGACTGTAGAACAAATTTCTGGAATATACAGCACCGCAATGCCTGCAGCCAGTTTGAATGTAAAAAAGCAATCGTTATCGGAACAACGTTCGGACAACATTAGAGAAAAGCAGGGATTGTATCTCATAATGCTAATGTCAATCTAATTACATTTCTATAGAAATTATAATACAATATCCTTAGATGTATGTAGTAGCACATTTTGAATTCCTTGAATTCACTAAATGCAGACTAGGAGATGTCCAACGTCCTACATCTTCATATCGACTGTTTTTGTTTCAGTGCAAATTCAGCCTTTAGACAATTAATTGGCGAAGTCGTAAACTTGACCTTACTTCTACGGCTACCGTCTGGCTGGTTTGTTTGTTCCTGATTGGAACCCTTAAAGAGGCTAGACTTTTAACTTTAAACTTGGCCTTGACCTTGAGGGCTATGTCTGACCTGTATGTAAAGAAGCTTGAGGAAAAGAAATGGGGAGGTGGGTACAAAGGTTACCAAGTGCATCCTTTCGAAATGGGTGGTCGGAGCTATGGTAGACGCAGATTGTGCCGTACCCCACAATGGAAGCACTTAAAATTATAAACACTGATGCAGGCGGGCACACCTCAGTTGTGCCTCGCTTTGTGGATACTGCCTTTTGCGCCTCCGACTCATTAGATACATCCGAACCAATATCGAAACCAAAAATAGGAAAAAAACTGAAAACAAAAATGAAAATGGGTCGATCCATCGACTTTATAACCTACAAATAAGTCACACAAGTTGTTACTTAAGATATTTACACAAAAACGTTTCATTTTAATATGAAATTGACATGTAGTCAGTTTTACAGTTTCAAAAGTAGATTAATACAAAACCCAAATACAATTTATCATTTGCTACATTTAACTGTATAAGCATAACAATAGGGATGATTCATTTTATACTTGTGCCAAATATTAACATAATTTCCCAGTTACCTGATTTCCTAATTTTTGCCGAAATTATGTGTAAAAATTAACTTGTTCTTAATCAGTAATGACAATCGAGAACGTTTAATATTTAATATAATCCTTATACAAAACAACAAAAAAAATCTTTATTTTAATGTCTATGTAATACTTTGTATTCAGCACGCTGAAAGTAGGCCTATTTTTAATAGTTATATATTGTAGGCAATATTAAAATAAATCTAAAATGAATGTTCCATTCGTAAGTTAATTTAGTAACTCTAAGTAACATAATGTTTGAAAATTCTGTTAAAACACATATTCGGCTGATCTTGCAAAGTATATTGCTGAAATAAAGAAATATTTGAAGATTTGTAAATAATAATAATAAGAACAACAACAACAAACTGAATCATTATATATGTTATCATCGGGATAAGATTTTTTTGGTATTTGACATTTTAAATGCAAAATACAGTCTTAGTTACGCAGTGCTGTTTTGTGACGCTACTCTTTGCACCACACACACGCACACATATATATGTGTATATATACATGATACTAAGGTCCGATAGGCTCTCCTCCATGTTAAAACTTGCCAGAAGGTTGATATTTTCAGATGCTGCATATTTCAGACAAATGAGCAGATCTTCTATTGCATTTTGGTGCTTTCGTGCCATATAAAGATATTTAGGCTCATGTGCTGATCCGTTTTCCATAACCGTTTATTTAATGCACAGCTGGTCCAAGTGAGCTCTGGTAGGAGCCGGGGCAAATCATAGGTGGGGTTCCTACCAAGGCACGCCGTCTCCCACACTTATACACACTAAAGACAATTTATAGACAATGATTTACATCAAGCATAATTTTGGGGACTCGGGGGAAGCCGTAGTACTCAGAAAAACACCCACAAAGCCAAGACTGAAGCCACAACTAGAGATCTTAATCACCAGTGACACCCTCAGATAAAAACATATATCTTCTGAAAATGTAATCCTACTGCTTTCACAATAATTGTTTTCTAAGAGTGTGCTTCTTCCTTGAAATATTAAAGCATATGTTTTAGCGCAATTTTATCTTACAAAGTACAGCATAATAAACATTATACAGACATTTCAAAAGCAATTCCAAATCATTGTTCTGACAGGCACCTACAAGGTTACGTTTTGTATACCACGTGACCACTTTTCAGCCAATGGATCTTAATTGTTTCGAGCCTAATCCTTGCGTCAGGACATTTCTTTGGATGTAATCGCGTGTGCTCCTCTGGATTTGTCTTTAACTCAGAATTCCTTCGCTGAATGGTGAGCGTGATATGACCACCTCCCTGGTTCTAAATCCTCGTTGGGCTGACACGGTTATGTTTGTATATGAAAACAATTTGGATGATCTTAACAAGAACATGGAAGGTCTGGTCGGTGCGGGCAATTTCGCAACTAACCAGTGCAGAAATCTAATGGCTCACTCTGCTTTGGGAGGTCATCCCTCTAGCCTTGTACACACCTCCAGTTATTCCATGGAAGGGTCTGCTTCAGGTTCGGGAGAAACGGGCAAACAGTGTCCTCCGTGCCAGGCAGTTCCCCAGGGATCCTCCGCTACGCCTCTTCCATATGGGTATTTCGGTAACGGCTATTATTCTTGCAGAATGGGGAGAGGATCTTTAAAATCCTGTACCCAGTCCAGTGCCCTTACCAGCTATTCGGCAGCCGAAAAATACATGGACACTTCAGTTCCAACAGAAGAATATTCCAGTAGACCGAAAGAATTTGCATTTTACCATGGTTATGCCAACCCTTACCAACCGATGGCGAGCTATTTGGACGTTTCAGTAGTGCAAACAATCGGTCCAGGGGAACCTCGGCATGAGACTCTTCTGCCAATGGACAGTTTTCAACCGTGGGCGCTAACTAACGGATGGAGTAGTCAAATGTACTGCCCCAAAGACCAAAGTCAGACGGGACACCTTTGGAAGTCTGCACTAGCAGGTAATATATTTTTTTGCTAATTATACACATACCACATACACTATTTTTCGTAATTAGCCTATTTAGCTAAAACAAACGCTACTTCCAAATTGCGTAAGGATGCTACATAGGCCTTATGAGATTTTCGACAAACGCTTTTTAAATGTTCCTTGAAAACGAATTACTTCCAAACACAGTTTGTGATTGCGTCATTTTAAATGACAATAGAGTCTACTGGAAAATCCACCAAATGTCTTATGTCCTTTTCGTAAGTTTTCACATTTTACTGTTTCGCGAATGTTATTACAATGTGGAAATGTTGTGTTCAGATCGGTTTCCGGTCTGAAATATCAACTACTGACGGGAAACGCGGCTATATTTTTATGATGATTTCCAGACGTAGTGGGTCACCAGCAAGACGGCAGTCCCTTCCGTCGCGGGAGGAAGAAAAGGATACCTTACACCAAGGTGCAGCTTAAGGAACTGGAAAGAGAATATGCTGCAAACAAATTCATCACGAAAGACAAAAGAAGAAAAATCTCCGCAATAACCAACTTGTCCGAGAGACAAATTACTATCTGGTTTCAAAACAGAAGGGTGAAGGAAAAGAAATTTGTGGCAAAAGTGAAGAACCCTGCTCCCTAAGGGCCTTTGGTGTAATATACTAATGACTTAAAATCGTGTTTATATTTTTTTCATTATTCATTTTACACACATGTATGTTTTGCATTTCGGATTGTATTGCTTGCCTGTGAAATCGCCGAAACGACCCCTTTAAAAGGTATGTTCCCAAATGGAGATGCAATAATTGGGAAAGATTCCAATGTATTAGTAAGAGATTGAAATTTAACTCTCCTTTCACCTTTAGCTTTTGCGCTTTCATATATACTTTAACGTTTATTTCGCTGTCTGATAACATTTGTGATGTTTATTCTTATTTTCGTTATTTTCAGTACTTCTACATTAGATTTAGTGTTATATATAATACCATCTTTAGTGTTTTTCGAAGAGGGTAACATGCATGCTGAAAAACACTTAATCTTGAAGAATAATTATATAATTTCATTATAATTTCAATAAGGCAATTTATATATTAAGATATTACGAAGACCGTATTTTCTGTCAGTCGCTCGTTAGTATGACGTCATCATTAGGTGAATGAATTCATATAACGCAATTATGGGTTGTAGCTTCAGAAGAGTTCAGTTTTTTATTGTTTCGATTTAAATGTCGTAGCTGCATGAAACAAATATTAGTATTGTCCTAACCCCGCTGCATGAGCACGCACGCAATATTCTGCTTTGTGTCCTGTAAAATGCAGCACTTAAAAGCTTTTCATGATGGATTGGAATATGAATGTGAATAATCAATAATATAAAATTAGCCATAACTGTCTTGTAATTCATGTAAAACAGTAACCGTCTAAATATGTTTCAATTAATAGGTTCCTGCGTTTTTTTTTTATAGGAAAATGCGATTTGAAATACGTTCCGGAGAAATGGGCATGTTAACATTTAAATATGACTGTCTTTACTGTCTACCGTTTGAAACATTGTATCTGTATTTTGTGTCTCTCTGAATAAAAAAAAAAAAAAAATGATTAAATATCCTGTTTGCATATGTCAGATATCAAAAATATCCCTTAAGAGAGCTGTAAATTGAGTTAGAATTGTGTTATACTTGGAAGAGGGACATTTTAAATGTTAATTAACTTTTTAAATATCTTTACACAATTAAAAATCGTGAGTGTAGTGTCCACGGAGCTTCTCTAAATCCCTTCTTAACCTTGACCTTCAGCGTCACATGCGCTGCAGCTAAGCAATGACCTTGACTCCAACTAGACATGAATGGTAAAGCAGGGATCGGTTGTTATTGTAGATTGTGTGAATAGCCAGCACTTTCTCCTACATAGATCTTGATCCCATCTAAGCGTATGTATCATTTGATTCCGATTTATTTAAGCATTCTAAAAAATCTACATCTGATAATGCCATATTTTTGAGTTAAAAATAAGCTCTTGTTGTAGGCCTAATTCTTTTAATGGTGTTTTCGTGGGTAATTTATTCATGTCTATGGTTCAACAGTTAAAGTATCCAGCAGCAGAGCGTCACCGTATACCTTTTACCTGCGTATTGATAGAGTTTGAAAATATTTTATTTTAATGATGATTTAAACATCTTCACATGACGCGCACAAACAGCCTTCGTGTTATTCTACGTACTTGTCAGCTTCATTACCGAGCGACAAACCTAGGATATGGGAGACAAATCCAACTTGTATAAAAATGCAAGTGCCTTTACTTTAAACACACACAAAGATACACATACACCCAACACACACACACGTATGTAAAATATATGTACAAATTGATGTAAAATAATACATAAAAAGAAATATCAAACAGCTTAGAGGTTTAATATCTAACGGGACTGAAGATAATATTGCGAGATATCCTCCAGTCCTGACCACACATGGGCCTATTACACGAGATGCTACAATCGTGCAATTATAAAATAGGAAGTGAACAATACGCTGTAGCTATATAAAAACAAGTACACACAAAACCTGTTTACATTATTGTGCGACTCCAGAGAACTTGTTATGTTTGTTTCGAATAATGACTGAACTGAATATGTAATACAGCATGAGAAATCGGAAATCTCAAAGATTTGTAACGAAAATCAGAGAAAAATACGATGTTAAATTCCACAGGCTGTGTTTAATGTTTTTTGAATATATGTCTGTTGTATTTTGCTGCATATCAGAAGAGCTGTATAACATTTTTTTCACCCAGTTCTGTTCCAGCGCGTCGGTAATGTAGGCTATTCCTAAAAGTGCATAATTTGAATCCTTCGTGGATTTTCTTATTATCTTGTATTTCCTGTGTCTCGCATTTGAAATTGAATAATTAATTTTGTGTATAATAATTCTTATCATTATACAACTAAAGTTTCAATATCAGTTCTTATTTCATGACATTATTTTTGCTTATCGACATACAGACTATCTGAATTACCATCTTATTAATAACTACAGCAACGCGTGTTACGATTTTATCCATTTTCTTTGAGAACACTTAAGTGTACCGTTTTGCACGTCGGTTTGTATTTATAAATGTGATGAAAACATGGATGTACATGTAAGATAATTAAATAGAATAGACTGGTACCCTAAACAAGATTACTTTGCTCTCATAGTCGAAAGCATTTCCACATGCGTCTCTATTTCTGAAAACAGCTCAGTGGTTATGCTGCTCGGCCCCTTTCGGCCTAGTAGTCTTTACTGCATTCCTGGTTAGAAAAATGTCAGGAGAACATTCATCAAGTTCACGTGCACAGTCTCCCCACCTCCATGTTACAACTACACCACTCGTCTTTCCCGTTCCGGCTGTCTGCATTGCGGGTATTCTTTTGTTACATGGTTGACTTTGCAGTTGAACTTGAGACATCTTGTAAACAATTAGTAGTCTGGCCTGTCTGGACTAAGATGACAAATGAGTTTAGGGAGAATCTCTGCTCCAGCGAACGCAAATAAACAACAGTAACAACAAACTAAAGGAAACAAATAAATACATTTTGGTTAGCATAAAAATAAACATTATAAAAAAAAAAAAAAAAAAAAACAATTTTAAAAAAGTTAGTAAAAATAACAATGCAAAAGAGTGAACAAAATTAACCACATCTGGTACTTCCCCGTGCAATTCTGAAAAAGTTTGAATAGTTTTAGAAATCTGTGAGAAGACGAGGAGTAACATTTGTCTGCAAATTTACAAATTTAAACCAGAAAATTTACAGCTACTGCGGTTACATCCATTGACTGGTTAATTTCAGTCTCGCGGATTAAGCATCGCGTCACAAACTAGCACTACGTTTGGCACTCGAAAGAGGGCTTGAGGTTTTCCTCCCATTGCGCGCTGTTACTAACTGATTACTCTTTCAGACTTTTTTTCGGTGGTTCAGATGCTAACCTTTCTAAACTGCTATTTAAACACTGTTGATATATGAATACTGAAAACTGAGTTTAATGTGGCCGCAGTAATAACACAAAATATGTGAAATGATACGTCAACATTTTTTAGTTAACGCTCTCGATCCATAGCACTATTTGTGGAGATATTTAAGTGTCTTATGAGAATTATCGTAGGACCTGTGCACCCGAAGCTGTTTTCTCAATACTTAATAGAGACGATTATTTGAGGAGTTTATGTTTAACATGTTTGATTTTGGGTTGTAGTTACCAAATTGTCCATATGTGTGTGTGTGTGTGTGCGCCCTGTGATGGGTTGGCGCCCCATCCTGGGTTGTTCCTTGCCTTGCGCCCATAACCTCCACGACAGGCTCCGGACCCCCCGCGACCATGAATGGGATACGCGTTTCAGAAAATAGATGGATGGATTTTGGCTTGTTAACATATTTCATTAAAACAAAATAATGTGTATTCTACACATTACAAGGTCAGCAGGTGTTTGAATGGACGGCGAACGTAGGTATCTATATAAGAAGTCCTGCAGATAACAATTATCAAAGCACATTTTCCCTTAAAAAGCTTTTTTTTTGTTAAAAAAAATGTATGCATGTCTGTTCTAAATCACTCCTAAATATCGTTTTTACAGTCGTTTCGGTTCCGGAGGTCCCTATACTTGAATACAGGTAATATAACACTTTGCACTTCAGAATGTATTCAAGGATTCTAAAAAGTAAAATTTAATTAAACGTAATTAGACCAATGGTGTGTGTGTGTTATAGCTTACTGCTATTTATTCTTAAAATGCAATACTTGCGCATGTATTTTCTGTTTCATTGAATCAATTTTTCAGTCTATTGCTTAAAATGTATTTTATACTATTTTATCATATTTTTTCACATTTTACACACAGATCCCCCTGAGTAATGACACAAATAAGGACTTTCCGTATTTGCGCGTTACATAATTCCTTAGAACAGCTGTGCTTCAGACTCAAGGGAACCGGCTTACGCCGTGATGTGAATTTTCTCAGGGTGATTTCGCTTCGTTTTGTGTACAATATCTGTGATTCCCTATATTATTTCTCCAGGGTTTATGCTGAATACACGGCTATAAGTGTAATTCCTTAGCAATACTGTTATTACTGTTTATGTGTGGCAGCTTATTTTAGTAGGCCTGTATTACATTGTGTTACGCAGTTTCATATTACTTAGTCTCGCTGTTAAAATACGGTGCGATATATTTTAATAATATATTTTAGAAGTGAAATAATTGCTAACAGAATAGTGATGTTAACAATACCAGCTATAGGCCTACCGTCTGCATTCCAGGTTAAGTTATCAGCCTTGTACGAACGTAGCCGTTACGGAAAACTGATTACGTATTAACTACTAATTTATTTTCTTACAAACCTTGAGTGTAGACAAAGGTACAAGATTGTGTCTAATATATTTCTTAGCTCCAGTTGTCAGCGAAAGAATGCTTTGTGAATTTTCATGGGGTAGACTTATAAAAAGTATTTTAAGGCAGAGAACATTTAAATAACATTTAAATAATACATATTTGACAAGAAAGGTATTTGAACATTTTATTAAAGGTATTTTACCACAAGTTAGATAAAGGCACAAAATCCCCATCACCATTAAAAGCCGATCAGTTATGGAAAGGAATGCATGCATAAATTCTACAGTTCACTTACTCTGTATTGTGAAATTTAATGAATGATATGGTAATCCTAGCAACCATTAAATTACTAACTGTAAAGCCCACTGACAGTCTGAGGAAATGCAGTGTTCGGCTTAACGGACCTTCCTCGTTTTAATTCACTGAGGCCTTATTCTACAGTTCCGTTTGATACTTTATGATATTAAAAGAGGTGGTTTATTTGCACCCCAGGACTGGCCACAGGGAAAATTTATATGCATGACGCTGGTATTAGGAAGTTGAATGAGAGTGGTAGTATGCAGTGGTGTGAGGCTGCAGTGTGTCTCAGCAGGTTAGGAGGCTGGGGCTGTGATTGGAAGGTCACTGGTTTGAACTGAAGGGTTGGCTCAATGACCTCAATGTTAGGATCCCAAGTCAGGTCATTAACCCTCAAGTTCTCCAGGAATAGTCCAACCAAGCCCTGTCAGTTATATACTGCATTGGATGAAAGCGTAAGCTGAATAAATAAAATGTAATACAACCCACTAGGACTGGGTGATATGACTGTATTACTAATTTAGCATTCCAGTGTCAGTATCTGACAGTGACAAACCAGCAATTATTGCCTTTGTTAGAGACATAGGTTTGGCCTCACACAAAACAGGATAATCAAAGGATCTATGATTCTGATTTACAGTTCAGCCTTCTAGACTATGTTTTTATTTTTTAAAAAAGCAGAAGCATTGCCTGTTGCAGTGTGTTCCCCATTCTTGGAGTTGGGAAGCTTGATATCATCATATCCCCAGTCTTTATCTTCCAGTCGGTCACTTCGAGTTTCCCAACTTATGTGAGTGATGGAAAAAGGCGAGAGCTTAGCAGTATAAGGAAATCGCTGACCACCTTTTGATAGCCTAGCTGCGAATTCCTTCTTTTCAATTCCTTTTATTTATGTGAGAGCAGTCTTTACACGCCAAAGCTTGGTGTAAATGAAGAAGCGCTGTCGATGTCAGGCGCCCAGTCCTGGGTTATTCTCTGCCTTGTAGTGTGCAAACAGTCTCAAACTGAAAAATAAAATGCCGTGTCCCAAATTGTTCCATGAAAATATGTGCTTTGTCCTTTACTTTTATACACATGTCCTACCCCCTCCTTCCAGACTGGTAACTTCATGGGGTACCTGCCCAGCAAGTTTTACCCATCACATTTGCTTATTTTGCTAGTATGTAAAAAATCAAAACTGCTAAGTTAATGTGGGGCTGTGGCTATTGACCGTGCAAACCTTTGTTGTGTGTGTGCGCGTGTGTGTGTGTGTGTGGGGGGGTTGGCTCAGGGACACAAAG
>JABFEA020000098.1:28668875-28697386 GCA_019775915.2 Cyphomyrus plagiostoma | reverse complement strand
ATAACAACACAAATATATAATATGAATTTATCGGTATCGGCAATGACAAGGACTTAATTATCGGTTATCGGTATCGGCTTAAATTTTTGATATCGTGCATCCCTATTTAAAACCGGAGCTTTTCATTTGGGCGCAACTTCCAACTTTGTCTGCACTGTGCAACGCGTGATTGCTCCTCTGCCCTACAGACATCGCGAATCAAGTTCTGCATTGTTACACGGTCTGTGTGTTGATCTGCTACAACACCTCCTTTGAGATTCTCCAGACAGGCCCTTCTCCCTTTTCAGTGCGAAAATACTTGTGGCCAGGCGTAAAAATATCCAACCTGACCTACGGTACATCACCTCCTGTATATTTTTTTTATTTACTTATGGTTAACGTTAGGGTTGGGTATGGGTTGGGGTTAGGAGTTAGGGTTAGCCAAGCTTCACTTAGTTCCCCTGTCATCTGAACTATGGAGTTGTACTTATACACTATGACTGTCCCAGCATATTGTTTTACAGCAAACTTTTTAGTAAGTGAAAAGAGTACGATCTAAAATGTGGAAGGGGGTTGGATGCCTAAACCCGACCTTCCCATAGATCACAGCCAGCTAACAACATCAACTGGTTGAAATCTTAATTCAGATCAGCTCATCACGGGGGGAATATGGGAGGACAGACTCTCCCATAACACTGGCACCATCGTCATGGACAGGTATGCCGCACTTAATAAGCTAACTTTTAGCAACATCTTAAGTAAGGTATATCTTTCAAGTCTTCATAACACGTTAAGGTACTATTATTGGAGAACGCAGCCCTGAACTTTGCTGACTTCTTCGCACACTTTTGTTGGAGTCTTTCCCAATTTCAACACTGTATATAAGGTCTCCCTTCTGAACCAACTAAATTAAATTTACTGTCCTTACTGAAATCCATTTTGGACTAGGGATGAGTTCTCCTAACCCTTTTTAACGCTATGTCATTCCTAATTCCTACCTCAAGTTGTACCATAATGTTTCAAGGTGGCCAGGTTCCAAAAAACCCTCTTAATGTCATTCAGAAGTTCTGCCTTAAGTTGTACCTTAACATTCTAACATGGTTCCTAAATCATCCTTAGTTAAGTATACCTTCTGTACGGCATACTTTCATAAAGTTGGTCTGAGCCTCTTAGCTTTCTCTTATTGCTGTGGTCGGCTCATACTGCGCATTTAAAATAAGACGAACATCGTCAGGGGTACAGCTTCAATAATAAACATCACTTAACTAAAAATAACTGATCCATATAATAAAATCATTTTGTCTGACGCATGAGTCCAATCTTCATTAAGTATTTGTTTCATCCCCGGACTCTGAATGTGCAGCAAATTGACCTGAGTGATGGATTGATAATAAAGGATAAGAAGCGTGCTGATCTATCTATCTATCTATCTATCTACAATATGTTTCTTTGTTTATTTATTTGGAAGGACGGAGGGGAGGTATATTGGAAGGGGGCTTCCCTCCATTTCCAACGCCCTTGGAAAGCACCCATTTTTGTAATGTGACAAAGTCCAGGTCACAGTGCATCTAAACTTTGGTTTAGAGTTGACACTGCAGGTTCATTTACATATAAATCTAATATATTCTCCCACCAAAAAAGTACCCTGGAATATCCCTTAGTAGTCAATGAAGCACACTGGTTATTACCTTATGTTACGACAGCAACGCAACTTTTCTTTTGCCTATTGTGCCATTGCTCATCCCAGTATCAATGACATACAGAAATATTGGTGCACACAGGTGTTTTAGAATAAATAAAGATTAAATGGTGTGATACTACAATCTAGGGAGGCGAGCTTGTCCACCCAATCAAGGAATATCATGTTTACAGTGATTCAGTTTGTTGATTCCCAATTTTATTTTCAGGTTCCCCACTGTTCTGATTAATGCAAGTGCAACTGCAGTGTTAAACTGATCCCCGCATAAGTCTCTCTATCACTCCCCTGTGTGCTCGTCTCACATGGGCAACTGGCGTTTTGTGGGACTTGAATAATTAGTTTCTTTATACAGCTTCAATATTTGAGAAACGAAGATCTTGTAATACCTCACTTCTCTACCAGTGTCTAAGAGAGTCAACCCATCAGCCTTCATCTGAGCAATCTGACCTCAGAGGGTTCCAGTCACCCCTGAGCGGCCCACCAAAATGCCTACCGGTGTTGCCAGATAGACTGGGGTTGCCAAACATTTTGCGATACTTCAGATCAGAATCAAAAACTGTCAAGTATAACAAACTGTTCTCTAATTTTGATAGCAGACCTTTTTCGAATTTGTTGTTTAAACCCTTTATTTTTTATTTTATTATATCTATTGATTTATGATAGTTTCCACTGATGAATTCTGATTGAAATATATTTCTTCTATTATGTTAGAATGACTTTGAATTCTGGTAAGATGTGACTTTGTAAATTACAAAAATGTCTCTTGTTCTCTAATTTTGATCACTACAGTGTGTATCCTTGTCTTATTCCGTATGCTTTCTCGAATAGGCTCCAGTCCGCATTGCAACCCTAATCAAAACAAGAGATTGGACGATGTTTCAGCTCGGGTTGTGTAATACTGCCCCCTGGTGTTTCAATACAAGAGGGCATTTGATTTCGAAAACATGCAATCTACCTAGAATATCCTTCTATGTGTTTTAACGTTTTTCCTCAATATTGATGGGTTTTATGTATGACTTTCTAGTAATAAATGTAAAATGTATAATTGTATAAATGTATAATTTAAACAATAAATGTTTAAATGTAAATTTACTTGCACAGGTGACCCAAATTCATATTTATTTTATGTATTACAGCAATTACTAGAAATGATATTTTAACTGCATTCTGCAACTACAAAATTCAATTCCGCGAACAAATCCTGCATTTTACGTTACTTGTTTAGAATAAGAAGATCACAAAATCCAAATAGTCTCAAAATTGCCCATAATATATGTGTATGTCCCTGTGAAGGACTGTCATCCCATCCTGGATGAACCTCAGCTTTGTGCCCTGTGCTGCCCAGGACAGATGGCTAATAAGGATGAAAACGGAAATAGGGCACACACCGTACATTATTATTATTATTATTATCATTATTATTATTATTATTATTATTATTATTATTAGTAGTAGTAGTAGTAGTAGTAGTAGTAGTAGTAGTAGTATTGTTGTCATTCTCATTCTTGTTGTTTATGTTGTTGCTTTTGAACAAGGTTGTAGATTTAAAGCTTCAGCTTTAGAATGACCTTTGTATAGTGTAAGACTTTTCATAGGCAGTTAAAACCATCACTTCTTTTAGTGCTGCAGGAAAAAATGACGGTTGATTATTATTTAAAACTGATCATTTGATTAAATATCAATTTTAAGGTATATACTTCTATGTCGACTTAAATTTATCTTTAACATTTTTTAGATTAACAAATTCAACTGTACTTTTGTAATTTTTTTTTTTTAGAAATAATTCGAAATTCCCGTCGCGTTCTACTACAACACAGAACAGAATTATAATAAAAGCCGAAATCATGCCGATGCAAAAGAGGACTAGACAAAAGCACAGAAAACGACAAATCCATACTTGACTTTCTTCATGTACGGATTCTTAATTTGGCGCAGTTATGCAATGATGATCCAAACGTTTGAAAATATCAGTTTTTGTTTGATTATATTAAAACAGACGCAAAAATTGATTCAATCATATTTTACGAGAAATATTTCTACGGTGGCCAAAAAATACTTTGTTAATCCATTCATATCATTAGTGATTTTTCTGCGAATTTTTGCAATGTTAACATATCAATTGATGAGTACCTGACTAAAATATTGAGTTAAAGACATGTCTGGGTTAGTCTGCACTCGTATTCAGATTTACGTATGATGTCTTGTTTCTAAAATGCTAAAAAGATTTGAATTAGTTTTCATAGCTAATTAATTGAAATATTAAATACAGGGGAATTGTAGAAAATGGTTTTTGAATGCGAGAAGCAAAACATAAATAAAACAACATAATTTTCTGTTTCTTTCAGAGGACATAAATGCCCAATACAAATAGCATTCCAGATAGTGGTAAGGTTTCAGCAAAGATATATAAGTAGGGCTACCTTAATTTTGCAGGCGAGAGGAAAAACACCAATCAGTAAATATAACGCAATTAGGAATTATTAAATAAGCACGACTTGACAGTAGTTTCAACCGTTCTGGGTTTTGGAAAACTAAAAGTACTTCGTGATCAATCCATTGTAAAGGGCAACCAACTGAGAGCAATAAGAATTCACATTCCTAGACCAAAATGACATTAAGGCACATTTACATCGTTGACTGAGGTCACATTACTTTGTACGATGGTTAGTTTTCAAACATTAAAGTATCTCTGAATTAACAGTGAGAACAGTAAGAATATACAAGATCATATGCGACAGCCTATATATAGATAGTACAAATAGGCAACGATGCAAACATTAAGCGCACGACAGCATATTAGCTGATATGTTAAAATATAGGTAAATTATCGAACTGTACCAAATGGCTATTATTTGCACAAATTTAACTATCATAAAATATTTTGTTAACTTGGGGTTTGTTTTGTTATGCTTTAGTAATGTTAGTTCTACTATTACTAGTAGTAGTACTACTAGTAGTAGTAGTAGGAGGAGGAGGAGGAGGAGGAGTAACAGTTGAGATAGTAGTAGAATTCTTTAGCATGATTAGCAGTATACGGTCAGTATAGTAGGCTTTAGTTTAAATATCACCGCTAATGTCTGATTAAAATCGTAACCTCGGTCAACATCACTCTGTGAACCGTACACTATGTAGATTGAAGTCTTCGCCAAACCGCACCTCGGCAAACTATCAACAATACAAGGCTTCCTTCCAACACATTTTGAAGTCTGTCTGTAGCGACAGCAACCACTTTGGAAACAAATCTGGAAAGAGTAACGTCACATACTCGATCCACTTCTGGATCAGTTCCTTATGTTACGTTTTAAACAGAATGAAGGCATGATAAAAGTTTATGTTGTACTTAGAAGAAAAGTCGAGAATGCTAGCCGACGGTTTTGCTTTAAGGGCCCATCGTCCACGCGATATTAAACGTGACTATGAATCATCCCAATTATTTCATAACGCCAAAACTTATCGATAGCAGCTTCCCCGACTTGCTTCCGCTGCACCTTCCCTACCTATTCCACCCCACTGCCTAGCGACAAATCAACCTGGACATCCAATAATTATTTGCAATTATGCCCGTTCAGAACAGTGGACCTGTGACAATTAAGCTACAACTCATCATTCCCATCCGCCATGCAAGAAATAACATAAAACCAGATCTAAACGGGCGGCAAGTAAATAAAATGACCGATAGGCAGTATGGAAAGGTATAGGTAAGTGTTTAAACTTCGAGTAGAATAAGACGTCTAGGGAAGAGTTCCTCTATGCTTAAATACTGCAGGTTTTTACAAACGTTACAAAGCGGAGGATTCGAGACGACTGGGCTCAAATTGATTTTATAACCCTCAATTTCCACCCTTAATTTCCACCTAGGTCTGCATGAACTATCCCTTACGTATTCTCGGGAAAACCGTGGTGTGAAATTGGCTTGAGTATGGATGTATAAGAAGCATTTCCATTACCGTTTTCACTTCCTTCGGAAAAAAATAATAAACATTGGGATTCTACAAAATTATCAGCAATCATCGTTCACTGTATAAGACTTTTACGTGACAAACAATTCTTCTAATGGAAAGTTTTTGCTGTTTTTACAGCAACGGCGACAGAGGCTTTCATGTAATATAAGGATTTTTACAAAAGCGTATATTATTGGTGGCCAATTTATTTTTGAATCTACAGATGCTGAGATATTTCAGCGAATCTGAAATCTATACATGTCTTATATTCATTACATATATGCATTTAAAATTGACATTTGATAATTCACAACCCTTTAGAAAATGTATTTTTAATAAAATAAGTTTTTTTTAATTAATTTCATGTGTCGATTGCGATTCTATTGATGAATTAAACCAATGTTTTTTTCTTAAATGTAATTAAATGTTTGTTTATTGTTATATACCTTATGTGTATTAAGAATTCAAATACAGCCTATATTACAGTGTAATCATACATTCATTTATTGACTGCGTGATTAACCTAAATATTTTATACTACAGTGACCACAGAGCAGCTCTGAATCTATAGATATGATGACACTTGAAACATTTTTTAATAACAAGATTAATAATATGGTTCGACGTATAGCCTACTAGAAAATCTGCTCTTGGAATGTAATTTATTTTTTTAAGGATGTCTGAAACGGTCAATTCTTTCTTAAAAATCCAGCAGTGTTTTTGAAAAATGAAGAAAATATGTGTTAAAAGACAATTTCTAGACAAAAAAACTAACAGTATTGGGTTGCATCGTTTTCTAACTGCAAAATTTCATCTCAGCACCGGCCGAGAAATTTCTTTCTGTTCTTGATTTGCGAAATAGGCGCTTATATATTAAAAAGTGTAGTATTTTTATTGTGGTAGTGTAGTATTAAGTGTAACAAGAAGACGTAGAATAACTTAGAAAACTGTTGTTCTGGTACTTCTATTGACCAAAGTAAACACTTGCGGACAGATACCGTCACAAAACAGAATATTACAATTTATAAAAACCCGAGAGCTGGATTTTAACATGGAGATTGTAACGTGAACGTGAATCGATGACGGCGAGTACAAGCGACCAACATTATATTCTGAAGTAAAACGGTTTTAGAAGGGTTTCTAGTGCAGAGCGCCGCCTTCAGATCGGTTGCAGTGTAAGTCACCCTGTGACAAGAAACATCTTTTCAGAGTCGGACCAGTGTGTGTACGGTTTCCCCCCCTTTTTTCTCGTGAAATCGCGGCAATAACCCTAAGAACACCGGAAGTAGTATTTCGCTTCAGATTCGGACAGAAACCCCCCAAAAAAAACTTTAGTTAAGAGAGCAAAGGCTGTCGCGTGACCAGACTTAAGCAAAGTGCATCTTTTGGGTAATTTACACATATTTTCTGTGTTGTTTGTTAAAACACGATGCGCCTTCGTTTTGTGCTTATTTGTTTAATCACTTGTTACATTTATAGTTAAGGACGTTTTAATGTGCACAGGTTGAAAGCGTGACTTTTTTTTTTACAAAAATGTGTAGAGCAAAATACTTTGCATTGGATGTTAATCGTTCTTTCATCACGCTTATATGTATGTTATTGTTTCTATTTTAATTTAAGCCTACATATGAATAAAATGCTAAGCGCATGCCATATACCAAGTTGCGATATTTCAGATGTACTTTATGTATTTTTCTTATAGATGTGTAGTTTTTTATTAGTCTTTATCAGTGAAATATCATTCACTCTTCTAAACTTCTTAAAAACGCAATACTTGTTAATAATCTCCTTTAAATTTTAAGCATCATTTCATATTGCAATAAGTTATACATCCAACAGAAACCGCACTATTTATTTAATTCACTTATCTATCTATCTGTCTATCTATCTATGTGTGTGTGTGTGTGTGTGTGTGTGTGAATAAACAAGTACTTGTGTGAATAACCAAGTATTTAACTGTTTGCGGGGCAACAACGCTTTGATTTTTTTAACCAAATTGGCATTTTCCAAAATTTTCAACTACACTGGACCTCGTACAGCCTACAGAAGTTTCTCAGTATAGGCTACTACATAAAACATTATTTATTCAGATTATCCAGCAAGACAGAGCTTAGACTGCTTCTTTAAACTATACGGTTTACGCAGTTGAGTTATGGAATTTCATAGACAATTTTCATTTCTCAGAAATTTCATTCACATGAAATACACTGCAAGACTTTACTGTTATTCCATTTTCAATAGAATCACATGAAACTCGAAACATCGTTGTTTGCTTCGGCAATGTGGTCCTGTTGAGTGTTATTCAACCCAATATAGCTATTGTTTTCTTGATGGAGATTTACCATTGAAATAGATTGTTAAATGAATTTATCGTTTAGTCTCATAATGAATACTTAGTTCTAACCTAACCTATGTTTTGTAGTAAAACTTGTAATTTGCGGACAGTGCATGTAAAGCTTACATGCTTTGAATGGATTCTCCATTCTATTATGCTACTTCGTGTACTAAATGGATCACGTAAGTTATAACACTAAAGCCGCCATATTGAGAACGCTCCATTTTATGTATTAGCGACCTGCTATATTATATCCAGGTTTTTGTGGCGTGCATGATATGCAAATTTAATAGTATGTGGTGTATCTGAACTCTGCCTTTTAGGAATATTATTCATGTTGTACAATTCTTTACACAATTGCATAAGTCGTATAATATATATACAGTTGGACTTATTTTATATTAAGCAGTTTGGTTTTTGTTACATTCTTTTTAAAAGAACGCTTTTATTTTCTTACCCAGAGATCGTCTTGTAGACGTTGCTGGTCGTGCTCATTCCCGGCGTTGGTGTTTCTTGGCAATGAATTTTCGACCAGTGCTTGGGTCGATGATGTCATTGCTGAGATAGCTCTGAACCTGGAAGAGCTGAAACACCGTACGATTTAGGTCGGGTGGTATTGTTTGGCTCTACATTTATTGTTACAATGACTTAAAACTTTATGAATTTCTACAGTAATGGGTACCACGTGGCCTTAAAACAGTCCAATATCCGTCGTAATAATGATTTTTTAAATCGGTAATGTTATTACTAAAAGACTGCGCTTTTTAAAGCCTTGAAAATCAATTATATAGGCCTACATGTGATATGTTTGACACATGTGTTTGTCGGATAGGTGTCAGTCATATCCATTAGCTCCATAACAGGCTAAAATAGGTTTTTCCATCCTTGACCATATATCTGTAAAAAAATATATATTCACATTTTTTGCTAAATGTAGTTTATAGATGAAATAACTTTTTCTGACATTTCGAATTTTGGAATTTCGTGCACACAGAAAACGTGTGATGAACGGGTTTCACTGTGCGGCGTAACGCATAATAAAATGATAAAGTCTATGTGGTGCGATTTGAACAATTGTATTGTATTTAGTGGTATATTCAAATGTCTGGTATCTTCTATTTGAACGAGATCCCTCTGCGAATGTCTGCAGATTCGGGAAATTTATTCACTGTCCTTTGTATATGTTCATTAACAGACTAATGAGCAATTCATAACATAAATATATCCGTAATATATTCATTTTTTGCAATACCGTAGGAAAAAGTGTTAGTTCCTATGTATTAGACCTAGCAATACCTCTTAACGGGCAATTTGTTGCAAACGACGCTTACAATGAATAATTCACAAGTGTATTCATTTATGAGAATAATAATATGTTGATGTATAGGATTTGTATTGTCTGAATATCTGGGGTAGATAACACGTGTATATACGTATTATGTATCTCTTTTAATGACATGTTTCTCGTTCACTGGGCTACCGCAGAATTTCATGCGACGTCAAAACTGCAAAATAATTCTCGTATTAGTATATATTATGAATGATGCAAATTTGTGTCTGAAACATGCAAAGCCATCATTCATTTCTGTTTTACCGGTATCTCTACAAGCATATCAAACCATATCAAGAAGTGCAAATGGGAGAAATACTGTGACGTTATAGCGTAATAAATGAGTACTTTCTGTTCCTCTAATGTTATAATGGCATATACATCACTGACATTAAGTTACGAGTTCTTTATCCGCCTTTTCAAAAGCAGTTCATCTTATTAGTTTAATATTTCCCAGTCTATCAATGGAAAACAAATATTTCCAGCGCAGTCACATAATGCAATGGTTTTATATCCTCCGCATATATAGTAAAATTAAATTTAGTATGATATAAAACAATATGTTCAAACGCACATATTACAATTGCTGTCACTTTTTGTTTGGTTGCAATTATAATGCTGCTGCTGCTGCTAAAGTCAGAGATGGCGAAACAAACGTTTAACATTTAAGAACAAAAAAATAACCAGAAAAGTATGCAACGGCTTTTAATCCTCCACCAAATTTGATGCAGATTTCATCAAATTTCTCTACATAAAATACAAAGCTTTAACTTCTGTCTTATGCTAATTTTGTATTAATTACAATACTTCGTGTGAATGTTGTGTAGAATTGGAAAATTATGGTTCAAGATTTCGGTTTATGGTGTTTGACTTCGGCTGTATATCAAGTCCATAAAATCAGAGCTTCCTGATGTAGCTTTTATTACACCATTTAACTAGCAAAAACTTGTAAGCACTTTCTTCCATAAATTCTGAGGGTGTGCTTTACATTTATGATTAGCACAAATATTTTACATTCTTTTCATAGAGAGATCTATATTAGCTTAACATAACAACTTTCTAATAAGTTCCACCATTCGTAAAAGGCCGAAATATACTAAGCATTATTATTATTATTATTATTATTATTATTATTATTATTATTATTATTGTCATCATCGCTATTTCTGTTGTGTCTACTAATGCTGCTACTACTACTTCTATAGTCTCTAGACCTTGTTCTGGATAAGCAGATGGATGATTGAATGGATTCATTATTGTTGTTATTATTGTTGGTTCTATTGGTCATTCCTTTGTGCTACTATGTGGAGGTTTATTCCCATTTTCCCATTTAGTACATTAAAAAACATACTGTTACTACTTTAAAACAAGGTAGGCGCCAGTAGAGGAGCGATGTTGGTTCCCCCTTTGCTGGACTGATTTATGCCTCATTGAAGCTTTATCAGGCTCAGGGAAAAAGGCTGACCAATCACTTCACTGGGAGCGCGCAGCACAACAGCCTACCCTAGTTTGTTGGCTGAGAAGTCGAGAAGAGTAGCATGCAAATCTTCCTGTCTCCTATATATTTTTCCTTCAATGAATCGTGAGTTGTATAATGTCTGAGAATGTCAATTTCTGGAACTCTTAGCAACTACTATGTCGATTCTTTAATAAGTCATGAAAACGAAGACCCGACTTCAGCCAAGTTCTATAATGCACAATATCAGAGTTCCAGGCAGCCAGGAGGACAGGGTGATCATCCCGAGTTTCCGTCCTGCAGCTTCCAACCAAAACCAACGGTTTTCAGCGCTCCCTGGAGTCCTTTCAATTCTTACCCGTCCAACAGTTTACCATCGGTTTACCATTCTTATGTCCCAGCTCACCCTGTTCCTTCACCGGATGCTAGGTACCTTAGCACTTGGCTGGATCCTGCCTCGAGACCGGAATCCATAACTGGACAGGGGCAGGTGAAGCTAGAGCCGCTGCTTGGACATCTCGGAGAGCCGCCTAAAATTGGAGGACCCGAGTATACCGTGGAGTCGTCTTCTGCTAGCGAGGTTAATTCCAATCGTGTCTCTGGTTTCGAGGACAATAAGGATATTTGCGAAAGCAGCGAAGACAAAGAGGGGCCAGATCAAAGTAAGTTATAAAAAGAGGAAGTAAACAGTCTGTAAAGCGTTTAAAGGCTGTCATAAAACAGGAACAAAGAAAAGAGAAACCACAAGAACGCATGCTGGTGAATCTAGTGGAAGAGTACGGCAAACTCCTTTATTTTGTATAATAATGGCGTGTTAGTTGCTGAATACGTACGTTTGTTAAGGGATTATATGCATCTCAGTCTACGAGACTTATGTTTTCCGGCGGATGCACAACGAACTACTGCGATAACAGGATTATTTACCCGTATAAAGGCTGCAGAAGGCGAGTTGTTATAATTTTACATTTTTTTGTTTATACTGGGTCAAAGTGGAGCCTTGGATCTTTTCGTTTTATTCTAGTCTAAGTGACATCTGATTAACTGAAACGGAACCTTGCGGTATTTTTTGGAATGAGATCGGATTTATTTAGACTGAGATATTAAGAAAATGTAACAACAAGGCGATTTGCAGAAGCATAGTTCTCGATATTTTGCCCATACAAACAGGTTGCACATATATTTAACTCTCTCCACAGTAAAAGCTAAGAAAACGTAATAATCCTGTTTTCCTGACAGATCAGTATATAATATATCGACAATATCACGACTCAGTAATACAGAAATTCACGACAGTGCATATTGTGGTTTATCTCTCATAAAGTAATTACAGAAATGAATGAGAGTTTAAAAATGCTAATTGGGATGAAGTTTCAAGTAAATAGAAACAGTTAAATGATTAGATAGATAGATAGATAGATAGATAGATAGATAGATAGATAGATAGATAGATAGATAGATAGATACCAGTTACGGTAAACTGGCTGTTTTGCCTCTGCATTGGACTAACTAAAAGTTTTTGACCTCTAGAAATGTGCTCATTTTGCAACGTTTGTCTTACCGATTCAGAAATGTGCTTTATTGCACTATGCAAGCTTCCAGTATAGAGTGCGGAGAACAAGCAACGGAATTTGGGACTCGACATTCTTCTGCTTTGTCAGTGGTCATTGATTCTCAAGAGAACATTAAACCTGCGATTTGACTTTGATCATATATGTCGGTTGAATATATGAGACATATTGATGGCGTCCTGTATAATAATAATAATAATAATTATTAAATTAGCTAAGAAAATATTGCTTTATATTCCCAACACCATAAAAATTGGGGATTTCATGCATTTTTACAATTGCGTGTTTAAACCCATCAATGTTCCATGGCCCCCGCACTTCAAATTTTCATTGAAATTATAAAGATACAATGTAACAAAATCCTCTGGTGTATTCCAGTCAATGCACAGCAACACAATCATACCATTTCTTGAAGCAGAATACGCATATCTATCATCATTTGCCGCTTTTGTTTAATGTATACTTATATACCCAGTATTGGCAAACCAGGACCCAAACGGGCCGATTTTGCAACCCCACGACCCAAATGTTTGAAAATGCTTTATCAAATGCAGACTTATACTTAATGTTTTGCATTCTGCCTTAGGTGTTTAGGTTTTGTTTAAATTTACGTAATAGTTAAGCAGTAAGTTGTGTAATAGTAACTCATTTGCTAAGAATAAAAATGTGTATACACATGCCTTATTATTACAATGTCCACTTGCACAGATTTACAAGTAATTGCCAATATATATATATACGAAAGGAGTGATGGTTGCAACACTTGTTGAAATGTATTAAGCTAGCAATGTTTATATCCGTTGAATTTTAAAATGTGACGTGATTGCAATTTACGTATTTGTGAGTGTACTAGTTGCTTGCTTTGAACGGCGAGCAAATGCTCAAACCTTTATTCAATTCTATTTTCAGACGACCCATCGTCCAACTGGTTGCATGCCCGTTCCTCTCGGAAGAAACGTTGTCCATATACCAAATTCCAAACCCTGGAACTGGAAAAGGAATTCCTGTTTAATATGTACCTCACACGGGACAGGAGACATGAGGTTGCACGTCAGTTGAACTTGACAGAGCGACAAGTTAAAATATGGTTCCAGAATCGACGGATGAAAATGAAGAAAATGAATAAGGACCAGCTCAAGGATTAGAAAGCTCACAAGAAAGCATCAGCAATCCTTCCAGTTGTATGACTGTATCTTTGTGTCAGGTTTGCCTCAAGTAGTTGTTTTGATACGACTTTGAATAATATTTTGTTTCAATAAAACATTTCTTTGTTGAAAGATAATCTCTTATTATCAATAATAATAATAATAATAATAACAACAACAACAACAACAGCGGTAATAATGCTGTCATTATTAGAAAATCGTCGAAATGTAATTCAGTTTGTTTAGAATGTTCATATCTTCTTGATATGTTCATGACAAGGATATGAACAAATTATTGTTTTGTCATTGTGGTAACTAACGATATTGGTATTTTTGCTACCTCTTTTGCTGCGGCTTCCAGTCTAATTGTAGCTCTAGCTATTATTATTATTATTATTATTATTGCTGTTATTACTATTATTGTTGTCGTTAATGATACTGATGATGATGATGATGATGAAGATGTATTATTTTTGTTTAAACCTTCTTTGTAACCTATTTGGAGGTTTTTTCTGGTATTTTTTCAGTGTTGTATTAAATCTAAGGGCTGGTGATGTCTCATTAGTTAGTCAAAGTTATTAATGCTGAGTGTATTATTGTCATTCAAATTATTTATATTGTATAAAATATCTTGTGTGTAATGTGAACCTTTTGATTCTAGAATAAAAATAAATGCACATAGTAATCATTTATCCATGTCTTTTTAATTGGTTTATAATGCAATTTCCAATCACGACAGTCACGGGAGATATAACATGATTTTTCAAAAGTGTATACATCACATGTACACATATACATCTACAGCAACCACGTCTTTGCATCATTTCGGCTACTACAACTTATAGTTGTTTTTCCTCGACAACATAAACCGGTTTTAACACTGTTAATAAAATATCAGCGATCGCAAAACACTGAAACTAAGATCAATCTATTGCACTACACCTTAGATAGGTGAAATAATGGACGTTATAACTATTGCTGTACGTAGGATGATCAAGGGAAAGCACCGCATATTTGACGATAGGAACCTTTTTGACAACCGCTCACTGGGTGAATGGTAGAGGAGTGTATTTTTTTTATTATTTTTAATGATTTATTGGCGCCCTATCATTCTTCTGTTTTTTCAGTGAAGGGCATATGCCCATAACATAAAAATGCACATTTGTTATTTTTAAGATATTAATAATTTTATCACTAATTAGATTTTTTTTCCTTATAAAGAATCAGTGTATTCATGGGAGAGAGGACAAGGCATTCACTGTTGCCGACTGTTATATTTATGGTAGTGTGATAAATATCTAAATGCCTTTAGATTCTTTCCCCTTAATTAAACAAGTGCATTCTTCATCTGTACAAATGTACTTTTAGTTTTTATACTGTTGTACTCGATATTAGAGAAACATTGAATTGCTGCCAAGAGGGTAATTGGTGTAACTGTCGCGTGTTTGGAGATGAGATTACTTCGGTATCCCTACAGCTAAGAGTAAAAGATATCTACATGATCCATATGAATTCTTATCAGCGTCTTAGAGAATCATTCGTTTAAGAAAAGCAGCCACTGTAGAATTACTTTTCATTTCGTGTAATCCTTTGTAGTTGATGCAAATATACTATTTCTCGTTGTCCGTTGGCCTGTAATTCTGCAGGTACAGATTTACAACTGAATTAATTTCATTTAATTAATTACGTTGTGCAAATAATTGTACTTATGCGGATGTACAAATGTAATTTATTTTTATTCTTTGTTTCAGGATTAAAACAGAGAATGAGCTTTAGAAGTTAGGTGTTTAAAATGCACCATATTCTTAGTTTCGCTTGTGTTCGCCACATCGCTTAGTCCAAGGCTTTGGTGTTCTACCGTTTTTTAATCTTAATGAAGGCCATGTGCTTAAAATATCATCTATGCACTCATTTTGTCTCCAATTGTGGATAAAGGAAACGGTTACAAACTGATGACTCTTCTTAAGATTACGATTTTAATCTTATCCAGGGCATTCAAATTACATGAAATTATACGCATGATACTTTTGTAATACGTATAATATATATTATGCGAGTTACTGGAATATTTACTGTTGAGGCGAATATCAAAGGTGTTTAGAATTACGAGGTAAGTTTTCATAAGAAGTATTTTATTTTAATTTAATTTCGTCTGTAAACAGGAATTAGTCTAAACTGCATTGTAATACCTTACACTATTACAACACTACTTTTGTCATTTAAAAAAAATACATTTAGCATTTTTACATTTAGCATACTGTCATAATTCCGGTTCAGTTCTATACGATTGATAATCACCTTTAATGTAGGACAATTCAGCTGAATTCCCATATTCACATTTTTTTGCAAACAATATATGCCTGTCGAAGAGACAAAAGGACAGTGGCATACAAGCCTTATGCAGTACAACTTGCAATACAGTTTTACTTGAAACAAACAAATAATGCTTTTAAAAAAACAATTAAATTTTAATAAGAATTTTGGCTTGCGCCAACAAGGGTATTGACAGCAGTTAATTCCTGTGAAATACTTTTATTAAAACTTTGTAATCCGGTTTGTTTTATATGTGGAATATTTAGGAGAAAATGTTTCAAAAGGTCAGTGTGCAGCGATTGTTGTATATATTTTGCTTATCTCTTTTATCCGAAGGTGTTTTGTTTTGTTTCTCCCGACGGGAAACAACAAAAAGGGATTCAAGCATGATCTGAAAAAAGGGATGGGAAGTGGGCTGTCATAAACGCGAGAAAGTAAATTCAATGCAGTGTGCCGCAATAAAAGAATATGACTGCAATAAAAGTTTATAGGGTATAAATTTCTGAAGGTTAAGAACTAAACGGCTGTAAAGCAAACACGGGAAAAGGAAAAGTTTCAAGACCTAAATAACTGTTGCAGAGCCATAAGCGATCCTTGGCAGCGTTATTTATTTATTTCGTTTGTCCAGCATTTGTCGTGTGAAGATTCTTTGTGGAGTGGGGGACTGCGCGGCAGGGCCTGGACCTCCATATGCCTGTCTTATTCAAATGTTTGGAACGTCTTCCTTTGTTCCATTTCCGAGGTCTCCCAGTCTGCCCGATAAGGGGCAATAAAACCGAACAAAAATGTTCTGGCGAGACGTCTGGGTTAATCTGCCAACCTTAATCTCTTTACATCTTAGTGCCAATGTTCAATTCATCTCTTTGTAACACAATGCCGATTGTTGTCCTGAACAGAAAATCCTATCTTGTTTCCTTCTTTCGTCTTCTTCTTCATCATCTCAACAACAACAACAACGACAACAACAACAACAACAACAACAATAATAATAATAATAATAATAATAATAATAATAATAATAATAATAATAATAATAATTGCGTTGCTGGTATGCACAATTTCTATCAGAAATGATAAATTTGTATCCCTCCCATTCAACTCCAAACTGAAAAAATCTCTAATGAAATATATACATCATGTTTAATCTTTCAACAATAGTAATGTTAGCAGTTAATTTTTATTTTAGGTTTACCATTTGTCAGTTTAGTTTTAGGCGGAATAAATGCAATACTTTCCTTCACGTGCTTTACTCGCTTTACCGTCAATTAAAAAGACATTTTCATATATATACATACACAATTAAAACAATCCAGAATATGTGCCTCGATAAATGGTAAATTTGTGTGTGTGTGTGTGTGTGTGTGTGTGTGTGTGCGTGCGCGCGCGCATTTTTGCATTGTTGTGTGTTTAGCTTGTGCTTTATCGTGCTTCCAAATGGATCCAAGACGTAATGTTTAATATTGGCCAAAAGATGGCGGTATTGCTCTACAAAACACTGTGATTCCTTTGTTTTCCCTTACCAAGATTTCAGGACCATAAAGATTGCATTACACGGCTTAACTTATTTTACATTATGCTCAGAAGTAATTTAAATATTTGGAGATTCCTTTTTGGAGGAATGATTTTATTGTAGGTCCGTATAAGAAATCACAGACCAGCGAAACATTGAGGTGATTGTTTACTGTTTGCATATAGCAATTATAAAATTCTACATAAAAATGTTCACTACAATCTTTGTTATATAAACAATTTTGTTTCATTTTCTTAATGTAATAATAAACATTTTTGTAATAAAAATATATTTTTTTATATTACACTGGGTGAAACATTAAAATGCAATATTAATATAATATTATATATGTGACTATCATAACATTTATAAATAAACAAGTTTGTAATGCAATTTAATTATAATGATATTCTTCTCACTTATGTATCACTAATTTGAAAACACGTCATTGCAATCTTACATACAGAAGTTGTATGTGAACGTACATACACATATTACAAAACTATTCGAAATCTAAAACAAATGTCGGTCCAAACGTGTTATATTTATATTGTATCGGCCTAGTTATAATAATTCAGTACTAAGACACCAATTTCCACTTGGGAAAACCCTAGTAATTTTAAATATGTGAATCTTATGCAGTAGCATTATATTTTGTGACAATAACATGCGATTTCGCTGATTTAAACAAAAACATAATTAGATTATTTTACGAAGTCCTTACTCTTTAATTGCCATTGACTAATATCTACACTTTGTTATTTTCTTTTTGTTTACCTTTTGCTGCTCTACATACTATTTTATTAATTTGTATTTTAATTGTATATTGATCTTCACTTGTGGTTTCTGTTACAGCAGTCTAAGAATCAGCAATAATTTAATTACACCGACATAGTAAACAGGTCTTTGAGAGAATACAGAAAAAATGCCTAAAGAATATACAACCATACAATAGCAGCAGAACTAACGTTACCATTGCAGATTTCTGAAAATGACACTCGTAACAAATATCCTTGGCGTTTCTTACATTTTGCAGTTTGTTACATGGTTTGCAATCGTTTATCGTATTATAAACAGTACTCTTTCCCTTCTTAAGCTATTTAATCTTTCAGGAAATATCTGAACGTATGATCATTAAAACGTTAGGATATGAGTATTTCGGTTGCACTGAATGGGCTTACACCAGCGAGTTAGATGTTTTCACAAGTTGTTTAAAACTGGCAATTACATTTATAGGACCTAATTAAGTCGTGTACACTCACAATTTATTAATGCAACCCTGACATTTAAAAATGAATTCACCTCGTTAGAATTACGAATTAAGAGCTAGGATTGCTTTATTTCAGGCTACCTATTAGCTACAACATAAAAAGTAATCTTTTTAAAGGGGTAGGTGTACATTTGATCTAACGTAAAGCGGCAGATACCTCATTAAGTATCCGGTTGAATATATTAATGCGCATATTCTCCCCTCCTCTCTCACCCCTTTCTCTCTCACTCCCTCTCCCTCTCACCCTTTTCTTTTTTCCCTTTTTCATTCTCTCACTCTCTCCATACCACAAGCGCACCGTTCAGTGCCCGTGCGGAAATGCCAAAGCCAATGGGATAAGGATTCCATAATAGATGCAAATTGTCGTGAAAAGACACTGCAAAATATGAAAAAAACTCATTTTCGGCGGAGTAAATCACAGAAAACTGTTTACGATCTGGCATTTTGGTCTGGAATTGTAATGCAGGAATATAACAGAAGATGCGATTGTATGGAATCGATATAATTGTGGCGTGAACATTGACAGGGATTCTCGAAATACAGCATATATCTATATACTGGGAATCACTGAACCTACGGGTATCTTCGGAAGTGTTTATTTCCTTCAGAGGACAGAAATTTAATATACAAACAACAATAAGAGCTGAAACAAGAACAACAACAACAACAACAACCAGAACAACAAAAGATGAGTTCCTATTTCGTAAATTCTCTTTTCTCAAAATACAAAAGTAGTGATACATTGCGCCCAAATTATTATGAATGTGCAAGTTTCGCACAGGACCTGGGAAGTAGACCCACAGTAGTTTACGGACCCAGTACTGGAGGAACTTTCCAACATCCAAGTCAGATTCAGGAGTTTTACCATCACGGCGCATCCACGCTCTCCAGTACCCCTTACCAACAAAATCCTTGCGCCGTAACTTGCCACGGAGAACCTGGCAACTTCTACGGGTACGACGCGCTGCAAAGGCAAACCCTTTTCGGAACCCAAGAAACGGATCTGGTCCAGTACGGCGACTGCAAGCTGACCTCGAACAGCATCGGAGAGGAAGCAGAGAACACAGAGCTAAGTCCTTCTCCTACACAACTCTTCCCATGGATGAGACCTCAAGGTGAGACAATACAAAACACGAACTACTGTTTGTTAGGCAAGAGTAGGGTAAGCAGGCACATTTCCTGTGTAAATGCCAAAAAACGTCCTTTTACTGTTTTATGAGGTCTAACTTGTGAATTACTTTATTGTTTAATTACCCTGTGAGAACCGGGGATAAGTGAAATTCTTTCTCCACTCTTGAGTTTTATTGCACGTTTTATGACATACTGTTATCTTGGAGTTATTTCTTGGTGTAAGTTAAATGTAACCTAGGACATATATCTTTAGGATCTTGCTTAAATGTGTGTCGGTAGTGATGCATGGAAACCTGTTTACAATTGGGCACAATATTATGTTTTTTGTTTAGCAAGAAATATGCTTTTACATGCAAAATGACAACTGAGGTTTAAATTAACCTAAATTATTTTAATTTTCTATGGAAATGCTCACTGATGTTTTATGTATTACTTGTAATAGTCTTAAAATTGCGTTCGTTTGTTTCGCCAGTAGCTGCCGGACGAAGGCGAGGCCGGCAAACCTACAGCCGCTACCAAACGCTGGAGCTAGAGAAGGAGTTCTTGTTCAACCCATACCTGACCCGCAAGCGGCGAATCGAGGTATCACACGCTCTGGGACTGACTGAAAGGCAGGTCAAAATCTGGTTTCAGAACAGACGGATGAAATGGAAAAAAGAGAACAACAAAGACAAATTTCCCAGTAGCAAATCAGAGCAGGAGGAAATAGAGAAACGAAAAAAAGAAAATGACCAAGATGAACAGGCACGAGTGGCTCGAGAAGAAGACAGCGAAAAAGCTAAACAAATATAGGACTACAAGCACGGAGTTCAACATTCTAACGTCGCTGGAGAACTTACAAATCTGAACTTTTGCTTAAGAACCATTAAATTCTTATGGTTACTGCTCATTGTTTAGGGTGATGTCAAAACAGGAAATGAAAATTAATATCGTATCCAGTGTAAAGAAGTTAAAATGATCTGACAGATATTGCATTTTTACCTAATGCTGGGAAATATTGTAGTGACATAAAGTAGCTACCTTTATTTGTGGAATAATTAATGTGAAACATTTTTGATGTTAGAATATTACTCTAAAATATACTTTGGCAGCTGTGTAGGTTTATTAATTGGTGCACTTTTTACTGTTCCCGTTAATCTTATGGTAATTAACGTAGCAAACTATGAAATCCAACAACATGAAACTGCCTATTTATGATGTAGGTGCTCTCTCTTTTACGTTAATCCTTTGATAGTCCGTTTAGTTGTTATCGGTATTGTATTTTCTATTCTTGGATAGGCATGCGCACAGGGCAAAATAATTAAATAAAAGGCTTCGGTGACTGTGACACATAATGTATACTGTACTCGTGAATTACTTTATGGGCACTTGTTGTCATGCTTTGTTGTTCTTCACCTCTTTGTCTTTTGTCTAAACCTGGAAACGGCGGAAAAAGGAGGGCACAATAAAGTTTACAAGAAAGAATCCATAAGAATTTTACTGTCTTTTGCTACTTTTTACCTAATGCGTCGGTCTTAGAGACTATGATCACTAACACGCGAATTAAACCTTCAGAAATATATGTCGTATATTGGGAGTTTATATTGTCTAATAGTATTTTATAGTAGTCTATGAATGTATTTCATTGATCTCGTATGAGTTTAGGTTGTGATATTATCATCGATGGTGTACGGTAAAGCAATTTTGCGAAAATGCTGAACACTTCAGCTATTTTATTTTACAGAATTACTTACATAACCCACACATATTTAGTATAGATTTAATTAGCAAATGCTCGGTAGGTAATGCGCTTTGCGAGAGTTTATGTTTTTCCTCAAAACTATTGACTCTAGAAATCTGTGTATTATTTTGCCTACTTAAATGTGCTCCTTTCCAATGAAGTGCAAAAATTACGATTGTCTAAACAAAAAGCATCATAACTTCTGATAGACAAAACTGTCGACTTGATATATGGCTTGCAGACAGAGACCAACCACAATCTTAGACAACTCAGAATCTCAGGCGACTTGAAGGGAAAAGTGTGTATAGGAAATGGATGGATAAATGGATGGATAACAGGTTTTCATAATGTGTATGCAACATGCAAACCAGGAAGGCTTCTTTAAAAGTAGTGTATATTTTTTGGTGTTAACCTAATATAGATTTTTTACAGATTGCAGGACTGTTAACATCTCATCAGTTAGTTTCAATGTTCAATTCTGATTTTTGTATAATTATTGAAGGTAAACTTATCAATAACATTTTGTTTTAAATCAAGACTACTGCATATTTCCATGTTAGTTGTACAGTGTGAAGTCCATTTACCATTGGATGACACTAAATCACGTGCCTGTTATCACGTGGCCCCTGAGGAAAAAGAGGTGCTTTTTTGGTGTAAATCTGGATTGCTATTCTGTAATATATCACAGTACCTCGTAAAACCGACAGTAAAACCTCCCGGCCTACAAATCACCTGGTCAAAATATGAGTTCACTGTATTATGCGAATACTCTGTTTTCCAAATATCAGGCTGCAAGTTCGGCTTTTCCACCCGGGATTATTCCCGAGCAAAGTTCTTGCGCATTTGCTTCCAGCTCTCAGCGAGCCAACAGCTATGTCTCGGGATCTCGTTCCGCTGCCTTTCCCCCCTCACTGTCGGGTCTCTACAGGAGCAGCGGGAGCATTCATCCTCAGAACCAGAGCATGTATTCCGGCAGGTATGATATTAACGCCAGCTCCTTCAACATTCACAGTCCCACCTATGAACAAAATGTGTCCATGCGTTCTGGAGATGTGTCGAAGCAGTCCGGCAGTGGTAAAACGGAGGAGCGGGACAGTGATCAACAAAGTGAAAGCACCTTTCGGATCTATCCTTGGATGAGAATCTCAGGTACGTTAAATTAGATAGGTGTGAAAAAAGTGAGGGCATCACGTTAGGGAAACATCTCTGAGAGCAGATCGTTTTCCAGTGTGCGAGCCATAATCCAGACGCCAGTTATCTAAGCAAAACTTTTATGACTATACGACCCCAGAAAGCCGTAATGTTTGTCACTTAAATATTCATTGGTTGGTATTGTGTAACTAATAGTCGGCCTGGTTCAGCCTTGGATTGGGTGTCCATCGGTCTCGTCAAAACAAGAAAAGATCTGGGGCATTGGCATCTGGTATTTTGTGTGACTAACCTTCCAAAACAGATTTCGTGTGATCGTTTATAGTTGACTTCCAAATGCGTTTATATAAAGCATAGACATTTGTCATGAATGTGTTAATTGCTCGGCATGATTTTTGTTTTTAAACAACTGACAGACTGTATTTATGCAACACCATGCAGGGGCGTGTTATGGCGGCCTGTGAGGCTGCACGGATGTGTACATATTTAGCTAGAAACACGGCTTTCGACGTGTCGATATTGCCTGCTGATTGTAGCTATGCATCCGTACATTTTACAGAAACTTTGCCATATTTTAGGTTCATTGCTCGTCAGCATTATTTTCAAAAACACGATTGATGGGTTTTGATGTGTTACGTGCACAAACGTGCGTGAGGGTGTTCGCATCCTGCTTTATATCCTGCATTCACCGTCTTCACTGTCGAGACAGCTTTCAACAAATATTGCTCTACGTATAGATGTATCACTTTAAATTACTTTTTTTATAAGTTCACAGAGCTCACACATTAATATCAGCACATAGTCATTTTTCAATAATATCTGTAAATATGTATCTTTAAGAGTTTGAACAAATGTGCATTTTTACATTTTGCTTGTCTCGTGTTGATTTTAATTCCACTTAAAGGAGAAAGTGGGAGTCAGTCATTATTTTCGGAAGCATAGCCCATGTAACAGGAAACGCACATGATTTTACATTCGTACTTAACGCGGGCGTCTGTTACGGACTATCATTCTATAGCCTATCCTCCAGTCTGGTAGTTGCTTGCACGTAACCAGGGAGAACAGACATGCTGGAAAATTTATTAAACATGGTACACGTTTTAGTCGAGAGAGTAATATCCAAAAGTTTGTTACAGAAGCTTTCATTCAGATACGTATAGGGCTAAGTAAAAAGTGAGTATATTTTAAAAGTTCGTAGGAATTCAAAGTAATAACTTTTCAACAGTAAACCCGTAGTACCTTCACATTTTCAAGGCAAAATTATTTTTTTCATAACAAATGTTATATCTGTAGTAAATGGATTTTCATAATGTTTCATAATACTACGGGAGCTGTAAAAAGTACATTACCAGCATAAACATATGGTTATAACCCGTGTTTGCTCAACGTGTTCAAATGCATAGAAAGTTACTTGATTTAATATTATTTTGGCCACTTCAAAATAAATCAAGTAAAAACAGTTATCATAAAGTATTGACATTCTTTCTACTGTATGAATTAAATAGAATACACGAATCACGTCATTCTGTTAACTGTATAACTTATATAACCATTTCCTTGGACACGCTTTTAAATTTTAACTTTAGTAGATAAAAAGCTTTCCATCTCATCTTCATCAAACAATAACTTTTGGTGTGATTTGAAATAGACTGTAGGCCTACATTTTATGTGCGATTGGGAAAAAAACCGGCGTAACTTTTTTTTAAAATGAAAACTAGGAATGTATATTATTTGGAATTATTAAATTCTATTAAAAATTCAATAGAAATGACAAATTTAAATAGGAGCCTGGCGATTTGTTAGGATACTCAAACTTGGTTGGTTTGATTCGTTTGTGTGTGTGCCGGAGTGTGTGTGTGTCCGAGCTTGTGTTTATGTGTGCAGTATCGCAGTATCATTAATACTATAAATGAAGCTTCAGTGTTTCAGCCTTTGGTAATAATTTAAAAATCTAAGAAGTATTTGTGATATGTATTAGTAAAAGTTAGCTAATGTTGCGAAATATTACTAGTTAAATTAATATTACTGATTGTTAGCCAAAAACATAATTGCCCCAACAGCAAGTTATTCAGAAGTATTGATTGTAGTAGCACACTAGTATTCATTTTGTTCAAATTATGTATATCGATATGCTATATCCATATTTCGTATATGATATTTTATATGTATATGTATATATATTATAATACTTTGTACATTGAACAGACATTCGTCATTTTATATATATATATATATATATATATATATATATATAGATGACGAATGTCTGTTCAATGTACAAAGTATTATCTTTTGTATTAATCTTCAATTCAATGCATACGGTTCAATTCAATGCATGTCCTTAATATACTGTTACTATTCTAAGGTGTGGACAGAAAACGAGGCCGGCAGACCTACACACGATACCAGACACTGGAGCTTGAAAAGGAATTCCACTTCAACCGCTACTTGACAAGGCGGAGACGCAGTGAAATAGCCCACACTCTCTGTCTCTCTGAGCGCCAGATCAAAATTTGGTTCCAGAACCGACGTATGAAATGGAAGAAAGAAAATAAGGTTACTGGTCTAAGTTCCTGCACCGAGGACAGGCCGGGCTGCGAGGAGGAGGAGGAAGCAGAAGAAGAGTAGCGAAGAGTTTATACAAGTCAGTCGAGTAATAGTATACTAGAATGACATTCAATCCCATATTGGCTTTAATTTTCCTATTTTAGGACAATGAAAGTAAAGAACCGCACTACCTATTTGTATTTTGAAATTGTAGTTTGAAATATGTCTACTTATGAAATCACATTCATTTATTTTTGTTTATATTTTAAGTATTTCAATTTTAGGTGTTACGTTTTTAGATGCCTGCGTCCTGGTTAGCAGAATCCAGTACGATCCAGTTTGCGCGTATTTGTGTTGTAAGTTACTTTAGAAAAGAAATTATAAAGCATCTAAAAAGGGATAACGTATATCGTAGTATATCTATATTGTACATACAATAAACATTTACATCGCTGCATTTTAACTTGATGCGTATGGTTATTACTGTTTTGTAAATAACCTTAGATTACCTTTCCCAAATAGCGGACCACAAGCAGTATGTATTAATATTTTTGTCTGAAGGATAACACTGTGAAATGTTGAATTCTTGCAAGTGTAATCTTTAGTGACAATAAATAAAAGGAATTTTATTTATATGCATTTGAATGCTATTTTAATTATTACAATCTACAATATTCCTTATTCTTTTCTTCTTCTTCGTCTACTTCTTAATAATAATAATAATAATAATAATAATAATAATAATAATAGTTTATATTATCAATTCACAACTGTCGTAGTACAACTCCATCAAGTCAACATAGTTTTATTGTGGTTCTGTCGTTGATTCGTTTTATGGTTATATTGAGGCTGGTGTAAAATATGATACCACTTTTGACGTTTCCTTTTTCATAAAATGAAAATCTCTGTAAGATTAAAGTATTTAATTCTATTATTTTAGAAGCAATATAAACACCATTGTTTAAGCACGTCCTTTGAAAAGTTTCCCTATATTGCCATCAGTTATTGTTTCTACTATTGATTTTACAGCTATTGTTATGAAATGGGTCATTTGAAGTTTTCACTGTTTCACTAGACTCTTGGATAAACTTATCGGCAAGTAAATGTGCAATTTACTTATCAAATGTGCATACAGAAAATCTGAAGGCAAGTACATTATTATTGGACCCAGGATGATTATGTGTGTCAGATTGGCCTACCTCAAAATATTTCTTTGAGCCATACACCTAAAACTGTCTACAAATGCGGGAACGGGGTATTACGCTAATAATTATAACATGTAAGCATGACTAAAGGAACAGCAACCTGAATTTATTCATCTTACATATAATGCCGCATTAGTCGTCGCGTCGTTACGTGGAGTCTGAATACACACGTGTGTGTGGTTGTAGATTTAAAAGTTACTTAACCGGTTATTGAAAACACATTCTCTTTTATTTCGCTTAGATCTGAGCTAACCTTCTTAGCATGTTCGATCTTTGTTTTCAAATCAAATGTTTTCATGTCTTGATTCAGGTGAGTCAACAAAGAATGTTTTCATTTGCATTCTTTTCGGTCTATCGAAAATTATTTTCAGACTATCCTTCATATTATGTATTTAAACTATCAAAAAATTCTCAGTACATCTCCGGCAAAGCAATTTCGCTGGAGTTTATTAATTTAAAAAAGTTTAAGATTTTGTGTGTGAGCCTAAACATTTTAATCATAAACATAGGTATTAGCATGAAAACGCACACGGACAGCTCTTTACGGTTTGTAGAAAAAAAGATGGCGACGGTAAGATGACTGCTTCTAAACCACTCGCGAAGAAATGCAATAAATTCCTTGTTGTTTTATGAAAATTTACAACTTTGTGATAGAACTTTATGAGTGGCTGAGTTCTAGGATTGGCCGAGGACGGTCATGTGGATAGTTAACCGTGAACATGAACTTTTTATGATTTCCCAAGTGGTTATATTGGAGCATTCTTTTGGTCACCGCGCCTTCAGTAGCAACACTGCCCTCCTTAAAGGTTCTTGGCTCCTCTTCATTTTTTTATAAATGAAAAATATCAATTTGCTTAGTGTCATAGTTCATGTTATCGATGAACAGACTACGCGAACAGCCTACTCCGTGCTGCTATGCTAATGCGCCCTGGTCTGATTGGGATTTCCGCTACAATGAAGGGTGAATAAGAAATCTGGGCTCGATGGAGATCATCTCATTTTTCATATAGGGATCTTTCTCACTTTGCTAGTATAAATGATAGGAATGGAGGAGACGGAGACTTGGGCTAATGGCGGAACAGATTGGAGCGACTATAAGGTCAGACTAAAAGCAAGAAGCTAACGATTTGATCTGGGCCATCAAGAGGCGTAATGAAGGATTATAAACAAAGGTAGGATTTGGTCTCCTTCACCATTCGTTCTTCATGCTTTGAATCCTAAACATAGCGTTTGAATCTTAAACACATATGCGTTAACAAAGTATTTCTTTAGAAATGTGGGATTCTGTGTACTACATATATTCTACCGGATATGTGAACTTCTGGCGTTCAGATGAATTGTGACATATCACACAAGTTGTTCCGCATCCATAAGTTGCATCTATTTGTGTGCTTAGAACAACTTTCAGTGTAATAAGTGCCTACTTAGAATTGGTTTATGCATCCTCTCTGCTATTTCGCTTCAGAATGCTAGTATTTTTGGGGTGTAGCAGATACTGGGGTAGTTGTGTGTCCTGAATTTTACTGAAACGTCTTGGTTCGGTTCTTTCTTGGAATGTCTCACCTGGAGGCAAACTGCTATGCGACATTCTGTCCTGTCCGTGCTCAGCTTTGCGCAGTACGAAAAATCAATAAAGCAAACCGCAGCTATCATAACCATTTCATTCAACAATTATTAAAACGTATTGTTATGAAAAACCAAGCCAGAAAACGCATCGTTTCATTTTACATGTGATGAATTGCTTCCCAATAAAATAATATGAATGAGAATCGGCAATACCATTTGTTACATACCTTAAATAGTGTTGAACTTGCTTTGATAAGTACTATATGCCTTACGAAAAACCTGTTGTTTATATTGCTGTTACGTTTTTTACCATTACGTGTGCTACGACATTTGGCCTACATTTGAATTCTACCACTGCGGTTGTTGCCAGATATGACGATATTCCTAGCGTCCATAATTACGGCAATTGCGTGGATGGCATATATTTACTATTTTTCAGTAGTGCCTAGTCACCCAAATTAGACACATTGAAACGTATTTCATGTTATTCGTGTATTTGGACGACCTCACATTAATAAAAATATCATAATGTATTATATATGACTATTTATTTTGGTTATAATAATAATAATAATAATAAAACACTTTTATATACGTATAGTTTATATATGTATATGAACACTGTCCAAGAATCATATATATACACA
>JABFEA020000098.1:28657189-28668775 GCA_019775915.2 Cyphomyrus plagiostoma | reverse complement strand
ATGTGAGTGTGTATATATATATATATATATATATATATATATATGGTTCTTGGGGGTCGTGATGAAATGAGACTGTCTAGGGTTTCTCGATTTAATCCATTCCAAATCTGCAGTCGTTCTGCGTCAACCTTCAACGATTCTCTGCTCTTTGCGGCCATCTAGTGTTCATTTGGAAAAATGATTCCAAAAAAATCTTCAGAGGCCGTGGCAAATGGTAACTATAGGAAGTGATCTTGTGTATGAAAAGTGTTGCCTCGTTTTTCGCAACGAAACTAAGGGCAATAAAAAAGAAATCGGGTTTGGCTGAATGCTGGTGGGGGGAGAAGGGTATAGATCAATAGGAAAGATGGCGTTGAGCGTAGATTTTCGCTGTTGCGTTTTTCTCTAAACCAAGCTCTTAGTAGTATTTGACATGCTTAAGTTGCACACATCCATCGTCCCCTGTCCCAGGCGTAAAACCACTGGAAGTGAGAAATGTGTCTTCCGTTTCTTTCGCCCTTCCATAGCTTTTGACTTCGCCCGTGGACGTCCTGGGTTTAAAGGTTACTTTTATCATGTGTTGCAAAACTGCGACCCGTGGCCTCTGCTAAACTTTCACTACTGACTGTCAAACTAGATTTTTCATTTTAGTCATTTGTTCCCTTAAAACAAAAAATCTGATGAAAATTAGAGTTATTAAACGATTTTTTAAAAAAAGTGCAAGCAAAGAGCAACAGAATGGTTATTGTTGTTGTTATTATTATTATGATTGTTTTATTATTAAAATACTACTACTGCTATACTACTACTACTACTACTACTACTACTACTACTACTACTAATAATAATAATAATAATAATAATAATTATTATTATTATTATTATTATTAGACCTACTGTTGCTTACATTAGTTGATTCCAGTAAACAACTAAATTTGCTCGTTAAAATGGAAGAGAAGCTCATAGACAAATGTGTGACAAATCAGTAATTATATAACTTAACCATGTAGCAAACTTAGAATGCAAAGTCTGTGAAGGAAACACAAATAGACTGCGAAAAGGAGATTGTAATCTGCGGTCTGTATTACATGATTTCATGTATTCTTATAGTACAACTGTACAGCTATTTAAAACAAGAGTTCTGAAATATAAACATGTTCATTTGTGATTTAGACCTGTGCTTTGTCTGGTGATTTTAATTCACTCATCCAGTAGAAATCAGGTGTAAAATCAACAAAAATTTAACTTCCAACAAGTTTGCCCTGTAGGTGTGGCATTACATAAGCCTGCAGTACCCTGTTAAACTTATTTTTTACTTTTTCATTTCTCTTTCGTCTGAGCGATTCAAAACAATGTACGTATTGTTTTGCGATAAGCACATACGACACAGTTTCCTGCGGGAAGTTTATAGCTATTTATTTATTTATTTATTCATTCGGCATGTGCATTTACTTGCAGTTTTTAAAAATAAAACATTTGAATATATTCCCTTTTAAACACCCACGTTCTTTAGCGAGCACAAAAAACATCTACATGTGATTTTATCGTTTGTTAGTTTTTAACTGTCAGGTGGGAATAATGTCCTATTGATTGAATACGATCGAATCATTGGTGGATATAGGAAACTCGGGTTCTATATGGCCAGTTCAATCACAATATTCCATTATAAGGTCAGCTATTCTATGTCCTTTCCTGATGAGCTAACTTAATTAAAAAAAATGAAATAAATAAAATAATGAAAACACACTTATAGTTAATCTTTTTAATAAGCATATAACAAAAACACATTGCACATTTTATATTGAAAATGCAAATGCATATATAATACAAAGAAGAGGCGGATTTCAGATAAGTATATCAATGTTCAAGTACCTCACACCACGCACTTCATGTTAAAACCATATTTGTACTCTATACTCTATAATATAACGCAATAGCACAACATTCATATTATATAATACAGTATATACTTCAATGGTCACGTGAACCGAATTATGATCAAATGACTAAAAAGTAAACAAATATATTTCTGAACACCATATAAGTAGGTAATTATATAATATTTTATACTTACACGTTGTCCGACACTCAAATTGGGAGCTTTTCAAGATAAGTTTGTCAAAACAGAATCGGTTCCTTTTATTTTGCAAGTTGAACTTAAATTGTCCTCATAGATATACATGCTGGCAGGAGTTTCCGTCTCTTTTCCATGCTCGTCCTTCCATTTTCCACTTATTTCCGCCTCCAAAGAAACGTTTCTATCTTTGAATCCAAACGCTTCACAAATTTAACGTTCTGCAAAGCGAAGAAAATGTACATTAGTAAACTGACAGCTGCGAAGTAGTTTCCTTCAGCATAGCTGTTTAAAACTTTACCGTGCGTATTCCACGTGAACACTTGGGTATTAATTTTAAAAGAACACTTTGAAAATGAAATTTTATGTGCATTTAATTGTGTAAATGCAGGTGGGAAGTGTATATAAAACATCCACATTTTCTGCACCAGATCAACTTTTATAATTAATGAAATATTATAACGTTATAAATAAAAGTTTTGTTTATAAATTTTTGTTAATAGTTTTTTTATGATGCAAATATTAAGTTGATAAAGATCTAATATTTTGTCACTTATATTTTTACTTTAAACGGAAGAGGTTTGTATTATTGTTAGCTTTAACTTCTTTCGCGTTATTTTTCCATGATTTTGTATGTGAGGCAAAATAGATGGCTTTTCTACATCAAAACAGCACGCAAACAGTAAAATGCTTTATTGTTGTCTACCACATGCTACAGAGAAGTCGAATTGAACAAATCGATAAATTACTTTAATACGTTGAACGGATGATACTGTCTGCACTGTTGCACTGTTTAGTATACGGAAGACGAATGAGACGATTTCCAAAGAGATCTCTGCAATGAAAATTAGTTGTAGGTTTAGTTTTGAAGTTATAATTTATGCATATGTGTATTTTTTATAATTCGCAAAAAATTATTAATAGGATTTCATTATCTATACCTAAAACGTTAAGAATTCGTGCAAAAAGTAAAACCGAAACCTATTAACTAAAATATTTGCGTATTGCACCCAGGCGGAATGATATGATATGCATATATATTCAAATATTATTAAATACATTATATATAAGTAAAATTTGGATAAAAAACAACAATCACAGGTAAATCAGAATAAATCTGGTTTTAAAGACGAGGATTTGCCCACAATGGGCTGAACTGTAAGTTTTAACGCACCATGTAAGAATGTGTGTGTGCGTGCGTGTCCGCGTGGTAATATGAATGCGTGTGTATGTACGTGTGTTTAGTTTTGAGTTTTTAGTCCTTGAATGATTCAGATTGCGTGATTTCATTGGAAGGAGAAAGGAGACATCTAAGCTTTCTGGTTTGCGCTGGGGTCCCCGGCGCATGCAATCAGAACCCCCTCATGGGTGCTATTTTGCTATCACAGAAGCTCGTGATTGGTCAACCACTGATCAGATGGTATAGTTCCCCTCTGTCCCACACTGGCACCTCGCCACCCCCTTTCAGCTAAAACCCAATCTCCGATAAACTACTAATAGCTAAACCACTTGGAATATATAACACAACAAATCATAAACCCAGGAAAAGAACGGTACCCTCCCAATGAGTTCCTATTTTGTAAATTCAACTTTCCCTGTTACTCTGCCCGGAGGACAAGAGTCTTTCTTGGGACAGATACCGTTATACTCCTCTGGATACACGGATCCTTTAAGACACTATCCCGGAGCTGCATATGGAGCTACCAATGTCCAGGACAAGTCTTACCCATCTTATTATCACCAAACTAACAGTGGTTATGGCCGGACAAATACTGCTGCTAGTGCGTGCGATTATGCAGCAGCCAGTTTTTACAGAGAAAAGGACCCCGCCTGCGCGTTCGCCAGTCTAGAAGAACATTCGCTTGTTCTAAGCCCAGACCAGCGGAAATCAGACTCTACAGGGCAAAGTAAAAATATATTCGCTGATAACGATGAACTGAAGTCGTCTGCACCAGTCTATCCGTGGATGCAAAGGATGAATTCGTGCAATGGTGAGTCAGTACCTTCTGTCATTTTCGTGTTGTTGTTCTCGATAATTTGAAGAGTGTGGCTTCCATCCTAATGTACAGTACACGGAGCAGACTTTACAGTGGAAAAACAACATCGCTGTGGCAGTCAGAGAATACTATCTCAGGCTGAAGCTAGAGGGAGCTTAACCATTGTAAAGTTTTGGTGTGCTGATGTGATATTATCAAATTACACCTTTATACGGTAACATTGGACCATTTGCTTACATCATGTATGCCATTCTATTAAATTAATGTACCGGTGCGTGCTTATATTCAGTTTAACACGTAGTATTAATGTATTAAGTATTGATGCATAGCTGCAAATATGCTAAATAAATGCATTTACGTTCGTTTTTGTGGTGGGACTGTTATCATTTAACCATCCGAATAAACCGCCCAATTGTCATTTATACCGTAAATAATCTGTAGGCAGTTTTATTTTTCTAAATATAGCAATAAATTGACTTTGTGTATCACATTCTCTAGGGGAATGGAGCTAAACAGCCGTATTTTAAAAAAGAAAAGCTTTTGTTGCGTATTATTAGAAACAATAATAAAGCTCTCGTTATAGTTAGTAACATAATAGGGAAACTGTTTTTTACAGTAAGGGCGCAAAGTACTTAAAACATCATTTACTGTTGTTGCCTGCAGTAGCATTAACAGTCGTGATAGCTGTCATTGTCATTGTAGCTGTGATACTAGATGTATTTTTGCACGATTATTGTATAATTGCATTCCTGTTGTTGTTGTTATAACTGTGCTACACATGTACATGTTTGTCATTGTCATAACTATGTCTTTTCTGACTGATTTTGTTTAGGGACTTTTGGGAACACCGGCCGCAGAGGTCGTCAAACCTACACCCGATACCAGACGCTGGAGTTAGAGAAAGAGTTTCATTTTAACAGGTATCTGACCAGGCGGCGTCGAATTGAGATTGCGCACGCATTGTGCCTGACTGAACGCCAGATAAAGATTTGGTTCCAGAACCGCCGGATGAAGTGGAAAAAAGAAAACAAACTGATAAACTCTTCACAAAACACAGCTGACGAGGAAGAAGAAAAGAGGACGGAATAATGGACAAGAAAAAGGAAAAAAATGCAAATGACTAGTGTGCAATTGAATAAAATGGAGTTGCCTCTTTTTAAAAATGTGCAGCAGTTTAGTCATGCTAAGATATCTTGGTGTAGCATTCCAAACGTTTATCGCATTTCCATTTGTGATTTTTTACTATTTCGGGAAAACTATATGTTTGTGCCTCGTCTTCTCTTATGACTAAGTACCGTGTCAAAACTAATTGAAATACGTGTCATTCTCATTATGATATTTACGCAGTATGTAATTAAAAGGAAACTGCTCCTAACACATTGATATAGTGTATTTCCTTTGAATTTCTCTTTGAATGTTACCGACGTGCAAACTCTGCGAAATAATAATAAGCGAATTTATCACAGAGTGCAAAGCAGATTACAAAAATTGACCACAGTATTTATGTTTTATTAATTTTATATGTAAATGTGTTTGTACATTTGTGCTGGAAGGTATCTAATCAGTCAGTATGTTTTGGTAATTTTAAAATCTAAAGAACTTGTTGTAGGTGTAATAAGCATACATTTGGGACAACAGCCTGTCTAATAAACTCCAGTGAAAAGTAGTTTAAAGATTTTCTGACGGTTTCAGTTGTGCTGCCATATTAAATCAAACCTTCCGCTTCAGGTGAACATTAACATATTGTTTTTATTTACTGCAGACATATGCATGACCTTATCTATACCACAGATAACATACGTGCAGTGACGATTTGGAGACAAAAACTGAGCGGGGGAATGAAAAAAATAAATGTTTAACTCAAATCCAGGTATGCTCTGACACGCTGTTAGGTTCAACATCTTTTAATGAGTTTCAGAAACGATCCGTACAGTACATCATTCAGATATGTTAAGGGTCCAGATTATTTCAATTTGAAGCAAGACCTCAACTTCCGAATGCAAAAACCTAACAATATCCAAGTCGTGTTTGTCACAATAATTCACACCTAAAGGAACATTGAATGCTAGCGTGTGTATGTGTGTGTGTATGTGTGTATTTATCCATCCCTCTTTGAAAAGTTAGGTTTTTATGGGTTATTACAACTAAATGTTGAAAATCTCAATAGATACTAGATGCTACTAGCGTCACACATAACTAATGATTTACACCAAAACCAGAAAATTACTATAATTATTTTTACACAAACTAGAAGGTTCATCCTCCATTCCCATCACTATCATTGCACCACACACCGCGCACCACCTGCAGCCACCGCAAACAATTGCCTATCAACATGTATGTGCGTGTGTTTCTGTACTATATATGACGGATATTTTTGCGCTCTGAACATGCATATAGGCGTAGTCATAAGAAATCGGGGCAAATAACCAACGAAATCGCATAAAAGCTTGATTTTATTTTTTCGTTTAGTGTGTTTGATTTAGTTTATAGATCTTAAGAGAGAAATTTTTACTAAAGCTGCTACTATGGCAAATGTTAACCTGAAGATCACATTGATTCCCTCTATATCTAATCGATGTAACACGTAACAATTAACTAGCCACTTATACTTTACGACGTCAAAAACCGTATCAAAGGTTATTTTAAAAAAATTTCTTTACATATTCTGACAAATTTTCCAAAACCCCCATACAGTTCGATGCCAACCTAAGTATCTTAAATAACACCAGTGCTAATGGGCTACTGGTAAAACAATTTCAACTATTAAAAACAACGGTTAACATCTCGTCACTCCGGAAAATACTAGCTTACTTTAACTTTTACGGTAGCCGATGTTAGTCTGGCCGTTTTATATTGCTGTGTTTCATTTTATAAACGATACAAATCACCCTGTTGGTGACTCTGTAAACTAGGTATCTGGTACATACTCAATCACCATTTTACTATTAGTAGAAATATTAAGTAAAACAAAGAGAATATATGTTCAACGTTGAAGAAATAATAGATAAAAAACGACATAAAATTGGAAAGAGATTATTTTGCGCTGCAATAAATTATGTTCCCAGTAGGTGACGCTCTCTGCCAACATGGAGCACAACCTTGCTATTGAGAAGCACACATTGCGTTGAGCTTAACGATTCTCATCTCGTCATCATTTGTAACCACAGAGCATGAATTACCTCTTGAAGTCATCAGTGAGAATTTACGACTGGTCAACAAAAGCACGTGATTCCTAAACGCACCCCCACCCCCATATTTGGCTGCATACATAGCAAAAACGAAGTACAGTGCATTGCTATAATTCATTAATACATCATAAATCGTGAAGCACAGCGTTATAACGACCAAGATCTACAAATCAAGCCCTCTACAATAACCTAAATGAGCTCTTACTTTGTAAACTCGTTCTCAGGGCGCTACCCAAATGGCCCCGACTACCAGTTACTAAATTATGGAACTAGCAGCAGCGCTATGAACGGTTCGTACAGGGACTCCGGCACGATGCATTCGGGCTCTTATGGCTACAGCTACAATGGGATGGACTTAAGCGTCAATCGTTCAACCACCAACAACCACTTTGGGGCTGTTGGGGATAACTCCCGGGGTTTCCAGTCTCCAGCCCCGGAGTCTCGGTTCAGACAGCCGTCTAGCTGCTCGCTTTCGTCTCCCGACTCCCTTTCTTGCGCCAACACCGAAACTCTGGGACCCAAAAGCTCCTCTCCCCCTTCCGACCAGAGCAACACCACCGCCAGCAATAACCTCAACAACAGCACACATTTCACAGAATTAGACGAAACTAGCGCTTCTTCTGAGACCGAAGAAGGTACCCACAGAAGCAGCAATCCCACTACCCGGACACAGCAACAGGAATCTACCGCAACCTCCACCACAGCATCGACCGATGGGCAAGCGCCACAAATATTCCCTTGGATGCGGAAGCTACATATTAACCATGGTATATATGTCGACGCATTGCAAACTTGCCTTTAGTATCGATACAATTGTTGTAATGCTTTTTGTTCATCTAATATTTGTAGTCGGGTTGAGCTTTTCTTTAGCACTAACTCCAAAAAGCGCCACAAATCTCTTTAATGTAGGCTAGCAAACTCAAAGAGAATGGAGACCGAGAACGAGGGCATAAACAGGAAGCACCGTTAAGTTTTCATTTAACTGTAAACTTATCTTCATTGCATGTGGTGAGTTGTTTATATTTGGGGAAGAATGTCAAAAATATATTTTAAGGAACGAGAAAAACACGAATTCGAAAAGTTGTGTTATGTAGCTATTGTGGACCAAGAAATAACACGTTAAAAAAGATATTCGAATTACAGTTTATACTTTGAATTACAGTTAGAATTGAATGTTTAAGTTAGGGAAAGAACAGATTCGAAGAAAAATCGTCAGTGTATTCAGCAATGTATAACATTTGTTTCTCACACACCACCACGAATGTGCAGATCTACTTAAATATTGGTTATTGCCATGTACATGTGTGCTATTATAAAAGTTGATTATATACTGTTGAACATTATTGTCTGATAAAATGATATATTTTCAGTAATGGTTATTCTTACGTTTTGTCCATGCTATTCAGATATGACTGGACCAGATGGGAAAAGGGCCCGAACTGCGTACACCCGCTACCAGACGCTAGAGCTGGAAAAAGAATTTCATTTCAATAGATATTTAACTAGAAGAAGGAGAATAGAGATAGCCCACGCGCTATGCCTGTCGGAACGACAAATTAAGATATGGTTCCAGAATCGGAGGATGAAATGGAAGAAAGACAATAAACTGAAAAGTATGAGTCTTGCAACTGCAGGTAGCGCCTTCCAGCCCTGAATATTACCCATACAAATGAAATGAGAAGGAAAATGGGGAAATAAATAAATAAATAGATAGATAAAAATACTATTCCTCTGAGTACTGTACAGCGCAGCACCTTCGGTATGTTGTTGATGTTTTAGACATCTTAAAATTCCAATATGGTACTGCTAACATAAACAAGATAACTTGTGTTTAACTGTTGCTGTTTTTATTGCTATGGTAATTATTATTTTTAAAAAGAAGAATGCTCTCCAATGCCTGTTGCTATTGTTACACGTATAGTTTATGTGTTAAGTGCTATGGTGATGCTTTCTTGAAGGTTAGCATGTTTCACGTGAACTCTTAAATGTTATAACTTATTTACGATCTATAACAAGTGTATAGTTCTAAGTTTACAATAATATGAAATGAATCAGTATAGACTAGTTGCAGTTGCAGTGCTTTTTCAGAAGCCACATTGTGTGTTTCTTATTCTCTTTAATGTTACATTCGTGTTAACTTCTTTTATTCTTATCGGGTTATTAGATCGTTGACTTATTTCTGGAAAAAAGAAAATTATTGTAAGGACTAGCCTCTTGTCTCCGTACATACGTGTGTATAATTCTGTTAAAATTGCAGTTGTATATTGCTGGATCACCTCTATGTCCCAAACCAGATGTAAATATTACACATTTTTATTGTGACCAATAGATTATTTGTAGTGGGCAGAGTGAATAACAAACGTCCTGTGGAAAATGGCAACTGTCACGTCGGACTGCCTGTAAGCATTTTGCCAATAAGCTTTTTGTATTTGTTTGTAGCTTAACTTGAAGTAAAAACCAACAAGACAATAAAGTTTCTCTTACGTAGATCAAATGTCTTACTCATTCTAATCCATCTGCTAGTTATCTCCATGTTATTATACTATTTACTTGTTTAAACCATAAATCATCCATTAGACTGCAGTAACAGAATCTTTAATCAACCCATGTCTATGCTTGTACGTATTTGTACGATTATTCCTGCGTGTGAGCGCGTCAGAGCAAAAGCAAATTAAATAATGCTGCCATGTAGAACTCCGTAGATTCTGAGGAGTCTTGAAAAATCATGATCTAATTCGCAGGCATCTTTTGAAAATGGTTATTCAGCATAGCGATAAACATCATTCCATCCTCATTTATAATCTTTAAAATCTTGTCACTTATGATACAAGATTTTCCCACAATAATATAAGCCACTTTCAATGGCAAGGCAGAGCAAGCCATTAATGACTTAACTGAAAAATAATGTAACAGCATACATAATGTTTTCACGCAATTCACTTACACAGCTTGGATTTTGGAAATGTCCGTCCTATGAGAATTTTGTTTTCAGTTTGAATGATTTTCGCAGTAAAAGATGCCTCCCCCGCTAATCAAGATTAGGCTTCGCTCACAATAAGCAAACTTTGAACTTTCAAACTTACCAATTACTCCACCACTTATGATACTTCATACGCTATTTTTGAGGGATGATCAGCAGTTCTGCCAAGAAATCTGTAGCCGTTTGCCATTGCCTATCTTTAGAAATTTTGGTTTTCCATACTATACCAAAAGTAGCTATGACATTTACATGTCAAATGGATGAGGGTTTTATCTTCAAGTTAGATCGTAAAAATTACCCAGGCCATAGACAGATACCCCTCACTGGCTCTCAAAAGTCACGTGGGATCCATAAAGTTAGTTTTATGGTTTTGGGGAGTTGACAATGTACTATATATTTCACATTCTAGAATGTAAGTGACGGTTTAACTGCTTCGAAGAGATTCCAAAGGGTCAGTAACAACCAGGGACATTGCCGAGCCAGTCCTAGACTTGCCCTGTTCTCCGTACATGCCTTGATTGCCATCCGATTTCGTCATTGGGTTATATTTTGAGGAGGAAATCGAATGATAAAGGATTGTTTCACTTTAAAGTAAGAACAGATTCTTCACAACCTAAATTTGCTGATGACCGTATCTTGGGCTAGGAAGGAAGGCGGGATGAACCTATCCAATCGTGGTGTCATTACTAATAGCCCGTTTGACTTTCCTTCCCAGTTGATTGCAGTGTTGGTGAGTCTTTGGAATTCTGTACGTTTACTCAGTTATAAAACATTATACATTAACTCCTTAAGAATTTTAGATGTGTGTATTTGTGTGTACATGCATGTAGCCTATCCGTGGATGCCTGTCCTGAAAATCTATATTAATCCTTAGCTGTACTATCCTATTTCCTATGAATATTGTGTGGTATTTTGCCTGGTGTATATGCAGAAGAGTACTCAATAGTCTGGTACATTCGAATGTTCAAAAGCGTTTTTTGTTCAGTATAATCATGTTTAAATGAGTTGTTGTATTCCTTTATAGGTTTAGTTCTTAATGCAACAACAAACAATTAAATAAAATGTATATTTGGGGTATACGTTTAAATATGTTTCTCTTAACGAGTTACACGATGTTTGTAGATTTTAGATATAAAGCTCAAAGTAGGATATAATACTGTAAACAAAAAAAAACCAACAAATTCCTCTGAAATTTTAAAAAATCTGAATTTATTTAGCACGTCAGTGAATTAAGATGTTTTCGAGATAATTGATTTTTCATTGCAATCTTTACATTTTTAAACGGGCGTATAAGTGTAATAAAAAGTAGAAAACAATGCAAAACATATCGCGAGAACCACTGAAAGCCACCTAATACAAAGCATT
>JABFEA020000098.1:28639953-28653563 GCA_019775915.2 Cyphomyrus plagiostoma | reverse complement strand
TATATATATATATATATATATATATAAAAGTTGTCATTATGCATAATTTAGAGATATATAATTTCCAGCAATAAATCACTTCAAACCACACTTTGTTAGTTCTAAATGATGCAACCCACATGATATCACAATTGTTTTGTAACTAGCGATAGTTTGACTACTGAAATACATGAGACATTTGAGTGGAACATGATTAGGTTATTTAAGTAAACATAATAACTGTAGAGAACATTACAGCAAGTATCACAAATAAATTCATTGTATTTCGATTCCTTGTTTTCTTTATAAAACTACAAGCAAATATAAAAAAGAAAGCATTTTCTTCTGACTGAATTATGTAGTTCGTTTAAAATATGACAATTTACACCTGTCAAGATTTTTTCACTATGGCTATAGATGCTTCAAGTTATTCGAATGTTAAAACGTCAGGGTATTCGCGTTTACGTTTTATTTTTTTTTATTTTGGTCATCTTATGCCAACTCACATATTTAAATATATATGGGCCTAATAGTACAAAAGGAATATTTTCACAATGAAAAAAGAATAACTGAACCAAAGAAAGTGGAAAAAATATAAGGAATTTATAGGCGGAGAATGCTGCTAAGGCATATGTATTGCACACCCTCTGCGAATTTCGTACACTGCTAATGCACGTTGATAATATTATATTGTGTTCTCGTGTAAAATATAGGTCAAAACGTCGACGCATTAAAGATATGTTTAATAATAATTGCACCACTATAATGTTAAATTGCATTTTACACCTGGAATCGACATGAATGAAACCCGATGGATATTATTAAACATGTTTAGAATGACTCAGTTTGTACATAACCATGAGCTGTTTGTCTGGTGGAGATTTGCAGTAGCAGGGAACAAAAATTCATTTACCAAATGTATGCATTATCCTGGAAATATTTGAAAAGAATCATCATATAAAGTTAGGGAAAGGTATAATTCAATGTCATTTTATTATGGTTATAAAAGTGGTTAAATAATACTTTTCGCGTGGGGTTCACGCAGAGGTCACTGAATTAATTTCTGTTCCACGGAACCTGCGCCTTTGCCTGGCAAAGCCTTGCTGTTCGTTTTAATAGCCAGCAATTTTAAACATATTTAAAGCAACTGCATTTATTTATCGATTTCAATAGAACAATTTAACACTTTCATAAATATTGCTGAATACCCAGAATTTATTTTATAAAAGTCTGTGATACTTATCTCGATTTATTGTAAACTCACTGGCCATGTATTATCTTTTTAAGAAAGAAAAATGGGAAATTTATTATAGAACTGTTGGAAGTATTAGGCAATTGTTTTGTACAGTTACTTTGGAATTTTACCCTGCTTTTAAAATCTGAATCGTATAACTATTTTTATTTTTTTAGAATACATACAGAGAAGGATATTCACGGAAACCCTTGTCAATGTGTCAAACTTCGTACCTCAGTGACAGGCATGGTTACATTATTTTGTGAACTTTGCGTTTGAATAAAAATGCGTTCAACCAAAATGAAAAAAAAAAACATATCACGAGGCATTATTTCTAAATTAAACTGAATTCGGTTAATTTGTAAATATTTATATAATAAACGAAACTCAAGAAGCGTGTCAAAGTTGAGCTGTTTTGTAGCCCTGGTGTCTGTATCGAATGAACCCGCCTTCATTTCTCTTCGAAGTAATGACCTAGGCACAATTCAATATAACCAAGCAAGCTATGCATATATTACCATAGAAGTGGCAAGTGGGAGAGACTCGAAGACGGGGTGAAACGCAGGTCAAAGCGTCTAACAAATATTAAAATGTACCGGGCTTACGACACGCCTAGCTGTTTAACAAAGAATGCCAAACTATGAGATTAATACGAAAACTTGCGAGTTCTCAACAAAATGCTTTGGAGCACCTAGTGGTTAGTCACATTTATAATAGTAGTAGTGCTTTGTATGTTTTAGATGTCTTGGGGGAGATGGTGGTGTAGTATGAGAGAGCGCACTCATTGTCGTTGATACAAGGTTAAAGCGACAATTGCGCGATTGCGGTCGCTTGGCAGAAGACATTGATCCCTAGCTGTGTTTTACCTTAAATTTCCATGATATTATGGCTCTATATGCGTTGTCCACTGTCTGTTGCCTAGGACTATTTAACATTCACTCGCTTAGTAAAACTATTGAAAACCGGAGCTGGCGCTTTACGACGCCGTGAGGGTGGATGATGTGAGGAAGGTATCATGGAAAGGTCATGGGCTCAACCTGTGGCGCAAGAGAAAGGAAAGGGGTTAGACTCACGGGATGGGGAGCTAAGGATGGAAAGCGATAATAACCGAAGAAGGACCGCATAGTGAGTGAAGGAGGAAATGGAGTTCGAAATCAGGTGAATTGTACGAAGCTGGTAACAACGCTGAAAATAAGAGTAAGTAGCAGCTTAATTAACACGCAATATTGTCTTGTTGCTATCGCGAAAGTCTCTAGCAGGTGCTCGCTTCTGCAGACCACGTGCTTAGAACGGCAGCAGGTCAATTCTTTTATTGTAATCGATTGAAGAGTTAAAATTAATTGGTGCTGGTTGTTCGTCATATTTTTGTAATATGTTTATTTTGTAATGATTTCTTTTAATTTCGTTACTTATTTTGGCCAATTTACCTTTCATTCCACAATGTATATATGCGTCCACCTCCATGTTAGAAAGTCATCGAAAATCAGAAATGTATAGATTAGTAATATCTTAGTAGATGTATTATGGTTAGATAAACAGAGTATGATGTACTTTAGACTTTGTATTTATGGTAAAATCCTCGAGTTTCCTTATATTCTTTTCATCTTAGCAATACAGTCAACTTACAGAAAGATGTACATTTAAAAATGTTATCAAATGAATATAAGTAATACCCATTTAGCGGAACTAAAATGTAAAAAGAGGACAAATGACCAAATGAGAACGCTGGAAATTGCCATTGAAAAACAATTTCTTCAAGGCCCATACTAAGTTTTTTTTGTTTAAACGCTAGGGGTGCTCTTGAATTTTATAATGTGTCCTTGTTTGGAAAGCAATTAGTAGAGTATCTATTTATAATGAAAAATATTATAATTACAAAATTACTGTTTGGGGTGCAAGCATTTCTGAATATTTCTCCACCAAAGCTACAAACTAGCATTTTATTTTCTATTTTGACAAATACGTATAATTTATTTTATAAACAAGAGGTGATACAGTAGCTTTATAAACTGTTGCTTACATATTTATCTTACTAACAAAAAGTACGTTTAATTTGCAGTTATTCAAAATGGGCGCTGGATTATCAAAGAAAAACAATGGAAGCAAATGCATTAACACCACGGACTTCTGTTTTCAACTGTATCGAGGGTGATATAAATTTAAATTTCTTAGAAATGCATTTTACATTTCACCTTACAAATACGCATATTTTATTGCCAAATCAAATACATATAATGTTCATTTAATGTGTACTATATATTCAAAAAGGCATTCGTCTACATTATATTAATTCGCAGTTTTTCTGTAGAATAGCTTCGACGTCTCATTTTCCCTCTTTCTCTATACTTTCCGTTAAGATTGTTTTAAACTACGCCATTTATACCTGACACCCTGGTACTTGCCAGTAATGCTTTAAATTCTGTGTTGGAAAAGGTCTTACCTTGACTCACGACATTTGTAGAAAGTCGACAGTCCGGGTTTTACTTTTTCTTACTGCGTCTCCAGAGGTTGAGATCTGTGTTTCTGAAATAGAATAAAGGAGTAACGCTTTCCTGGGTGTTGAAAGACAATGTTTTATGCGAGGGTGAATCTGTAAAAGTCGTAAATTGCACTGTAATGCTTTGAGGATGTGAAGAGTTTCGAATTTCTTCCGGTCTGCATATTTTATTGTTTTATTATACGTCCTCATCCCGGATATCGGTAGTCCGAGTTGGTTTACAAGCAGTTACAGCCTACCATAAAAAACAAATGTTAATCTGTTTCGACGCCTACTTTAATTTTCTCCCCTTTTGCCTCAGCATTTACTGTTGACGAAGTTCTCCGTGCGATATCAGAGAATTCCAGTATTTTAGGACACGGGCAAATATTAAGTGTTACAAAATGTGACATTGTTTGTAGTTTCTCTGCATTTTGTTAATCTTTAAAATATATGAATTGTAAATATTTTGCTGGCATGAAAAAAAAGATTTTTTTTATATGATAGCTTTCTTTTTCGGGATACTTTATGTACAGCTAAAACGACCTTAAAGTTAACGGTCAATTTTGGAGGGCAGTTAGCGGGCTGGGGTCGGGACAGGGTCATCCAGGTAGCAGAGAACACCTGTCATCTATATATACCCTGTAGATCCGAATTTGTGTGAATAGAAACTCGGTCACAAATTCGTACCTAGGGGAGTATGTAGTTGACATAAACACTTCGCCACTGCAGAATTATGAACATGGGCGAACATAATTTAATATTTATCCTAGTGCATTATTTTTTTAATACTACGCTTACTATGAAAATTCATATCTCATTTAAGTGTCTTCCCATTGTATAGTTCTGAATGCTGTGTAAAAAGAATAAAACATAAAGTCAATAGAGAATTGACGGTATTCAGTAATATATTACTGTTTTATTAGAAGAATTCTAAGAAAATAATACATTTGCTTCAATGTAACCTTCAGAATACTCGAAATGTTGACAAGATTGGGGTTATTAATATTTACAATTTGTATGCAAGGTGTGCGAATTTGCGTGCACCATTAACTCGGTCATTGTAAAGGTTTAGCTGGCTTCGTTTTAATGCAAGGGTCTAACTGTGATTTAGAAGGCCCAGTAACCCGAATTAGTTGATGAATTTTCTATTGATCCAAAACAAGCCTAGATTTATCTCTGACAAGGTTTGGCCCCACGTTTAAGAGCGTTCTTTCAGTTCTATTAGTAACTACATTCAAAGTCTGAAGAAGATTGCACCGTCTTCCATTTATTTTCACGAATGCTAGGCGAAATATGTCCCAAGTTAAAATGTGACTGATAGCCGAAAGTAACATTGCCTGCCCCTGATTAGTTTAAAAAATGAAGGTTAACGGGAGGCCGTCCTCGCCGGAGCGGACTTCCTATTGTTGAACCAAGGATGCCTTTCACTTGGCATTTTTATTCATGTAACTGGTGCGATTCACTCTGCTGTTTATAATGGGCATGCCGGTGGATGAAATGTATGCAGATAACATTAGAGAAACTCAAACTATGCACAGATGATGTTTCAGATCTGCTAAATCTAATCCCATTTCCTTATCCGGGAATCGCTGGGAACCACGCCATTGGTTCTTGGTGTCACATGGATTTTTAACTTTGTTCACTTGACAGAAAGTAGGAGGGTTTTATCAAACAGGAAAACGAGTAAAGGGATAGAAATAAATTTTCTTGTGTTTTGTGTGCAATTCAAAGAAATTAATGGCCATGAGTTCCTTTTTGATAAACTCCAACTATGTGGATCCGAAGTTTCCACCCTGCGAAGAATATTCGCAAAATGATTACCTGCCCAGCCATTCGCCAGACTATTACGGCGCCCAGAGGCGGGAGGCTGCCTTCCAGCATGAGGCGATGTACCATCAGCGGTCGGGCTGTACCGAACCTCCGTACTCATCGTGCCATGGTTCCGGGGAACCTACAGCGGTTATGTCTCCAAGGGGTCACGTCTTACCCCCGCCTGGACTCCCTACTCCGCTCCCTGAGCAAAACCACCATTGCGATTCTGTAACACCGAGCCCTCCATCCGTGTGTGTCCAGAACTCCGCCAGACAAACCAATTCTTCTTCCAGTTCATGCAAGGAGCCAGTGGTTTACCCTTGGATGAAGAAAGTCCATGTAAACATTGGTAAGTGTATCTAAGTTCTATTTCTCTGGTTGTTCAACGTGATTATTCGAACCCGTGTGTAGAATTGACTGATCGGTGTTAAATCTTTTGGTGCACTGTGAAGTAGCCCAGGAGATTTACGATCGGTTGTTTTCAGGGCAGTATAATTACATCCTCAATAAATTTTTATTGCGCTCACTTGTACAAGCACTTTGAAGTCTTTGCAACCTAACCCTTACTATTTCTCTAGGGGAAGTGTTTTTAGAAAGGATTCCTAAGTCGAATGCTTTCGTAACATGTTTCTCAGTGGAGATGTGCTGCGCATGGGAGATCCCATGTAGTTAGATAAAGTTTGTACATTTCAGTAACAGCTAAACACTATAAATAATCAAATAATATTAAAGTGCATATAAAATGTTAGTGTCCTTAGAACAAGATATTTTTGAACGAGGTTATTAAAACGTACCTCTAAAAAGGAAAGACGTAACTTTTTGTGGTATCACCCTATAATGTAAAATCTCTGCCGTTTGAATACGACTCTTAAATAAATTCTATAAGAACAGAATAGATTTTATCTTATACATCTTATCTAGTGGTGCAGTATGATTCTCTTTGAGTTTGGTGAAGTTGTGCTCGTTTAAAATAATTTGATAATCTTATACACGCTCTTAGCTATAAGACCCAAGCACGTGGATGAATTAGCACCGTTTTCCGTTTATTTTTAACAGAATTGACATATTTCATTTATTCTTCAGTGTAACATGACTTGAGTTTAAATATATCGCTCTTGTATCCTCCAAACAGTGAACCCAAATTACACAGGAGGGGAACCAAAGCGGTCACGGACAGCCTACACAAGACAGCAGGTTTTGGAGTTAGAAAAGGAGTTCCACTACAACCGCTATTTGACCCGGAGACGTAGAGTGGAGATTGCTCATACCCTGTGCCTTTCCGAGCGTCAAATCAAAATATGGTTTCAGAACAGACGGATGAAATGGAAAAAAGACCACAAGCTCCCTAACACCAAGATCAGATCAGCTGCTTCCTCAAGCACAAACTCAAACAGCAGCCAAGTGCTGGGGAACTCTCAAAACCGATCCAGTGGACAACCATCAAGTCTATAGCTTTATGCACACCTACCCATGCACACTTTAGACCTCACCGTATGGCGCATATTCGTTGTGATTTTTTTGTTTTTTATTCGTATTTTTTTAATTATTATTATTATTATTATTTTGTAAATGAAGATAATAGCGCGATGTGGGAAATGAAGAAAACACTAGAAATTACCGTTATTTATGAAAAAATGAAGACTGAAATAAAGCACAGATGCTTCTTTTTGTGCCATTCTAATTCTTTGTTCCCATTTCATTCTAGCTCCCCCTCCATTAATGCCAATGGTTGCAGATAGCAGTTTTCAGATTTTGTGAAGATGGATCCGTTGTTTCGTCTTTAATCATGCCAAACCCAGTCCCATTTGTCATGTTTACTCTGCAGTACAAAGGATGACCGTGGGCCTGCAGTTACCTCGACATCCAACATTGTGCTTAATAAATGATCAACGGTTTCTTCAAGAAGCGACGTTTTTAAAGTTGTTTTTTTTTGTACCTTATTTAATATCTTGAAGACCCGGATTTTTAGTGTCACTTACCATATAATGCTAGGTGACTAAAACATTAATGAACAAGACGGAAAACGATTGTGTATGTCATTAGTAGTTAGTTTTGAGAAATAAATGTTTATCACTTTACCGGAATTATTATGAACTATTAATCGAATAAGGTATATCGTTCAATCTGAAGTCTAAAAGCAATGACATTATAATATTGAACATATAAATACCTTAAGCAGATAACAACCAAAGGCCCCAAAGACCATTTCATTCTGGAAAAAGCACTAAATGGTCGAATTGAATTACTTTCGATGTTATTTTGTTGTTTAATTTTGTCTTTATGCGTTAACTACGTTGTGACCTTTTCACATAATTTGCCCTGCAAATTTTCGACATAATGTTCATTCATTTCTTGTAAACCAAATGTAAAGTAAAAACTAGAGAAGAACAAAGGTGGGTATATGCATGATTAACGTTTCTTAATTTCTTTTTTGTTAATTTGTTCTCTGCACACGATTACACACTTGCTTCCTTCTAGTTATTATAGGTAATTCGTTTCATCTCTTCTTTGCATTCCGGTCCTCCCTTGTTATGACAGAAATGTGGTCTTCCATATTTGTATTTCGGTCGTTTCTTTCTCATACTTCGTGTATCTATACCTTATTATTTGTAAATAGTGATAGAATGAATAAAACAAAATACGAAATGTTATTATCACCTTTGTGTCCTTTTATCTCTCCTTCTTCACAATAAGAATATATAAGCATATATAAGCATATACAGTAATATCTGTAATCTGAATTACACTATTCCTAACAACAAACATTTTATTATACAAACATTTTTCCATTTTTAAGGACAAATTTCTGTTCGTGCATACGTATCTTAAACGACGGTTTTCTTTTCGGTCATTTTGCATGCCTCATGGACGAGTTGTCCTGCTAAATTGTGTCTTATTTCTTGTCTTTAATCAAAACCCCCGTTTCTCTTATTTTATCCATCTTTGCTGTTGCAGTTTGCTGATGGGGAAAATATAAGTGAAACGAGAATCCCAACCGAGGACGTTTTATAAGTTGCCTTGCTCAAAACAACGTTTATTTCATTAATGATTGTAATTTTTATACGGGCGTTTCTTCGTGTTTGTAGATTTTGTCTTTTTTAATGGAACGGATCTGTGTCATATCTCAAACCCTGTCAAACAAAAAGATAATCAAAAAGATAAATGGCTTCTTTTGCGAGGCGTAGCCTCTGTATTCATTTTCATTTTCTTTCTGTGCAGAAGTATTGGAAGAATAGCACACATGAAAATAGCATTTTCTTTTCCAAATTTAGAAGTTACACGACAAATATACCCTTTTATTGCTAAGTGAAAATTTCATGGCTCAGGAGAGATTTTCTCTTTACTCCAATGATGATTAGACAGTAGAAATTATATGCTGATATTGTCATTTACTTCGCATCTCACCTGGTACTCCTGGTATAAACCGTTTAAATAATCTCAATGATGGTTGTTAAACGAAAAATTAACACTTTACATGCTCTGACGTCATTTTGTTAAAATAATCCCAACTGGTTATATGGTGGAGAGACTCTTACTGCATTTGGAAAGTACAAACCTCTTTAACCTTGTGTAGGTCGTCTTTGTAAATTTTGCATGATCTAATATACTCTGTAAATAAACGTTCATTTTAGACTATTAAAACAGCCCACCGTAAATATAGGCTTACAGCCGCAGGAGTTTATTCACGTGCTTTATGGCATTGGGTTCCCTGTATTGCATCTTGTGGAAAAAATGAATTTCTGTGCAGAATATATGCACATAGGAATTCTTTTCCTATTCTCCGTATCTGAGTTTCTTCCCTAGTCATGTGAATAAGAGTAAGACAGATTTCAAAAGAGCTTAAAGTTCACAGCCATTATTTGGAGACAGACGCTAAGAAAAATGCGAGAATTATACAGAAAATCATTAATCACTTCTTTTCTTTAAATACTCATTCTCTTCTATTGTTATTCAGCAGCAAATCTGTACGGACCTTCTGCCGGGAGGGGGAGAGTTCTTGGAGGACACTTGAAGATTCTTCCTTTTTTACCTCCTATCCCCTCTTTTCAAGCAATACCATAAGAAACTTTTTTTTCTTTTCTTTTTTTTTAAAAGAACATCCCAGTTTCACACTGACGTGAGACACTTTGGAGCGTAGAAGATGGGATCAAAACAGGTAACGGCTAAATGTTCTTTGATTGTTAAGTTTTATTGTTTTATTACCCTATCCTCACAGTCGGTATCAGAAACGCATTTGCTGATGCTGATAACTGAAAGGTTTATGGCCGCTTTGTTCAAAGACTTTTATAGCCGAGCTGTTGTGTACGTTTTTAGTTTTATTCTTTTATCTTCGTAATTTGGTGAAATAAGTTCTTAAGTATTAATTATTTAAACCCAAAATTTAGTTTAAATGTATGTGATATTGCACAAAGAATTGTCTTTAAACTGAAACACAGTGGTTGAATATATTTAAAGGGTTGGATTTTTTTAGAACATTAAATGGTATACGTAAAGAAGCGATACCTTTCATGTCAGTCAGCCTACACCAAGCAAAACATTTCCTCGTTGATAATAATAATTTATTTGCAGCTATTTTATGCACATTTAAATTCTATAGATCATATTGTCTCTGATCTTCTACAAAGGTTAGTAAACCAGGGGATTCTTTTCTGTGTATTTGGTACAATGCGCTCTGCTTTATGATGAAATAGTCTAATAGATAAATAGCAAAAATATTCCAGATTGTACAGATGAAGAGAAGTGAGGGAGAGAAGAAAATCGATGCGAGGATTCAACAGTAAAAATCGTCAAGCTGGGTTCAACAAGGGGACACGTTTTCTAAGCGATTAGGTCCGTTGTGAAGTCACAGACTGACCCCTGGAACCCTTGACCTCCTTTGGACTGGACACCGCTCCGTGTTACATTCTCAACATAAACCAGGAGCCGGTTACTCATAACAGCGCGGTGGGAGCCTTGCAACCTCGAGGGCAGGGCCTGCCGGTGACATTTTGTGTAAACTTGGTGGACACAAACTAAGACGTAGGTAGTCTCATCCGTATTTAAGAAACAGAACCCCTTCCATTTTTACAGCAAATGCACATACCGAGAATCTGTCCCATCTGTGGAAATTCCTCTGGTAGTGGTGTACCCTTAAGAACGACGTTGAAAATGTGTCACGCCTTCTAGGCTTTGATATCGTCTCCCATATCCCTCTGGTGTTTTATCCACATAAAGTTGTACACTTGCTATTGGCACGATACAGGATTTCTCACAGAAATATGATTTATTCCGTCGGCAATTTGCATAATAGGTTTTTCAGCGTGGAAGGTGGGTGGCTGTGTGAGTTGCCAACACATTGAATTAGGTCTTCTGTGGTGGGAAACTCCTCCTTTGCCAAGACAGGCTATGTTTAGAGCCTTGACTGACTTACCCATATAGTTGCGGTCTACTGTGGTCTGCTGCCTGTTTTCGATCACACCGCTAATTGCGAAACAAATAAGTCTGGTCTTTCGTGTAAAAGTATAGCTTGCAAAAGCGGTGGAGTGGATGCCCTCGCTGTGCAGAAGATGAACAAGTTGTGGTCCTTGTGGACTTTTAAAGAGAACGAGGGCATCATCGAATTGATAAATTTGACATTTCGTTGGTGTATTTTAATAGACGGTGTAGGAATACGATGCCATTTTGTCCCTTTGCCCTGTACATCTTAGCATTGCTGTTTCTGGTTTTGCTAAAAATCTTTCCACGTATTAAATTCTGAAATTTGTCAATCAAAAATGTTCAATGGTCAGTATACTTCATCCTTATAATACTAAAAAAAAAAATGCATTTTAATCGTTAAGTAACAGCCCGATTTTAGTCTCGGGCTATACATCCAATATAGATAGTTACAAAAGGAAAAACACCGTTGAAGAATCAGTATTCACAACTAGCAAACTGCTTTTGTGCAGTTTAATACGTCACTTATTCTCAATTAGTTAAGGTTAGAGCAACTATCGTTAGAGTAAAAGCACTTGAAAGAACCGAACAATTTTTGTCAAAATGGTGAGCATGGCTGAGATGAAAAGACAAGCGGATGAGGCAGACTGCTTGTCTGTAGGTCGAAATCTACGCGAAACGCAGAGGCGACGCCATTACTTTAAATAGATTCTGCGCCCAGTACTCGCTTTGACAGATTTATGATCCTCAATAAAAGCGGTAATGTTCAGCTCCGTAAATCAATCCCATATCCTCCAATATAAACTTACACTGTAGTAAATTCAATGTTTGTATAAGCTTACTGCTACCTAAGCTGATATATTCATGGTCTCAAAATGTAACATTTGAATCGATTTTAAAATGCTTTCATTCGTTTTTTTTAAATGTTGTACTAACAGAATTCGAAGTATTATGAACAAATAACTAGGAAAAAAATGCAAAAATGCAAATTAATGAATCTTGACAGGGGGAGTAATTACGACTGAGCATTTTTAACTATCTTCTTTTTATTTGGTGTATGTCCGTACATGATTTTGCCATACATTTTTTACATTCTTCATTATTTTTCAAATCTGAAACATATATAACACTAGGTATAACTTAACCATTATATCATTTGGCAGTTTTAATACCTGATATAATTTATTTAATTGCTCGAATGTAAGCAAGATATTACCAGATTATTTTTTTAATCAATGACATAACGTGAATCTTACTGTAATGATTTATTTGATTGCACTTGGAACACTTTGTTGTGTAGCGGACTTTGTCGGAATGTGGTCACTCTGCCTCTATATGTCATCTTTCAGTTGTTTTTAAGTTTATGATAGTGACAATTAGAAAGTGGGATGTGTATTTTTACATTAATAAAAGGAAGAAAACTTCGATCCTTTTTTTACCTTAAGCATCCAACCATAAACACGCTTGTACTTCGACACGGTCTGAAGTCTATTGTTTGAGAATAAGGCTTCACTACATACACTACGGGAGTGATACAGTATTGTCCATTGTTTCATAGTATTCTTTGTAGCGCTTTTGTCATGTGAAGCAAATTGTTGGTATTGTCTGTTATTATCATCATCATCATCATCATCATCATCATTATTACTACTACTGCTATTCCATGGACTATACGTATAAGGACACACTGTATGACAATACAAGATTTAAAAATTCTTAACTGTACTTCATAATTCAAGATGACTGAGCTTAATACCACATACTTTCCATAAAGTAAATGATTAGCTGGTTATCAATATTAAACCTCCTTCTATAATAATAATAATAATAATAATAATAATAATAATAATAATAATAATAATAATAATAATAAGGTCATTTTAGTACTGTTCACTTGCATTGCATTGTTTAATCTCCTCTATTATATCATATATATCATATATATCATATATATATATGTAAATGACTGTTTGGATAAGCAACATAAGAGCACAGTGCTTGATTTTGGGTGAAAATTCATATCACACCATATCATGGATAGTAACCCAAATGACACAGGATTCGGCATATATAGATATGTCGGCAATAGTCATGCTTACTGTGAAAATAATTTAAAGGAAATGACTAGGTGAAAGATTTTAGCAGTATGTTCAGTTCTGTCGACACCTGTCAGTTTTCATAACTTTCATTCATAATAATTCTAAAGATGCAAAAGTCCTTTACCATATCTTTAAAATGAAGTATCTTGTTTTTTTAACGCTTTGAGCCCACTGTTAGGTCAGAGTGGTCCCGCGAGCGAGAGCGGTGAAGACCCCCATCCCCCTCGCGGTCACGTGATTCATTAAATAATTAATGCAGAGGTTGCAGAATAGATATGTATTCGTCAGGATAATCGCAGACATGGTCTCCCTGTGTCTGACGTGAAATTCAACTGTCCTTTTAAAAACAAGCCTATAGGAGAGGAAAAAAGAGAGGGAGAGACACAGAGAGGCTGCAATAAAACAAATTTGGAGGGGAGAGAGTCTCGCCGTGTGGATATTGTAAGTATAACGGAAAGAAGAGATACTACCTCTTTTCAAGTGCTTGCTGTGCGGTGTTTCCAAGTATAGGCATTATTTGCAGTGATATTGTGGTAAATATGTGAAAATAATCAAATTATTGCTTTTTTCTAATATATTCCGCGTGAATGGC
>JABFEA020000098.1:28610181-28630638 GCA_019775915.2 Cyphomyrus plagiostoma | reverse complement strand
GTTGTTGTTGTCCGTACTCTTTTTTTTTTTTTGTGTTGCGTGGTGTTGTTTTTTTGTGGGGTGCGGGGGTGGTGGGGGGGGGGGGGGGGGGGGGGGGGGGGGGGGCGGGATCGTGAAACATAAACAACACAGATAGTACAATGTTTCTACCGCTAGTCAATAGCGGGCCAGAGCAAGTAACGTGATATGCACTTGAGAGGGGAAACCTGAAGCTTTGCCTCCATACTAAATAACATTAGCATAGATTGACACTGAACTGTGAAACACGTGAATCAAAAATCACTGGCTTGCCATCGGAGGCCTCTGTCCACCACGTCTGCAATTAGCATAATTTTTCACTAGTGACGCTGTGTTTGATGGGGATTAACACTCCTGCCCGGTACTCCATACAGCCCCGGTATTTTAAAATTGCACAAAGGCCTTGTGTTGACAATACGACCGTTAGCCATCTCCATAAAATTATCTGTAAGAGGAAATTTTCACTACGAAACGAGACTCTATTTGGATTATGTTGTTAAGCTTTGTGCTGTGAAAGAAGGGGGGAAATCTGAGGCCATTGTTATCAGCGAGCAGGGCGTACCAGTCGACGGGGCAGCCAGGATCTCACAGCCTGTCCATTTGCAGCCCCGAGCTTTCCTCAGATCTTTGATGCTAAACCGTCTCGCCTTTCCTAACGGAGGTAATCTGTACGAGAATAACTGCGAGTTTGGGAGTGGGCAGCCGCTACACAGATACATTTTTTAATATTCGTCACGATTTGAAAGAACATAACTCCTGCTTATTGATTGCTGTGAAGCTGGATGTGAAAATATATTATGCCTACCCGTGCTTTCCTCGTCAGAGGCTAAGGTAAGCTGGACTGAAATAGGCTATCAGTTTGTGAATGGCGGAGTGTATGTCCCAGTGATTTATGACCATATGACTCCAATCGCGGTTCAAGAAGAGTTCACAATGCTTTAAGCTTCCTTCCTCACAGCTACTCCTTTTCTTTTTCTTCTCATCTCTATAAAACGAACTTATTTGAATCCTAGCTTTTAGCTGCAAAGAAAGAGGACAAATGTTTTTGGCAGATTTTTTAAATCGCTAACCGTGTGCTGAGGTCCCGGACATAGCTTTCATTATAAATTAGATCATTTTACAACTACGATCTTCTTTCAGTTTGTGTCTGTTTGTGTATCATTCTGGAATGTGGTTAAATTTGAATTCAAATAATTTACAGATGACTCTGGGCTTTATGACGTTCGATTTGCTGAAGACCTCATGATTTTGGGTCAGAAATACGAATAGGATTGCTATGATTTCGCATCGTATTGAAACCTTTGAAAACAGTATGTTAATTCCACACAGATACACGTATGTGTGTGCGGGTGTATAGTTTTGACAATGCCATAGCTAAATTCCGTTTTCATGTCTTCATCGCTGCTGACGGTGTAGTTGTACAGTATACGGATTGTGTTTCACGTCGTAATTGTGTTAAAGAAATGTACTGGAAACTTTGATAGCTTTACGGTAATAAGCAGGCCGAAGGGGTCCGTTTTCAGGTTAATTGCAACACGATATAATTTAACATTTATTATTCCTGCTGTGATTTTTCTACAAATCCATGGAGTAAATAATTAGGATTCCAACCGTCCACAGGAAAGATAAATGACCGACATTTGTGACGTGATGGGAGTTGATATACAAAAGCTCTAGGTTCCCCGACAAGCAGAGATATGATTCGCTTTATTTCATTTACATTGATACAATGATTTTTTTGCTCTACTTTTTTATTTTATTAACAAAAATCAACTATGACGTACATTATGTTTCAATGTCATGTGCACTGTAAAATTAATCTTAGCTACATCACGCCAGTCGAACACAATTGCTGTTTAAGAGTTTCTTTTGTTCTGAAATTTATTTGATTTGGAGTATTCTTGTTTTGAACAGCTTATTTTGGAGTTTACGTAGCCATGTTGACATTTTGTTGATAAATTGAAAACAAATTTGCTTTATAATTTATTTGTATGCTGTCTTGATTACCTATCTGATATTTTAAACAGAACGTAAGCGAAACTCGAAGAAATGTAATATGGATTTTATGTTAAATGGCATTATTTCCAAAAACATTAAATGAAATCAATGCAGTTGTGTTTTGTCTGTTTAATTAATAATGATTTAATGTAGACCGTTAAGTTTGTCAGAACATTTAGATTTTTGAGACATTATGGTAACTTAAAGAGGAAAGATTTTGTTAAATACAGCCATAACTTTACATTTTCTGTACAAATCGATTGTATTTTCAGACAAAGTGAATGTCATTATAAATCTTCAGATTTCACTTTCAAAGGCAGAGAGTTTCAGATAAAACCATGAAATGTGACCTATCTGTGGTCCAAAATGAAATGTAGGTTCAGGGAAGACGCATCACACCTGATTAGTAAGCTATCGGAACCACACCTAGTTTTTCAGTGCTTTCTGTTTTGGTCAAATGACCCTCGTGCGTCAGAATCCAGGGATGATACGTCTCCCAGTATTCAATTTTCACTCGCGATTAAAAATCCTTAAATATAAATGAGAAGAGGCACAACTGCAGTTTCCTGGTGTTTAATATAACCGAAAATTATTTTTGTGACCAAACAGTCGAATAAACACAAAGATTCACTCACAGTAAAACGATTAACTATACAGAACATTTTGGCAAGTAACATTTTATATGTTTATACATATCGTTCTTCAAGCTGTGTCATAGTGTGTCGTATTTGCACGAATTACTATTATAAAATATATTAGTATTTTATACTATTTTATAAGGACACTACACACCAATAATGATTATTCCTCGAGTTAATTATTTTTTTGTTTCGAAAATATTACATAAAGAGAACAAAACTTGAATCAATATATGGTACAATGCCCAAATTACTGTTTTCCTATCATTTTGCCATTACATGTAATGCGATTTAGTTCTGGGAAACAGCGTATTCTCATTCTAAAATTACAGCGCAATAATTTGTATTTTATATAAAAAAAATATACGAATGAAAAAAGAAAGTAAAACCAGAATGCATGTAAATAGATAACGAAATAATCAAACCAAATTTTACAAATTAAATATGTGGAAATTGCACTTTCAGATAAATCACGTTTATTTGTTCGTGATGGTTAGTACACTTTGCTCTTCAATTTTGTAAGCGGTTTTGGGGAAGGAGCACAAAATACATCTAGCTCCATCTAACAATGTAAGCCGCATTTGGAGACTCGCTATTCATGTCATGACGCTTTTCAGTGGTGAAGATGGATTTATGCCTGAGCTTCTCTTATTTGATTCTTATAACCCTTCAGGTCAGCTTCCAAGAGGCAATTGGAAAGAGACTGTCACGTGACCTCTGGTGCCAATGTTCTTCCAGAAGGTCGTCAAGACCTTGGTAGCTGGTGAAAAAAATTTCGGAAATGCAGAAAACGTCTTATTACGACAACTCTACACTTTTCGGAGGCTACTCGTACCAAGCCAACGGGTTTGGTTATGATGCCGCGCAACCAGTATACCAGTCCTCAGGGCACTTGGAGAGCGACTACCAGAGATCCGCCTGTTCCCTCCAGTCCCTTGGCAACAGCACCCCACAGCAGCACGCGAAGACGAAAGAAATCAATGGGAGCTGCATGCGCCACAGTCTACCACCCGAACATCATCAAGCACCCCCAGTCTCCCCTCCTCAGAATCCATCCAACAGCACCAACAGCAGTACGACACAACAGCCGGCTAGCAGCAGCAGCAACGCAAAAACAGCCCCCACCAAGTCCCCCACCCTCCCTCCCAACGCCACCCTCGCCAAACAGATCTTTCCTTGGATGAAAGAGTCAAGGCAGAACTCTAAACAGAAAAACAGCTCCCCATGCGCGAGTACAGCCAACGGTGTGTCTCCGACTGCTTCGTTCGTTTGCTATGTTTATAGGTGTACACCACGGAATGTCATTTTGAAACAGAAACACGGATATTGACCATACTTATTTTAGACACAGAATCAGAGATTTTGCGCATTGCACAGCATGCCTTGCTCCCAAAAAGGCGTAAGGAACAATTAGATGAAGTCATTACAGATATAAATTCACCGAAAATAAAAATTTTAAATAGCCGTTACATTTTGGTTGTAGTGCTGGGTCAATGTTTGTAAATTATCAGAATTAGTACATTCTACTAAAGAGATTATGTTATCTGTTTTAATATTTTCTGGTTTTCGCTGAAATGTGTCAAAGCCGGTAAAATTCTTAAACATAACTGTCGCATTGTGGTTTAAAAATGTTCGGACAGTTTTAATAGGCTTTACCTATTAAAACTAATTAAGCCCCTGATCCTAAGTATGTCTATTCTCAGTACTACGGCGGCTGATGCAATTTAAATATACCAGGTCAGTGTTGAGCTCAGTGCTCTTAATAAATGCCAGTTAGGAAACAGAAAGGACTAATATAAAGGGGTTACGTTTCCATGGTTTATTAGTAAATGGTGCATTCAATTTTTGAAGTTAGTAATTATGTTTCATTTCATTTCCACCCAGTGGAGAGCTGCAGTGGTGAGAAAAGCCCTCCGGGTTCGGCGGCTTCCAAAAGGGCGCGCACAGCCTACACGAGCGCGCAGCTGGTGGAGCTGGAGAAGGAGTTCCACTTCAATCGGTACCTGTGCCGGCCGCGGCGCGTGGAGATGGCCAACTTACTCAATCTCAGTGAGCGACAGATAAAAATATGGTTCCAAAACCGAAGAATGAAGTACAAAAAGGATCAAAAATTGAAGGGAATGGGCTCCTCCTCTGGTGGTGCCTCTCCGACTGGAAGCCCCCCCCTCCCCATGCAATCATCTGCTGGTTTTATGAACCCCATGCATTCAATGAGTGGTACCTTTGAGGACACCTCTCCACCATCATTCAATAAGCCTCATCAGAATTCTTATGCCATGTCAACAGCCTACCAAACCCCTATGAAACCATGTCCTTCTCAACAGAAGTATGGCAATACCGCACCAGAATATGACCCTCATGGTCTACAGGGTAACGGTGGTAATTATGGGACTCCAAATATTCAGGGTAGCCCTGTGTATGTTGGAGGAAACTATATGGATTCAATTCCCACATCAGGGCCATCTCTATATGGTCTCAATCACCTGCCACATCATCAGTCTAATAATATTGACTACAATGGTGCAGCACAGATGCCAAGTAACCAGCATCATGGACCATGTGACTCCCACCCAACATACACAGACCTTTCAGCGCACCATCCTTCTCAGGGTAGAATCCAGGAGGCTCCCAAGCTAACGCATCTGTAGCAGGTTTGGAAAAGAAATTATATTAATACATGGGGCGCTGCAACGGGATTTATCAAATGATCCAGTGGTTTCGTATAGTGTCTAAATATGTCCCTGTTGATGTTGCCATGTTTTTGTTCTAAGTGATATTAATCGTAAATTTAATTGCATTTAAAATATTTGCTGCCAACACATATTAAGGCCCCTTAGAATTATGGCAAAACTCGAAAGTGGTGAAGTGTCCCATAGTTTTTAATTTCTTCTTTTTTTGACATAACCTACCTGCATTGGGCCATTTTGATAAATGAATCTGGTTTATTACTCTGCACAACTTACAAGCACGTATGGAAATGTGTAATAGTCTAGAATTTTTAAAATTTGATTTAAAAACGTTTTATATATATATATACACATATATGTATGTATATATGTGTATATATGTTTATACACACACACACACACACACACAAAGCTATTCTGCTTATTGCAGAAAACCACTGGATTGTTTTAGTTTACTTTCCCTTTCATATTACCTCTTTACCTAAACCTATCACCTTAACTGACCAACCTACAGTAAACACATTAACTCTTCTGTGCCAATACAAGGGGAGAAAGGTCATGTGTTCTCTAACATTACTGAATCCCCATCACTTCTTGTTCATACTGTGGGGTTGCTATCTGTAAATGTTAGCATCCAGAAAATGTCGATAAATTCTGGAAATATTTGCCTTGTCTTAAGCACAGTATTTGCGTTAGACTCCAAATATGTACTACCTTCATTTCTCCCTTTATCTGAAGCATATTCTCTCAAGTTTTCATACATTAGGCCATTCTTCTCTAAAGTTCATTTTTAAAAGACCATCTCCTTTCCTTTCTTGACCTAACGTGAAAACAGGGTATATTTGAACAAAATGTATGACCGAGATATTAAGCTTAAGTGACATCTTCCAAAAGTTCACTAAAGCTTTCTTGTCTGGGCATCATTGTTGCACTTAGAGTTTACATTTTAAAGGGTAGATAAAAATATTTTGAAATGGAAGAGCCCAAGCAGCTCAATCGTGGGTGTCTTCTTATGTGTTAGAGTGAGCATTCATAAATATATATTTATTTGTTATAGCCAATATTTCTTTTTTATTATTTATCCCCTCAATATTATGTATTTATAACAAGAAAATGTACTTTTTTAGTATTTACCTGTTATAAAAGATGTGTTATTGTCATTGTAAGCACATTTATTTTAGTTATTGTATTTTAGAAATTAGTAGTTTATGTTATTCTTGTACATAAAAAATAATGTATTGGGTTTTGCTGGAGGCATGAGGATGGGATCAGACTGACTGTTACTGCATAGTCGAGAATTAGCTAAAACTCTGTTTCAGAGCCTTTGTTCTTGGTAGATACATTTATTTCCTTGCTAAGAGTTGTCTGTGGAACAATTCTTAAATAAAAATTTCTGTTACGCAGTTCCGTTGGTCTTTTAAGCGGCACAAATGAGAATACGTAATAATTTTCCAGAACACCACTGTCCTCTTTATACACGGAGACCCACTGAATTACGCACAAAATACTATAATACTCGTTGTTTCTCAATCTAAGTCTTCCATCGGAGCATGCGCTCTTTAAATCCTCTTGCTAGTGCTTTCAGTCAGGCCAGTCCCAGTAAGCATCGAATGCCTCTTCGCTGTCGTTTGCAGGTCACGTGGTATCATGCCATTGTAGACTCACGGGTTTATCTGGAATATATACAAAGAAAATACATTCAGACCTCCCAGTTTATGAACCTTAAAGTTAAATTCTGGGATTTCCTATATTTTACTCATTCAAGGGTGGTGATGTTCTAAACCAAGTTTGTATTATAAATGAAAAACAGCTATACAACGAAGTATGCTAATGGTGGTTACATTATATATAATTAATGTATCAATAGAACATTTTGGCTGTTTCAGTTAAAAATCACACTGGGTATTTATCTGCATCTCTGTGTTCATTGGACATTTTATACCAATGGTTTATGCACGTTGCATCTCATATTGTAGATACACAGTAGTATATTTCTTTGGTTTTAAGATGGACCCTTTAAGTGTTGCTTTTATGTCCTTTACAGTTGTGCCAATGTGTATCCCTAGGAAAACAATAATAAGGGAACCGCCAAAAATGATGATTTGGAGTGGTGGCACAATTAAAGTCAACTGAGCAAATTATAACAAAGACAACGGATCTGTATATTTTGCCACATATTCTGTCGAAGTCGTTTCATTTAAGTGTTCAACTCACTTACACAAGTATGTTTATATCATTATGTAAAATCAAGATCTTTTATACCGTTACATACCTAAGCATCAGTGCAATTGGACAGACAAAACTAATTCACAAGTTATGCTGATTTTAGTAATGTAACACACTACTACTACTACTGCTACTACGACTACTACTACTACTAGTAGTAGTAGTAGTAGTAGTAGTAATAATAATAATAATAATAATAATAATAATAATAATAATAATTGCCAAACATGTCAGGAGAAGACTCCCAGAATTATATTCGTTTGCTTCATCTTGTTTCACGGTTCCCTTGAATGTAGCCGGCACTTGCTTTGTGCCCCTTTTGAATGCTTCTAACACCCACACACATTTTCTGATCTCCTTTACGAGAAATTGTGCAATTGCACAGTTTCTCCAGTCGATTAAATACACGGATCAGCCAGTTCAATTTCCTACAAATTCGCGACATACATACCTCGTGATGTATAAATATGCGTTGTTACACCTCTTGGGTAACATTTACTTTGCAGAAACAAAGATCTCGCTCCGTAAGGCAGGAGAGAGGGTTTTCTTTGTTTTGAACAGGAGGTACGGAGATAAATTCTTGAGGGTGGTTGCTGCGTTAGCTGTCAAGCGCTTTGCCGAGGAAAAGATTGATCACTGCCATTATACCATTTCGTTTCTAAAAATATCTCTCTAACTACTTTTGAAAATTTCTAACAGCTACTCACATATTTCTTATTTACAAACAATTCACTGTTTTCTTTCCAGTAGTTGATCTAAATAAAGGTACCTGCTTATTTCTGGGTGGCAAACATTCAAAATTAGATCAGTGCATAGACCACTATTCGTACCGAATGTAAATAAATTGTTTTCAGTTAAAATAATTTTCCGAATAACTGTGCTATTTATTTGAGCAACCTAATGAATTATGCAATCGGACACATTTAACCAACATCAATATACTGCAAACCAGAAGACAACGTCGTGTGCCTCTGATAATCGTTTGAAGAGATTTAATTAAAAACCCCTGCCACAAGGGCTCTTTGCAAAATGTTACAATATTATAATGCTATATACTGTTTTCAGATTAATGGCTGTTGATCTTTCAATAATTTAAGACGACAAAAACACCAGCAGCTTTTGCTGTACAGTGTCTGTAATTCCTGCGATCATTTCTGGTAATGAATTACAGAAGAAGAGAGAGATCTGTCCATTTTTAATTGAGCATCAGTAAATTTTCACATTACGTTTAGAGACAGACAAAACCAAATATTTCACTGACGTTTACCTCCCTTCTTTCCCATAGGTACACATTTAATATTCTGTGTTTTTGAGAATTTGAGAAAATAATGCTTTCCTTTTCCACCAGGCCCTGAATTACCATTGGTTGTTTTGACCATGTGACCAGGAATTGGCTGTAATTTCGCCCTTGTCTCCAGTTTAGAAGACCAAGGTCCCCATACGCCTGTAATATCACTATTAAACACAATTATTGAAGCCTACTAATAAACCGTAATCGGGACAATTGCAGCTTTAAAATAGTTTTATTTGAATACCTCACTAGTGTTTTCATCAGAAGAAGCTATGAATTTTGAATTTGAGAGGGAAATTGGGTTCATAAACAGCCAGCCTTCCCTTGCAGAGTGCCTGACGTCTTTTCCCGCTGTACTGGAGTCATTTCAAACTTCATCAATCAAGGACTCGACATTAATTCCTCCTCCTTTTGAGCACACCATCCCGAGCCTGAATCCTTGCTCTAGCAGCCAGGCACGACCGAGAAGCCAAAAAAGAATTTCAAATGGCCTCCTCCTCCGGACACCGCCACCGCAAGGCCAGGCACCGCCGGCGAGCAACGGCTCGCTGGCACCCGAATTTCCATGGATGAAGGAGAAGAAATCCTCGAAAAAGAGCCAGCAACAGGGACAAGCCATTGCCGCCTCCTCCCCACCTTCAGCCTCCTCCGGCTTTGTAGTCTCGGGGCTGGAATCTCCGACAGGTTAGTACATGAGTTTTGTTGCAGACATGGTTTACCTGAGGATTTTTGTGTTTTATGACATTTCCCGGCAACGTTGCACGCTTCCTGTCTGTTCCTGTTCAGAATCTAACACAGACTGTGCATTGAATTCGTAGGCAATAATAATTGTTTGTGTTTTACTTTACAAAGCAGTAATATTTTAAATATTATCCGGTTATAAATCATAGCCGAAAATGCATTACAGTCTAATTGTTTACCCACACAAGCCAGATGTCTCTTAAATTCGGCTTCGTTTTAGAGTGAAGTGTATTTTATTAATGTCATTTTCGCACAGTAGCCTATGTGCTTGTACTCTACAAAACGACTAGTTTAAGAACGTGAACATTTCTATAAATGGCAAACATAGCCACATCGTATAACTGACAAGCAAACGCGTAATGTACATATAGGCTTCTAAAATGAAGGTTCAGCCTTTATGAGGTATTTATTATTATTGCCACTCTAAGGCATGAAGTGGCCATATTAGAGGTATTAAATTTCATAGTGTCTTACTCAGTAAGCCTTGAAAAACGCAATAAACATAGCTGGAATGATAATCAGGTCGCATAAAAGGAAAAAAAAAATGTGTAAATCAGCACAGCCACAATTCCAGTATTTTTCCCCCAGGACATTTACTGTGAACATTTATTATTGTATTTATTTCTTACGCATTACATTCTCTTTGGTGTTGCTTCAATTGCAGAGTCTGCAAGCGGACAGGACAACGGAAATAACTCAAGACGACTAAGGACAGCCTACACTAACACGCAGCTTTTGGAGCTGGAAAAGGAATTTCACTTCAACAAATATCTATGCCGTCCTCGAAGGGTGGAGATCGCCGCTTTACTGGATCTTACTGAAAGACAAGTTAAAGTTTGGTTCCAGAACCGGAGGATGAAGCACAAGCGGCAAACAACACATTACAAGGACGGCCAAGAAAGCGAAAACGGTGGTTTCGAATCTTTGGAGGGTGCTGATGCCGCGTCCCCCTTCTCAAATCAGTTTATAGATGCATCAGTGTCTGCAAGCTTGGAAAAAGAGCCTTCTTCGTACCCTAACAGCAATGACAATAACCAGCCCACTCCCGAGAAGACAGAATCAACCAGCCGGAAGGCTCCATCTTCTCCCGACAAAACCGCAAGATCTCCACTCTACCCGACGCCCACTGCAGTTAACCTTCCAACAATGGGTGATAGATCTCCATCTGGGCCAGATAATTCATTTTCAGAGTCTCGTGATGCCGCCCAGCTCTCCGATTTGAATTTCTATTCTTCCGATTCCTGTCTTCAAATTTCGGATGCGCTATCGCCTAGCTTGCAGAGCTCACTCGACAGCCCGGTAGATTTTTCAGAAGAGGACTTTGACTTGTTCACGAGCACTCTCTGTACAATAGATTTACAGCATCTGCAGTTCTAACGTAAATGTAAGGTGCAAAAGAGGATAGTCATTTCCCAGAATTGATAATTATATCACGTTATTTCTTTGGAGTTGTTTTGTACATGTATTTCTGGAAAGAATAGCCAAACTGTTTAAATATTTTAACAACTTACTCGCATTCGATGATCGAAGCGATTGTTCATCCACATGTACCATTTTATTGTATTCCAGCAAGGACCTACCTGTCCAAATATGAGGTATTTAATTGATTTAATTTTATCGTCAAGTTAAAGGTAATTTAGGATTATGATAGAAAATGTGCGGAAAATGGTCAGTATAGCCTAAACTCAATCGTCTAAATCTCAGGAATTGTTGGATAGATTATTCTTAGAAATTCTTACGAGAAGGGTTTCCTCCCTCTTAAGTTTTAGAATTAGTTTATTTATTGAGATTCTTTAATAGTAAATGGAAATTATTTATTGTACATTATTTTCATAGGTGAAATAAAGAATTTATAAGATTAAGTGTGTGTTTTAATTCTCAAAAATATTTAAATGAACAGTAGATTTTCCGTCGTTTCATTGCAATTATTTTTAAACTCCGCCACCGCTATTGATTTGTAATAAAAACCCGAAGCGTCTACTTAAGAATGCTTATACAACTTATTGCATAAAGTAAACTGATCGATGAAATGGTGTATATGAATTCCTTAGAATATTAATGCAATAACGTTATTCAAAAAATGTACACAACGACTCCTATAAACTTGTAGCGGGATTTGGATTCGTAACATTATGATATTTGCTGTTATTATTTTCAAATCATAAAACGTATTTTAAAATCCCCTTTGAATTTAAGTATATCGGTTTTAAAATCTTTCATTTTAAGTGTAATTTTAAATACTCTTACTGTCCATATTTCTAAATACATATTTTGAAGTCATTTGAATACCATGTTCAATTCCGGATTCAGTATTAATAGTATAAAATACAGGTAGCCCGTTCTACATAAAATAATTATGTTACGCGATCCCTTGCGAATATGTTCTTACGTGCGTAAATTTTAAGTGTCATACCAAAAGCGTTTTCGTCAGAAGTGCACAATTCATATATCAAATTCCTTTACAAATGGAAAGGGTCAGTCGAGGACGCAACTGCCGTAACACAGAAATAAATCACGGAGCGTCTTTGTTACCAGTGCCTATTTGGAATGAAACAAATTCAGACGACGTTCAGCTGAGTTAATATTAAAGCGGTCAAGGAAAGCGTCTTGTCTAACAGATGTTATGGTAGCTGTCGTCTTTATTTAAAATGGCGCTGGGACCACGATGGGCGATATGAACAAAAAGTGGGCAGCCATTATGCTACAATGTGTAGAGAAAGGGGTTTAGCAGCAGTAGAATTTAAGAAGTAGACCTTGTTGGGCCCAGAATGACCAGAATTTGAAACTCTTTGTTGTGCGACATTTGTTGCAATGTTGAATGATAATACAGTCGTTTAATTAAATATGGTGGTAGATTAATGTCTTAATACGATTTATCCATAGATCATATTTATACAGTTGCATAATCATATTTTGTTTGCTGAATAACTAGTCTCAACCATATGATCTTTGAAAATATCATAATTAACAATAATTTAAATAGATATATTTTTATGTAAGTATAGACAACAACAATAATACACAGCTATTGAATTAGGAAGCATTGATTAACATTATGACTTGTGCTATAGGAAGATGATATTTATGAGGTATAATGGTACAGCATAGGAAACTTGCTGTGCTGGATAAATATATTGTTTTTTACGGGAATATGCTAGGCAAATTAATTGATTCTGGAGATTCTTGTCTTACCAAACACAAGATACGGTTTAGGTGTTTTACATTAGTGAAAGAAATCGAGAGAAAGTAAAAGAATGGACAAGTGATGTGCATTTGGGAGCAAATGCCTTCAAACATTGCAGGAAGACTAATTAATGATGGGTGAATCGGCTAAGTTCAGTCCCACAAAACCACTGACATGTTATCAATAGAAACATTCTAGGCCTTTCCTATTGTCAGTGACAGATACAAATCAATACAAGTCCAATGAACCCAAATGAAGTGACCAAAGAATTTGATTAACTCAATTTCTGTTAGATTGTTCAACATCATAGTGTATAAGAAGTCTAAGAATTAAGTTTATTTTTATGACATAGACCACCCACATCTGGCAGAGATTTCAGATAAAAAATGTAGACTTCTTATATTCAACATTGTTTATCTTTTCTTTGAACTGATGCAAAAAAGTAGAAAAAAGCACAAGATCCATGATTATTTTTCTATATTTGCAAGATTATGTTAAAAGTATGTATGGAACTGTACATGTGAAATGCTTTTTCCATGAAACGATTTTCAGATTTTGAACAAATTAACATATTTGTTTAAATTTCTACATACGATGTATGTATGTACGTATGTACGTAGTATTATGCCTGAGACATTCATATCATAATTTTCACAAAATAATTTACTGTAAACATATGAAATGCCATGTTACTCTGGCTAAAGCTAAAAACTTGTTCATCCACTGGGAATGAAGATATTTTAAACTGTAAACAATAAAGTAAAACAGCCATTTGAACAAAAACAGCATTAATTCCACAGAACACAGATATTCTGGGAAGTAATTTCACAGTTAAAAATGACAGCTCAATAACAATTCTTAACATACAATATGAGGAGTTTAAGTGTTTTCTCATTAGGGCATAATAGCAATTACAAAAAATGTACCAAATAGTACCAACAAAATCTCATGGTATCTGTGTGAACAATTAAATGATATATCTTAAGTATAAGGATACAGAAAAACGAATTTGAGAAATTTTGAGTGTTTAGTGGCTCTGTAAATATGAATGGTCAATTCATGAATAGCTGTTTGTTTTTGACAATTGCTCTGCGTCTGTTTTATATTGGTGACACAGGTGACATAGTTGTAGGGCAGCCATTTTTGTTCACTGGAAACCTTACCTGCCTCAGTGCCCAGAAGGCAAGAAATACAAGGGTATCAGCTTCTTATTAAGCAAATCATCATTAAAGTTGGGCTTATAAATAGGCTAATCTGCACTGTAACTGTACTAATGAGCTGGGCTGTAGTTGGGCTATTGTGCTAGGCTGTAGCTGGGCTATTAAGATGGGCTATTAAGCTGGGCTATTGAGCTGGGCTGTAGCTGGGCTATTGAGCCTGACTGTAGCTGGACTATTGAGCTGGGCTATAGCTGGGATGCAGCTGGGCTATTGAGCTGGGCTGTAGCTGGGATATTGAGCTGGGCTGTAGCCCAGTGCCCCAGATTGTTGGTGGCCCTATGTTTTTCTGGTTGTTACAGTAGCATTTTATGCTGCAGGTAAGGGGCCAACAATGACTTTAATTCAGGGGCCCCCACTGTCCTAGATTTAGTTCTGATCATCATGTATACCTGGAAATTAGTGATAGGACTGGAATAATCCTGTCACTTTAGTCACTGTATTTTGGTCAGGTGGCTATGGTTGTGTTTGGGTTTCAGGGCACTCACCTGCACTTTATTTCTGTGGATGCTACTGTGTCATGAGAAATGAGAATGTGTCAGAGTAAAGAGCCTCTGGTGAAAAAGATGAGATGTGTGAGCAGCAATCCAGAGTAGAAAGCTTACTAAGCACTGGAACCAGAAGAGGGCTTTGGGACTGCAGGCAAACTCTTGAAATATGTCTAATGAAGCCGTACAGTGACATGACATTTATATGTGATTTGATATTTGGAACAAACGTTTATTTTTAATAAAATACTCTCATATATAGCTCTTTTAGAATAAAAAAAATCAGAAAATATTCAATATTACTGAAGAATAATTATGTGAAAGAAAAGCAAGATGCAGCAAGAAAGAATTTCAGAGTAGTACACCTGTAAAAATTTCTAGGTTTTTCATAATAATAAATCCCATAAAGCAAATGCAACATTTTTACAACAATAGTCGATCACTGCAACAAGCAGTGGGCTGAGAAGAATCCGTAGATGACATTAAATGTTCTTAGAGGCAAACATGAAAGGTTTGCAGAAACAATTATTTAGCCTTTTTAAACTATTTAAAAAAGGCAATTGTTGGGGATGTAACAGTACATTTCCAGGTACTACTTAACAAAGAACAAAGAATCCAAACTGAATGTTTTTTTGCATTGAAATTAAAGAGCACAACCGCCTACTGGCCCCTATTTATAGGCGCAGTTGGAGTTATTGAATAGAGGGCTTCTGTATTGTATATAATATCATGGCCCTAAACCTGCAGTTTGTGCTCCGGTCCTACATGAAATATGTTCAGAGTGGTACATAAAATGCCAGTAAATGACAGTTAAATAACTTGTTATATGTCTACTGTGCTAGAATATAACATTGTAATGTTGCCAATGCTATTCCTGTTATAGGTGTGGAGTATTATTGCGTTTCAGATAGCTGAGGTCATGGTCCCGTTGCCTTTTACTAATCGTAGGGCAGTGCTACCCTAATTCTGCTGAAACTCCATGTTATCAGCCCTCAGGAGGTTAATTTTATGTAAAGTCGTCAGTGGTCATCCTATCTTCTGATTGACATATGTCTGGTTTGTGAAAGTATTGCAAAAATCTATTTTCTACAGTCTTTCTTATAATGAAAAATCAAAATCAGTCTCTCTCTATAAGAAATTGATTAATATCATATGATTGAAGCTTTATAGTGGTTTTTCCATTTTTGTAATATATTATTAACACGGTTGATCCCTGCAATACTTTTCTTTACTCTTTTCTAGTTATAGGTGCAGTTGGAGTTATTGCACGGAGGGCTACTGTAATGGCTACCACCTACTACGAGGATGAGGCTGGACTTCCAAGATCAGATTCCAAGATCAGGCTGTTTCTAATAAGTTTCCACGCAGTTTGTATGAGGAACTTGCAGACTTGGGGCTACTGCTGGTCCTAATGTGATGTGGGAGACCTTTTGTGACAAGACCCTGAAGGTTGCTGAGGGTTGTGTTGGTGTGGCCAATGTTTTCAGAAGGAGGTGCTTTATTTTGCACCCTGGATATTATGGAGAGGAGTCGTAGTGCACTGCTTGATGGCAGCTCCAGTCTTTACCGGGAATTGAGAAGGATGGCTGTAAGGGCTCTGAGGGCAGATAAGGAGGCATTTGTTAGGGGAATCTGTGAAAAAGTGACAGATCATCTATGGTCTAGCAACCAATGTCCTGTTTTCAGAAGAATCGAAGCATTACACACATCCAAATCTTTTCCTAGGAGAATCGCAATCAGGGTGGGTGATGGAATGGTCCTTACGGATGATACTGCCGGTGTGACCCACTGGGCGGGCTACTTTGAGCAGTTGCTTAAAGCTGATCCTCTGCCTAGAATGTTGGACATCTCTGGGTCTACAGTTCTTGAGGCTGTGTAAATGGAACTTGTTGTATCTATCTGGAAAGGGAAGGGTGACCATCTCGATTGCAGCGACTAAAAGGATAAGCACTACTCTCAGAGCCAGGTATGGTTCTTGCTAGGGGCATACTCAACAGTATATGTGATCACTTGTTGACTTTTCAGCAACCAGAGCAGTCTAGTATTATGCCTAAGAAGTCTATCATCATCCTGACACTGAGGGTTCTTGTCAGGTGAAAACATGAATATCAATAGAGTTTCTTTGCAGCTTTTGTCAATTTATGTAAAGTGCTTGACTCAGTTGATTGAGTCACCCTATGAGACATTCTGAGATTGTGGGATCCCCCAAAGTTGCTGGATATCATGACCCATCTGTACACTGGTACTGTTGGTGCTGTGCAGAGGGGAGACTGAACCTCTCAGTTCTTCCCAGTTGATTCTGGGGTTCATCAGGGGTGTGTTCTTGTTCCTACTCTGTTCAGTGCTTGCATGGGCTGGGTCCTGGGCAGGGTTGTGGGGCATCTGTTGGTGAGGAAACATTTGCTGATCTTGACTCTGCTGATGATACTGTGATCGGGGCTCTCGAGAGACTGAATGAGGAGCGTCTGTGCTTGTGAGTGTCCTGGATGAAAAACAAGATTCAGGCCTTTAATGACCTCTTGGGCACAACTATCAGCAGTGTGTCTGTCTGCGGAGAGAATGTCGACCACGTAAAGAGGTTCATGTACCTCGGCAGGTACATCCATGTCTCTGGTGACTCTTCCTATGAAGTCAGCAGATGGATTGGGAGAGCATGGGGGGTCATGAGGTCGCTGGAAAGGGTTGTGTGGAGCTCCTGATATCTTTGCAAGCGGATGAAGGTGAAAGCTTTTAGCGTCCTGGTGCTCCCTGTATTGCTGTATGGCTGCAAGACCTGGATGTAATCCAGTGTCCTGAGACGAAGGCTGAACTGCATTGGTACTGTGTCTCTTCAGAGAATCCTTGGGTGCCTCTGGTTTGACTTTATGCTGGACGAGCAGTTGGTCAAGAAGGTCCAATGCATCCACATTGCTCGCGTTGTGTGGGAGTGCCTGTTATGGCATCGCGTCCATGTGGTGCGATTCCCTGAGGGTGATCCGGCTCGCAGGATCCTCATTGCTAAGAACCCGAGTGGCTGGACCAGGCCGAGGGGATGCCCACGTGACACCTGGCTGCACCAGAAACACGGCCATTCCCGGAGGGTAGTACTAGAATACATGCCGGTCGTAGGGGGTCACCAACCAGGGTCTAGAGCTGTTTTGTTGTATGGTGGGTGCGGCAATGTACCAATGCATACTCCCCAAATGACTAGATCTGCAATATATTACAGAAAAGATTCACCAAGATAAAGAAATATAAGGATTTTGAATTATAAGTAGATCAAAGCTGTAATGTAGAATATAAGAGAAGCAAATTATTAAAAGAGCTCATTACGTATCAGACTCAAAAGTCTTACAGAATGTGTACATAGAACAGTGAAATTCTTATTTGTGTGCATCCATCAGACTATGCTGGCAATAAATATCAGACAATAAAAGCAATAATAAATATCAGTAAGCAATCAACAAATAGCAACAAATAATGGTCAAAGCTGATGTGAGCATCACCACCGGCGCCTCCAATCCGAGGGAAAGTGAAATTGGCTGGCATGTCGCCACCCCCTCAAAAGCTGCTGCCCTAGGCAGCTGCCTATGTCATCCATAGAATTAACCAGCCCTGATTATAAATAGCACTTAAGATATACACATACAAAGCACACATAAGAGATACAATTTGGGTAGAACAATATTTTAGCCTGTTGAATAATAATAGGGAATAAATTATCAAGAGTTAAAGTACTTACTGGATATGTCAACACCTGGATGGTTTGCTTCCTCCACAGCTAGAACTAATATTTGTCACAGTAATGTTCTAGTTTAATTTTGTTATTAACTCTTTCACTAGTTCTAAGTTGACCATTAAATCGTTGATTTAATGAGAAATTCAAACCACAGACAGCTAGTGGAAGCAGGAAAGCACCATTCAGACCAATGTCTTATGAATGAAACAGTATACAGTATATGCAATCAAGGATTGCTCTGTGTGTGTGTGTGTGTGTGCGCACGTACGCGGCTGTGTGTGTGTGTGTGTGTGTGCGCGCATGCGTATATACGTACATGTATATTTATATGCATATGTAACTTAGATCCCAGTCAGCAGGTTGATAATGGTAAAAAAAATATTAAATTTTTCATTACTATATTTATGAATATAGCATAGGATCATGAGGATAACAAAAACAATGACAAATACCGGTGTATGTGGCAATATTTTACAATGTAGACAGAATGGTTTTAAGGGTTAAATAGTTCCACTGGTGTCCAGCATACTATTTCAGTAATGGGAGAACCATGTCATGTGACTTTAAAAGCTTTAGTGTCTGCTACAATGTTAATTTAATTTTGATTATTATAAAATAAGATATGAATTATTGCTTCAGAAATGTAAGGCTCTCTAACCTTTCTAAAACCTTTTTCAGAAATCACTTTTACGTCGTTGTGCAGATGTCAGAGTAAGCCAATGAACCAACAACAGCTCAGTGAAACACTATGTCACTAATGGAATTTAATGCCATGGATATTTTACTGGAATGTTTTGACAAACTACTAGGGAATGAATAATAATTTGAGCTGTATAATGGGGGAGGGGGGGGAGATATGTAATGGGCCGAAACCAAGGTATACATTGCATTGTTAATTGTCCCTATGCAAGTATCCCAGTGGTGATTTTCTTAACATGCTGAATTGTGACTATACTGACTAGTCGCAACGTAACCTCATCGGAAAATATTTAAGTCAGAAATGCTGGTCAAAGAATACTATTTAACTGATGGTTTTCATGTTTTGAAAGTTGCAATACGAAAGATTTTCTATGTTTTATAAATTGTTCGAATCGAATCCTAAAAAGTTCGAGTTATGACCGAATTTTTCCCATAAAAAATAATGGAAAACCAATTAATTGGTTCCCAGCCCCCCAAAATTACACCTAAATGTGTTATTTAAGCATTTAAACACAAAATGAACAGGAAAAATAAGAAGAGCATATATATACACACATACAGTGGTACCTCGGTTCTCGAACTTCATCCATTCCGGACTCCGGATGAAATCCTAAAAAGTTTGAGTTCTGATTGAATTTTTCCCATAAGAAATAATGGAAAACCAATTAATTGGTTCCCAGCCCCCCAAAATTACACCTAAATGTGTTTTTTTTAAAGCATTTAAACACAAAATGAGCAGGATAAAATAAGAGGAGCATTTTTTTCTTAATGGCTTCCAAAATGATAAAGATCTTATCCAAACATTACCCGTGTCCTGCCCAATCGTCCTCTCCTTCTGTGTGCCACGCCCTCTCGTTAACCTCAAGTGGGATCCCCATGTGGTCAGCTGTTTCTGGTTGTTGTCATTAGTCCTCTTTATTAAGCCCGCGTTTCAGTTTGTTTCCCCAGTCTGGTCATTGGGTGCGTTCGACTTGCTTACAGCCCTGGCTTAAAGCAACGCATTCTGATCCTGACGCAATGCATTACGGTTAGATGCATTGCAACCTCTCACCCAGCTGCACAAACTGGAACCGCATCTGTGACAACACACCATTGCTCTTATTGGCTGAAGAGTTTAGTTACATGCATGACGTTTGTATCCCAGGCAGTTTCTATGCGTAATCTGCTATTTCTCCCGAATATCACGTAAAGCGGTGAGAACTGGTTTTCAGTTAATTTACCTGTTAAAATAAGGTTTAAATAAATGACTTAAATGCTCTAATAGTACACTTAAGTTAGTGGTTTATTTATTGTTAGTTACTGTAATGTTGCGCTTTATTTGGTTAATTGGCCAGCCTGCGAAGAAGGCATCCAAGTAAGAATTTCAATGTAGTATGACTCATTTCCTAGTGCGTACAATTCATATTAGATCAGTATTCACAGTTCAACTTCTGATGTTCAGATCGGGTTCTAGGTCAAACTAGTTTGTTTGACTTTCAAGAAATTCGCGTTCTAGTGAGTTTGAGAACCAAGGTACCACTGTGTGTGCGTGCGTGTGTGTGTGTGTGTGTGT
>JABFEA020000098.1:28576209-28600144 GCA_019775915.2 Cyphomyrus plagiostoma | reverse complement strand
GAGAAAAGTTTGCCGATACGATAGACAGAGACAGAGAGAGAGAGAGAGAGAGAGAGAGAGAGAGAGAGAGAGAGAGAGAGAGAGATGTAAAATAGCTTGAATTTATTCAGAACTCACCTTTCAAGGATGGCAAAATATTCAGTAGTTGTACCTTTAGGAGTTGGTTAACCCCTTGCAAATGTACAATATCCAAATTTTAGCATTTATTTGATAATCTCTGTAAACGGGTTTCAACACGGTGACGTTTCATTTATGAGGACCCGATTACAAAGTTACATATAATTACTTTCTGTCTGCATAGGATATTTGAACAACATTGAAAAAGATAATATCCGTATCACAATAGCAAGTGTTGAAAAAGCACCATATAGTGTCTATATGCCTATTGCGACAATAAATATAGGACCCCAAAGGCTTTTCGAAGACTCAAATGGTCAGAGTGACGATGCTGAGCTGAAGCTTTATTATTTTGATGGGTTATTGCCATAGCTGTATTCTAATATTAGATGCAATGCTGATGAAACAGTTTAGAATACATTTGTTCATCTTCTAACCGCTTATCCTAATCAGGGTCAGAAGTACAAGAAATACAGACCGCACTTTATGTATTTTTCCGGAATAGAGCAATACATTTTTTCTTTGGCTGTGTCACCTAGGTGAACTGCAACAAAAACAACAGTAGCATCATCATCATCATCATCATCATCAACAACAACAACAACAACAACAACAATAATAATAATAGGGATAAACCTAAAAACTAATATTCATATGGTATAACACGTTGAGAAAATCAGTGGTTGAAGTGGAATGCCGACTGTTGTAGTGCGTATGAACTTCTGTTGCCATCTGCCACAGCAGTGGGTGACAATCCCGCCGATGTAACGTTTGTCCTCTCCCCGTGCTTCACTTTGATCTACACGCAGAAGCCTTTTGTATGCGTGCCATTTTTTTCAGATTCTCTCAGTCGTTAATCACGTGTCTCCTGCATTTCAAAAAACTGCCTACGGGTAATACGAATGCATTATACAGTATTGAGATACAATACAAACACAATTGTTATTGAATTACTGGAAAATAGCATCTGCATATTTAGTCTTATGATCTAAAACATAAAATGTCCGTCTTAAATTCCTAATTTAGAGTAAATCGGTTTTCGTTGAGCAACCCGAAACGTAATGAACAAATATAATCCAAGTAATAGATTTAAATTTGGTAGCTATTCATTCTTAATTTCAAAACAGATCCTTCTGAAATTTTGTTATCGGTAATTATAACAAAGGAACTATTTCACTCCTCACATTCCTAGGATTTTGAATTCAGCTGATAAACGTTTCGTTAAAATTGCTTTATTTAAAGTCCCAAAACGATTATTTAATGCACTTTAATGTCTAATTCATATTAACATAGTATTTGAAATATTCAGTGGCATTAAATATTTATAAATATGTATCTCATTACTAATGATGGTTTACATACATAACATACCATAGCATAGAACACAAAATACTTATTGCATTTAACTTAAAATAAAAGTTTAACAGGAAAACAAAGTTAGCTACATTTATATTACAATGACATTAATTCTAAAGAAAATAATTGTAAAAAAAAAAAGATGACAATATTACATATCAAAACCGATGCTTTGTAAAAGTTTTAGGCTGTCATTCTAATCCAAAATCTGATTACAAAATTCCAGACCCTTTCGCAATAAGAAAATGCCATTTTGGAGAATAGTTTTGCTGTTTTCTGGCTTGCATTTTGTTCCGGTATTATGCGGAGTGTGCCAAATTTTTATTTGAATGTTTGTTAAATGTCGCTGAATTAGAAGGTGAAGTCGCACAAGTTTAACAGGCGGTTAGTTTTAAGAACCAGGGGGATGGCAAAACGAGGTGGTCTCATTTGAGGAAACATGCATTCTCTCGGGGCCTCACCTCTTCTTAAAAGTTTACGTGGACCTGACAGCCCCATTTCATCCCCTGGTCCTCAGATGGACTGCTTCAATATTTACACAGGCTGATAGGTTTGCCCAGGGCTTGCCTCAAACAGCTCTGCACTACCAGCCCACACTCCCTAAACCCCAGGTTCATGCAGAGTTCAGACCCAAATTAATTCACGAAAAGCATGGGTCAGGCTGTCAGGAGCCGGGGTATGCTTCCATCTCACAGGGGTCAACCGCAGGTCTCCGTCCTTCTCACCCTCCAGTTTGCTTTGTCGTGTTAAATTTCAAAGTCTCCCCGACGTTCTCCTTTTAGGTCGTCATTTACAACTTAAACTATAGGTATTTTCCGCATTACCCGGATTTTTTTTGTTTTTTTGCAAATACAGTGTAAATTGTAAACTTCTTCAATACGCATTGAATAAGAAAATAGCAAAAAGGTTTTCACAGAGAGACAGACAGACAGACAAGCATGTAGATAGATAGATAGATAGATAGATAGATAGAGGTAGAAAATGTAAAAATGTCACGCTACACGAATCAATTTCGTTTACCCGAAGAATCATAAAACATTATTTAACATACTGCTATATCAGACTGACTTCTTCAAGGATTTTTACAGTGTTGTTAGGCATTTTAGCAGCCCAATGAAACACAAAAATACAATGATTTTTAAGGCAATTGTTATTTTTGCGGTAACATTTATGTTATTGCGTCTTCGAAATGCATTATATATGGATTTATTTGCACATACTATTACAAAGAATTATTATTGAATAATAGTTATATGCAATATATCCGTATATATATAGGCTTAACGGATGACGGATACAGTATCAGAATTTGTAAAGTGTAATGCGTTTCAGTTTTAACGAAATCGAATTGCTTCGATTTTGCATGGAAACCGCAGTGGTCGCATAAAGGTGTATTTTGTTTAATGTTGTGACGTAAATTTTTTGAATAATCTTTCTTTTACTGTGTTGTAATGTGTATTATGAAACCGGACATTTGGAAAGTGTGGTAGGAAAGTGGTATAAGCGACCTCAATAACGGAACTTATGTGTTATCTTTAATTAAGAATGTACGACTTCATGCAGGACTTAATGATCGATCCAGATACATATAGCAGTTTGGGTGTATTTGATAATGACTGCATACATTTCGTTATAAATATCTATTCATCGATTTAAAAATCAGAACTCTACACATTGTGCAGTTTTAAATTTAAATTATACTCTCTGAAATATTTTATTATTGTGTAAGATACTACAAAATATTTTTAAATATCTCAAATACATTGACAACTTAAATATTATATTAAAAACTATTTATATGTAAAATATCATTAGATAAACTTTTACATATGAGATAGATATAGATGGTGAAACTTAATATTTATCATGCTATATTTGTTATAGTGTTGTTCCTACTGATATATTCAAAAATACATTCATTGTTTCGTTTATACAATAGTTTCTTTGATCATTTTTTTCCCCCTTAAAGGTCATTTGTCTGCATTTTGACAAGCAATGTGTTATTTAATTTTTGAGCCTAAAAAGTATTACAGGATGCGTGTGTGTGCCTGTGTCTGTACACACACACACACACACGCATATAACTATAACTATTATTCAATAATAATTCTTTCTAATAATACTTGATATTGAAGAGCTAATCCGATAGCTTTCAGAGGGACCTGAGATGGGAATAGATTGGAACTATATTTGAAAAACAATGTAATAAGTTTTTTAAATATAATTAATAAGAAAAATCCCGACTTTATTCCAACAGTACATATACTTTACAACATATTTTGAAAACTCGTATCCTTAGACTTTAACATTCTAACAGAAATGCTTTAATTTACTTGAAATTGTTATTGAAACTATACATTTTAACAAACATTAATAATGTGTTTAGTTAAAAATATAGTTTTAATTATTATCAGAATACATAATAACTCCATAGCTCCAACTTATATTACATTTTTGGTTTAAATCACACCAAAGGGTTATCAAGAAGAACTGTAAAAGGTTCCAAACATTTCTTGCATTTAATATATAAGAAGAACTTGAAAGCATGAGTTAATTCAACATAAGATCTCTGATGGAATGTGGTAAAACTGTTATACACCTTGACTCGTACATTATCTATTTAAATTATGCCTTGATTTTATAGAGCACATATTCTCAACACTTATACTGATGGATGCATTTTCAGTTAAGATTAAATTACTGTTCTATGTGTAAAATCAACAGATTTGAATATGATATTAACCAGTCCTGCCATTTCACAGTAAAGTTTAAAACTTTAAAACTGTGTGGTACAGTGCGGTGTTGAAGTACACAGAACAGTGCAAGATTTAAAAAATGTAACAGTGAAGCCTCAGGAATATTGCTTTATGTAAGACTTTTTGATGCAGCACATCACATTGTTTTAATTATATGCCTTACAATGCATTTTATGGGCATGTGGTCCTCAATGATCCAACTGTCATCACCTTGCATAGTGTTTTACTCACAAGTCTATAGGATGTGTTTCATTACCATGGCGTCTGTATAAACATGAAATTGGTGGGGCAGGGTCTGGATGTGGCATCACCAGTAATTATCATCAGTGCCCTGCAGTTGCTCTGTCTCTGAGCCCATTGCTAATGTTTACCTGCATAAGGTGAGCCCATCGTCTCTAACCCCCTAGGAATGTACAAGGGACAAAGGCTGCATTTACTCCTCATCAAGAGATAACTTTATACTGATTTAGCTGCTTATGTTAGAAGAATAAATCAGAAATCCCTCCCTGCCTTTCTCTCTGTTATAGTGCTCAAGTGATACATGATTCACTGAGTCTCTGAATGACAATATCAGTGCAGTCGGCTGCAGGTCTTCCATTGCCAGTTAAAAAAGAATGACAAGGATCTTTGGACAGCTCTTCTGATATCAGGGATAGACATTAAGCACTAAGACCAAAAAGCTGTTTCTAATACATTTAGTAGAAGCAAGTCCTCAATTACCCTTTATTTAAAAAATGTCAGAGTCTCTAGATTTTGTCCTGATATGCCATGTTCAGGTTCAGTCAGCTGACGATCATTTTCACTATCGTTTCTTACAAATGCCATTCAGTGTGGAACAGTAGGATCTTAGCTGATTCAACAGGTGTCATTGAGTTGGCTCTCAGTTTCAATATGGTTTTATAGTTTGTGTTCCTTTAATAAAACATCAAGTCATCATAAATCATATGTTATTAAGTCATCGTAAGCAGTAAATTGGTACAAAACCCTTAAAGCGTTTCCCCCTGTTATGCAAAATTGACCATGCTATGGCAGTGTAATCGTAGGGCAAATTCAAGAACAACACAGAATAAAATCAGAAAATAAAAAGCCAGAAAATTATTTAGCCTGTAGTTTCTAAGATTCTGTTTTTGAAGACTAAGACATACGGCGAGTGATTGTTAGTCTGCCACACAGAAATAGGGAGTATATTCAAATATTAAATAAGCATAGATAAATTAAGTAACATTCATAACCTTGCTTGCAATAAATGGCTCCACCTCTGCAATGACAGGGTTTTGCAATCAAAAGGGTTCAAATGCAAAAAGTTTCTAACGGGTCCCTTAACAAAACCTGCGGACAGGTTTGTAGTATTATGAATTGGAGGTCATCAATATGCATTTGAGAGCATCGTCACTGTTGCCCATCTTGATGGAAGGTAAACTAATGAATAAAGTTACAGAGGTTTGGGTCAGGGTATTAAGCTGACAGATAAATTAAAGATGTATGAAAGCAATGCTTTATACATTCAGTGGAATAGTGGATAGGTGTAGAATTATACCATAGATATTTCTTCAACATTAAAATATAGTTTATATTTTATGGCTAGACCCTGCAACACTGACCGGGATAAATAGTTAAAAGATTTATGGATTTTATGTCTAGAATATATTACACACTGCACAACTATGACTTGGAAGGTATAAGTGTTCTGATCTTTTAAAAATATTTATTACACACTTCCACATTCTTCTAATTTCAAGTCAATGATTATCCATTGATATCTAATACAATATTACAGTATCTGGTTTGTACTGGGCTATACAAATATTCTTTTTCAATGTGGCATAATTGTTCTCCCAAAAATAGTGCTACCTGAAATTTCGAAGCCACACCCACTTTCTTGCCCCCTGTACCATTCGGTCCCTACTCTTCATTCTCTATCTGTAATGTACTGAATATATAAACAAGAGACCCTGTCTGGCACAGCCAGCCTCCAGTGATGCATGGAGTGTTGAAATCTATCTGCATGAGCTGTCAGATTTCTCATAGCTATCAGTATCAATAAACAATGACCTTCCCCAATTATACTTACAGCTGAAACCCGATACCAGCCAGAGCTAAAAGCTTGGACAGAAGTGGAGAGAGACAGGGAGAGAGGTCAGGCACTGCAGGCCATTTCCCTGCTGTAAAACCCAGAGTTCACAAGACTGGACAGGGGTTGTGTTACAGGAACATTCTGGAGAATGTGCAGCTCTGACTTTGCAGGTCCTCCTTTTTTTTTAATTGTCACTGCCTGACATGGTTGCAGCATTAAATAATAAAAGGTCACAGTGACAGATTGCAGTCAGATGCCACACGCCACAGATCAGCATGGGTACAACCAGCCACCCACCTCCTCACTTCCTTTGATAGGTATTATTTTCCAGATAATAATGCCATCAATGGTCTGGCTTAATTTCCTCCCTCAATTTGTTTTTCTAATACCATGCAAAGTGTCCAGACAATGCCCAGAGGAAGCAGCATTAACACATAGCATGTATATGTATGAACCGTGCATCTTTAAACAGCTCTGGAATGGTTAAAGGATTGCGCAGCGGTACAAGTGTGCACTTGAGGAGTGTGAGAGGCGGCCAGGGCAGAGTTCCGCCCTCCCCCCAGTAGTGTCAGGCAATACCAAGCTTCTAATCCTCTGGCAGTCCCTCCTGGCCCAGTTTCTTCCCCTGCCATGACAGGGCATACATCTTAGAATTCTGCAAATAGCCCTGGAAGATCGTACCTCCCTGACCCCCCACTCCCCAGCCCCCCGGCTCGGGATTTCTGTAACAAATCGGGCTTGTCAGGAGCCCAGCGTGGGAGGACCGAAGAGCAGACTATAGAAGGCAGCCAGCCCAGAAGCTGGGATGGGAAAGATATGGTGTCCTTCCTAACCCTGCACAGCTGTAGACAGACAGCGAGACCGTACTTATCCTAGTAGAACCGGCTGGCGATTCTGTTGGATATAATGGGCAAGCTTCTTTATTTTTGGCTTGTGGTTTTTGACCTAAGGCAGGAAACTGGCCCCAAACCAGCCTCTCTTTCATTGTCAGTGCTTTCCTCTAGTGAGCTGTTGTGTTTTGATTTAGATAGAGGCCCTCAACGGTGCTTTTTCGGTGAGTGTAGGAGAACACATTAGCAATGATGATGTGTTACATGATTTGCCCCAGAGAGGTGATCTTTTCACTCTGTCTGCTTGGGCTCCCAGCACCTGGTGCCTTTCAGGGTTCACCATCAGGTCACCCTTCCGCCTGCCCCCCTCTCCCCCTTCTCCTGTGTTTGTGCAGGGTGTCAATTCCCTTGTCGTGCTGTGAGGTGGCAAAGCCTTGCTGAAGCATGATGAAAAGCTGCCCTCTGTTTGATCGTGGCATCTGTCATGGCTGCTTCAACACTAATGCCCCGTACTGTAAAACCAAGCCCCAGAATGCAGGGGGCTTATTGGAACCAGAAGGTAACGAGCTTTAAAAAGGAGAATGCCAGCTTTTTTAACATTTGAACTATTACCTTTCAACCTCAGCTTGACACCCCCAGTGTGGTATGCACGTATACACTAACCCAAATTTCAAAATATTTTTGGTTTGGCTTAAAATCTGCTGTTCCTGCATCTATAACATTATATGCTGATTGGTAAATCATAGCACGCTTGCAAAACAGCAGGGCAGAAATTAAACATTTAATGTATTAAACTAAAAATCAGTTAATATATACTTATGATAGTATAAATGAAAAATTTTCATTACCAGTTAGCCATTATGTTTCCGAATGACCCCACTCTTCAACTGCAAGATGAACAAAAATTCTTTGACAGTGGGATTGTGCTGGACTAAATTTTGGATTGGTAAATTACAGGTTGGACTTACAGTATGAGTTATGTGATCCAGTAATTATAAATCATGTATATGAATATAGAAATATACACAAATAGTCAAGTATGGGGATTTTATAAATTGCTATGATAAAGAGATGTTTTATAGTTTTTTATGTTATTATATAAATAAAAAAGCCTTTCACAAAGAATTGAGAATAGAACCTGCCATTGTTATAACTGCCAATAATATGAAAGACATATTCCATGCTCATATTTTAATAGCAACACTTTGTCAGTAATTTTGCGGCTCCGCACTGCTGCAATTTTGTCTCCCTATAATACATTGTCTAGGCAAGGCCTGTGCTCCATGCTGGTTTCAGAATTTGTTGTGTGTGTTATTGACCTTAGCCCAATTAACACCCTGGTTTCAGTGATTACTTATGCAGCTGATAGTTCTGTGGCACATGCACAGGTGACGCCTCTGCGATGTGAGTTTGGAAGGTATTTTCCTAGGAGGGGGAGTCGGCGTCTCCTCTGAAACAGTGCACCAGCTGTTACTCGACCACTGGATCTGGCCACGTGTCAGCCCAATCTTTTCTTCTTTTCATCACTGCCACCAGTTTAATCAGCACACATCTGCTTCCCTTGGATGCCATTGGGCATATCTGCATTGCTAGCAGATCATCTCTCCCTTCAGGTTCCCCTCCATTTCTCTCTAGGCGCAGAACATGAAAAACTTGGGAGTGTCCTTTTGGAAAAGGAAGCGTTGTGCATGACAGGGAGATCTGCAGTGTGGCAGCACAGACGGCGTTGGCATTAGGGAGCGTGAGAAACTTCCGAACAAACACCGCAAGACAGGCTCATACGAATTTGAGTCTCGTAATCATTTGTAGTCGCAACCGTTTCAGGTATTTAATGCTATTCCCTAAGAGTAATTACGCAAATGAACACACGTGCAGTTTAATTAAAATATCAGCAGCGCATGTATTTAACCATGTGTCCTCCAGGCAATCACAGAAGCTGCAAGTTGTGGTGATCCATCCTGTTACAGGATGAGTAAAGGTTCTTGCTCCAGAATGACGGCCAAGACTCTTTAACTAAAACTGGGACCTAAAACACTTTTTATGGTGTGTGGCTCAGCAAGATAGGATGCTGTCCCAAATCTGGAATAACTATTGGGCCCCTGAGCAAAGCCCTTAAACCGCAGTTGCTCTCGGGACTCTAAGACTACATGTATAAGGTGGTGAAGCAAACTGAACTTCTGATTAGCAGATTGTAAAGTGCTTATGTAAATTAGCCTTGTTCTTTATTTTTGAATGATTTATAAAGTCTATCGTTTAAAAAAACAACAACAGACAGAAGAAACATGCTGAGGATGAGAGTTTCCATAACTGAACGAGGATCGTTGTATTCCAGCAACTTAAAATAGAAGTTAATTGTAAAAAGTAATGTAGAAGAATGTAGGCAAGTTTTACAACTATTTATCATGTAACTTCTTGTTGTAGTGAGGTTGATTAGGGGGGCGCGGCCGGATCCTACCCAAGGTAGTGTAGGACACAAGACTGGGGTGCGACAGAAGAGTTTTGAATTAGTTTGTAGGAGAGGTACCAAAACACCAGCCCAATTATGGAGTACTGGAACAGAAATAGCACATTATGCGGTTTCTTGGGAAGTGCCTTCAACAGTTCTGTCATGCAAAATATCAGTAACGGAGGAGCTTTGCTCTAATTATGATAAATTGCTTAAATATAATTGGAATGTGAACAACAACAGCATTCAGATACCATCAAAATGACTGGGTGGAGCAGATGTAATTGAATCAATCAGAATGCTCTCCCACTTATAACCCAGGGAAATGTGTGCCAGTTGGGAAAAAAAACCTAAGCCAAACCATGAGAGCAATATATGTAGAGACACTTGATTTGTCTCAGTGCAGTATTCCTGGTGCCTGTGGTAAGCAGGATAGCAGATCCCATGCAGGCCGCTCCTTCTGGACGTGTCAGCGTTGGTGACAGAACCCTTACTGCGCAGACAGATGTTGCACTGTAGAAGGGGGAGGATGTTTCATCAGCCTGCCAGAGTGTTATAGCTCTTATGGGAAAAATGCAGATTGCACACGGAGGAAAGACAAATAAACAACTTACATGAAAGGAAGATATGAAAAGAAGTAGTGAGAGATAAAGATGAAAAGGAAGGAGAAAATAAAACAGTGGTGGGTGCCCGAGGAAGCAGAAGATGTGGGACCTATTCCTGGGACAGAGTAAATCTCACAAATGTGAGCAAGGTGTATATAGAGAGCAATGGCCAGTTTCTATAAATCAAGGGAATAATTAGGTGTAAAGATGATCTTAGGATTGCTCATCAAATTGATTAATACAGTCCATGCAACCCTCTCTGCTTGTTTATTAACAATAGCAGGGCAGGGGTACAACGACAGCACAACTAGGGTAATAAATTACTGAGGATGGCGGGCATGCAGAATCAAGCCAGCATATCCGCCCCAAACCGTCACTGTTCCCAAAGTCGGCCGACCCCACAGTAGGTCTGGCCCTCTCTCTATGGGGGGTGGTACAGTGGGGGGGTCGTGAAAGAGAGCCTCAGGGGCCAGCCAGCAGCTGGAAACAGTGGGGTTTGGGTGACTGTGACAGAATGACAGAGGAAGTGAGTCAGATAGAGAAAGAAGAGAAGACAGTAGTCAGAGGTGAAAAAAGCAAAACTTAAGAGGAGAAAGAGCGAATTCTTCAACTGAAACTTTGCTGAAAGTACAGTTTTACTGAAAAGGTTGTTTTGTCATACCCCTATACAGAAATCTACTGGTTTCATTTTTAGTTCTTTATATAGTCCCCATTGCATTGCTCTCTCCTAGCCACGCACACTGCAGTACTCCAGAATACATAAGGCACTGCAATATAACAAACCACTGCATCTGCAATCCTGTTCAGTTTCCAGCTACAGATGCTCCTCTACGTGCGAAAATGATACATTCCGAACCGCCGTTTGCAACTTGTAATGTTTGTTAGTCGTTACTCAGCATCATTTTAAGGGTAAACGCAAGTACATAGAACTAGTATGCTGGGAGTACGCACGCTACGCTGCTGCACGGCAGGAGTAGCGGCCAGAAGTCATACTCGGTGGAATTGGCGGGCAGAAAAAAAAATCGGTGTTGCAGACAGAAAACTGGAGCCCAGAGGAACACAATTTGGACTTACATTCCTTTTAGTTCCTATGCCTGAAACTTCGTAAGTTGAAAGTTTGTAAGTAGAGTAGCGTCTGTATATGTGAACTATATGTAACTATAAATAGATATTTTAATTTTTTCTGCTATTACAGCATCTTAGATAACCTCTGACTGTAGTGCACTGAACTGGTCACTTTAGTCCTAAAAGTTTGGAAGCCGGTCCTGAATGTCACATAAGCAGCATGTCTATGAAGAAGACTCACCCTGCCAATGGAAAATTAATTCCTGCTGGATGTCTCAAAAGCTGCTCTTGTTGGTCATGATAACAATGATATACTTTAAAAAATTCAAATTCACAACAATTCAGTCATTTTTCTTTATAACCTAGTAAGAGAACAGACTGGGCAATGATATATGAAGGTATTGGTTTTGTTTTTTCATTTGTGGCTATTTTGTAAAGCATAGAATGCAATAAATCTAAAATAAAACCAAATAATTATAATAATTTATGGCTAGCATTTATATTTATGGTTTTGAAAAGTGCACGATAAAGAATTTACTACCACTCCTCATTTAGCGACCGAGTTCTGTTCCAGCGACACGGTTGTCAAGCGAAATGGTCGCTGAATGAAAATCACGGTAGCCTAGGCGTGACCGCAACTGTGCTTACGACTTCAGCCTTCCATGCTCAATTTCTTTTATCCTTCACAAAGTGGACGTTTTCAACATTTTATACATTTTGCTTCAAAGATCTCTCTCAGTCCCGCATGCATTGTTAGGCGTTTGAAAGTCGGATAGTAAAAAAGCACATTAGTCAGAAAATAGTCTTTTTATTACTGTCACACTGGCAAATGGCTGCTATCTGAGGTAGGTGGTAAACAAACAGTGGTTGTATGTAGAGATTTCCCAGTCTCACAAGGCCCTTAATGAAGCCCAGCAATGATTCAAGCTCCAGAGTGAACCCTGGTGTTCTTTAATACTTGACAGCTCTGCTACAGACAAATTCACCTCTTGATAGCCCTTCCCCCCAGGAGTTCAGAAGCCTCCGAAGATCTCCACATCTCGATCAGACTGTAACCTCACCCCAGAATACCCTTGGGGCTGCCCTGCAGTTTCCATCCTAGCTGTATGCAGCCCACGCAAGCTGACCAGGTGAGCTTTGTGGAGCCCCCTGCTCACGTCCTGTTAGCAGGTTTCTTACCATTAATCACCAGCCTGACACATTCCACTCATTTGCCTGTGAGGGACAATTTGAGCCACTTGAATGAAGACAGACTTCATACTTACTGAGAAACTAAATTCACAATTAAATCAACATATTTTAAATAAAGATGTACACTCAAGAATATATGGTTTTCCCAACACAAATTCTATTTTAAAAACACCAAAGAACAAGTTTTACTTCGCAGGGATTGTGCAATCATTTGTACTAGAACCTTGTCCAAATGATTTGAAACAAGTTGCCGCACAGACATGCATGTAGTGGCCTGGGACCTGCTGGTTTGCACAGCCAACAGGGCAGAGTGTTCACTGAGTGGATGGAGAAAGGAGTCACTGTGCCCACAGGCCTGTTCAGCTGGGGTCAGAGCTGAGTGGATGGACAGAGGAGGCACTGTGTCCACAGATTGGCAGGCCTGCTCGGGTGGGGTTAGAGTTTGGTGGATGGACAGAGGACGCACTGTGCCCAAAGACTGGCAGGCCTGGTCAGGTGGGGTTATAGCTGAGTGGATGGACAGAGGAGGCACTGTGCCCACAGACTGGCAGACCTGTTCGGGTGGGGTTAGAGCTCCATGGATGGACAGAGGAGGCACTGTGCCCACAGATTGGCAGGCCTGCTCGGGTGGGGTTAGAGTTTGGTGGATGGACAGAGGAGGCACTGTGCCCAAAGACTGGCAGGCCTGCTCGGGTGGGGTTAGAGTTTGGTGGATGGAGAAAGGAGTCACTGTGCCCACAGGCCTGTTCAGCTGGGGTCAGAGCTGAGTGGATGGAGAGGGGAGGCACTGTGTCCACAGATTGGCAGGCCTGGTCATGTGGGGTTATAGCTGAGTGGATGGACAGAGGAGGCACTGTGCCCACAGACTGGCAGGCCTGCTCGGGTGGGGTTAGAGTTTGGTGGATGGACAGAGGAGGCACTGTGCCCACAGACTGGCAGGCCTGGTCAGGTGGGGTTAGAGCTGAGTGGATGGATAGGCATGAATGGTGCATGTGCCCAGCGATGAATTGGTGCCCCATCCTGGGTTATTCCCATACAATTTCATTATCAATCCACCAGGTCCTAAATCTAAACACTTATCACCGAAGGTGACAAGTTTGAATTAATATGACTGTGATGTCCATTTAACTGTCGTCAATTCGTCTGCATATCGTGACACTTTATTCACTTAATTTGTACAAGGGTATAAAACTTTGCCTGTCCAAAGTCTTCAGTGATTATTGAGGGACATGCATAAAGGTTTGCTACTCTCTCAGCAACACATTTCAATGACTTATATCGTACATAATCAAGCAGATCTTCAGTTTCTCCTCTCATCCATATACTCATCTATGCTGCTTATTCTGTATAGGATCATAGTAGAATGTAAAGTAGGTAGCATAGAGCAGGAGGCAGGGTACGCCCTGACAGGATGGCGGTCCTATGCAGGGCATGTTTTGCAGTATATTATTATATTTTAAATATTTTGATTAATGAATTAAAGACAGCTAAATAATCACCTTGTAATAGAAAAAGAGTGTAGTTTTCCAGCTTAATTGCCATCAGATGCCTTACTTTACCTTCTCCAGGCTATTTAAAATACCACCCAACTGCCCTTAGATTTATATATGTTTTTTTATCCTATTTAAACAGTGCCTGACATTCACAACCACGTAAAATCAGTGCTACTACTAGAGACCTTGCGTGATGATCATGACTGTATGTGACGCACAGCGTCACTAATATATTTTGGAGAGAGTGGCATATACAGTAAAGTGCATGTCTCTGAATGAAATATACTTAAATGTATATACTAGGGAAACTAAACAAATCCACAAAGCCTCTTTGACCAGTCTCTTCTTAGCAGTGCTCAACCCGTTACTCAGCAAAAACAGGGAAGGTGGTGTGTTCCTGTCACTTTGCAGGCCGTATAAATAACCATGATGCTCATGCACGTCTCCTCGGCCCATTTGGCATTCTTCGGTGGTGACACTCTAAATTCCATGATATTAATACACATTCTCCTTTTTGTTTGCTTTAGTGTTACCTAATAGGAGATTGCGGATGCTTTGCTGGCCGTGTGCAGCAAATGCTTTGGAAGGGCTAAGAGGAGCGGCAGAGCAGGAGCTGGACATGGCACACGGTGAACTCCTCCAGGTGGGGGAAGCCTGCAGAGCCCAGGACAGATGCTTCACCCCTCCCTCCTATTCTTTTTTTTCATAAGGGCAGAGGAACACAGGCCAGCATGAAGGCATAGAGGGGAAGAGAGAGAAAGAAGACAACGTAATTATGTTTTGGTCTAAAAACAGCTGCACACCCTGAAAGCAGTCGGAGAGGAGTGCTTTGGTGTCCAAGCAAAGGGGGTTTAGTTGCTGGCGGATAAAGGAGGCTGGTGTTCGGGACGCCTGTCCCTCAGCTATGTGGGATGCAAGCTGTGGTCATTGTTGCCTGATCCTGATGACAGGCATGAGGCTGGGGCCATTTTGTGCACCCTTCAGCGCTGTCACCATGCGCGTTATTGATGGGAGAGGTAGGCAATAGTAGCCTGGACAGCATGACTGCCCTTCCCCGTTTCCACACCCCTCCCTCCTTCAAGGCAACAGTCAGAGAACAGTTCGTGAACCTTCCCAATTGCATAAGAAAGAGCATGGGTCGGGATTGCAGGGGAGATGGGTGGTGGAGATGGCCCTTTCTGCTATATTTAAATGCGACAGACTGATTGTCGTAAGACAGGGTGTTAGCACTAAAGAAAGACAAGGAAACCAAGAATAGTAACAGATGCTTGAAATGTAAGGACGAAGGAAATATTAATCATATATGTTATGAATAAAACGATGAACGAATTCATGTTTCTTTCATTTTATATTTGCTTTTGATTTTATTTTTCATCATCAATAAACAATCCCACCACATTTCAGTGAAACGCTGGTGACGTTTTACTTTCAAGCTGGCTTTTCCATAGGCTGCTATAATTCGTACCTTTCACTTATATTCGCTGTATGATCATCGCTGTCTCCAGAATCGGGCGCTCCGATCTGCGTCCTCCTTCCAGCCGCTACCAGCCGATAGTTGCGTAATGAAACTGATGTTGCACAGGTGTTAGGCGTCTAAATATTATATCTCTTTAAAAACTTCTACTTTGAGCTCACTCCTTCTGGCCTGAAAACCAGGCCAGCATTTTCTTGATCAAAGTCTCTGCATGTGCCTTTATTATCCCCGTTTCATCTTATCATTGTGGCTGACAATGAAAAATTATTAGTCAGCTTCAGTGTGTGCAAAGTGAGCTCTTGAACATCTGGTTTCATTGAAAGTCTCCATATTATTTGGCCCAGTCTTCAGATTTTTCTGGCTTGACTTTCTGTACAACTCCTGTTCAAATCTTTCCTGAATAAATGAGAGAAAACATAAAGATTTAGAATTTCCTGTGCAACATAAAGGATCTAATACACTAATTCTCTGCATTCACAATCTACAAACTGAAATATATTATGTTTGAATTTATATGATGAATTTACAAGTGTTTTTTTTGCATTGCTCATCCTTAATTCATAGGAGCTTCACAAGAGGAAATTGTATTATTTTTAGTTTGGAGGTACTTTAAACAGACACTGGAATTAACATGTACGCATTCTACTACTAGCAACAATTTTAAATCACAATCAAAATATTTTTTATTATCCAATAAGAAAATGTGTAATTAACATTATTTACTTTCACAGCAGAATGGCAGGTGTTCCAAAACCATTACATGACAAGTGAGATGCAAGCCTTCATCAGTGCATTTATGGTATATAAATCGGATGACATTAGGCTGGAAATCGGTTCACAAAACGCGGCTAATATGGGTGCCATCTTTTTATTCAATGCATCAATTCAATGGGCATGTGTGCATTAGAAGACATTTTCCCTTAAATCTCAATGTAAAACACATAAGAATAAATGTGACAGAGTGTGTAGCTGTAGGCATTCTGCATTGACGTGGGGTTCAGTTGCATCTGTCAGGAGATGCTACAGGCATTTGTGCAGCTATCAGAGATGCAAAGGCTTTCACCCTTGACCGTATGGCAACATGTGGCATTCAGAGGTGCATATAAATTCCTGGGATCAATAAGCAGTATTTTTATAATTATCATGAATCTAATTGGAACGCTTCTCACAAAGGCCACCAATGAAATGAAGGAAGCAGACTGAAATGGAAAAAAAGGATTATTTAATCCTTATGCCGCCCTCCTCATAGAAAAATCTATACTTGCAAATAACAGAATTAAAGCTAGTCACTGACATTTCTGTGCACATATTTGCGAGTGTGTTGCCCTGCATGAATTTTCTGGGTACGTTTTGTCTTCTCAATCAATGTGTTTTATGTTTCTCTGCAATTAATCTTTCAGGAGATCATTTATTACTGCTCCGAAGTAAAACGATGTAGGATTAAGACAAATGTGTGGTAATGATTTAGGAGAGGTGAAGAGGAAAGCAGACATGACTGTAAAAGAAGCACAGAGTAGTGTAGTACAGGAGAATTGTAATTGTCTGTTATTTATGACCTAGCTATTGGCTGCAATAAATAATTTCACAATCTTTGGCTTGAAAAGCTTAAATTCCACTTGAGACGGGTTAATAAAACCAGATTTATTTAATATTTAATAAAACAAACCAGCATCGTTTCTTTCTGTTCTTTAAAAGGATTTGGAAATGTTTCAGTTTTCCATAGAAGAGAGAACAACTGTTCTGTTTCTTTGACTTTCAGAAAACAGGCTTCCTTACATTGAATTCTTAGTTATCACAAGTTTTCACAACTGTGTGTCTAATGATGTTTAATTAGCATTAGTTAGGATGACCTTTGTTTTTAGTCTATTACTTATTGATTGCTTAATAATTTTGTTTTTTCTTAAATAAAATAAGACAGTTGTTAGCTTAACATGTTAAAACATGATATTTTATCTTTCCAACAAGCAGGTCTAAAAAAACAGAAAGATCTGAGAAACCCTGCAGACACAGTGTACCCCTGCTGAGCCCCGTTGTCCTGGGTTTTTTTTACAAATCAAGTCCCAGGCTCCACTTCCTGGGCCTTAAACAGGTTCCACTACAGCAGATTGTTACTCCACAGGAAGACTAAGCTTCAAAGGGCCTTCAGATACAGTATTTATAGAATGGGGGAGAACTGGGGACTCTCCTCAGACATTCCTTTATGCAGCAGAATTCTGTCCGAGATACACATATACAAACACACATGTTGCTGAATTTAGCGGAAATTGTAAAAGTGTTTTCCATCAACAAATCCCCAACAATGCAAAACTGTCATGTCTTGAAAGAGCCAATAACTTTTTAAAAAACATGAGTCCTGGATTTCTTCCTAGTATTAAACATGTGCCCTAAAGGCTCACTATCCATACAGCTTTCCATGCATTGCTGTGTTGTGATGTTTTTGCACTTTATGATACATTTTTTTGAATACGTAACAGTTGGATGCATATTGGAAACTTAATGTTTCAAATTGGTTCAAAGTTTAAAGTTTAATTTAAAATTTAAAGTTTCCTTTATTGAGATGTGGGTTATAATAAACAACTAGTGTGTGTTTTTTTGAACATAAGTCATATATAGCATCATAGGGCGATATCCTCCTGAGACCCCACCCATTCATTGTAGTGGATATTTTATTTTTGCACCTATCTTTTCACTGATGTTAGGAAACATATTTATTCCTGTTGTACACTAAAGAGGACATGCTGTGAAATTAAAAATAAAAATAAATTTGAAAAAATCTAAATTGTAAGATGTCTTATTTCCTCCAAAGACAAATAACCTAAAATTGAAGGACTCTTTTTTCCTTGTGTCTCAGGAGGATATAATGGAATTTTCTAACAATACATTCATATGATAGACCCTATAATAATCTGAGCCTCCCCTTCACCTTAAGAAAAGCTTCAGAACATCTTTCTTGGAATGCTGAGGGATATCGGACCAGTCGTCAAGCAGAAAAAATGTGTTTTTCATTCTGTGCTCCATGACTTCCAAAATTAAGTTGAATGATGTTTGGATTTGGTGACTGGGGAGGCCCTAGAAGGCATTTAGCTTCATTGTAATGTTCATAAAACCTCCCTTAAATTTGGTTAGCAGCATGTAGCGCCGTTGGCATCAGGATATGGAACATCATACGGATCCCCCCCGTCATGCATTGAAGGCATCCATTGGTTTTCTGGTTTGTATTTTCCAGAATCCTAAATTCATTCAACTTTTGCTTAAGAACTCCAGGGCAGAAGTTAGCAAGTTTTCCACAGCTCTAGAGATAAGGATTCAAATCCAGGCTCACATTTAATGCCTTCTCCTTATGCCTACGGTAGCTCCCTACTCATGCTCCTTGATCCACCCAGACAGATGCAAAAACAAACAGTTCAGGTAAATTTGGCCATTTAGTTAGTACATTTTGACAAAGTGCAGTGTGACAATTGCAGGTGGTAAACATGACCATCCCAGCATCTATCCATACCCACTTACCCAATCAGAGGTCACCAGGCTGGGGGTATCCTGGATGGAACACTAGTCCATTGCCAGGGACACACACCCACTCTGGCCAATTCATACTCACCACTTCACTTAACCACATGTTTCCAGACTACAGAAGGAACCTAACTCCTCACCCTGGGGGTGTGAGGCTACACTGCAATGCAATGAGCCACCATGCTAGCCCACCTCCCCAACAATAACGTGAGATTTGATATTATTATGCGGCATGTGGATCTCCCTGTGGCTACAGAACCTCCATTAACACACAGAGCTGTTTACAGGGCACAAGATGACAAAACTAATAAAAATAGATATACATTGAAAAAATATTCATTCTATGGTAAGGCCAGAGTTTTAACCCAGGGCTGATATCGGACATTCTTCTTTACACCAGGAAGTGTTCACTAGTGGAGAGAGTCACTAATTTGCCAGAAGAGTGGATTTTTCATGTCACTACAAGATCTGTTTTATGGAGAGCCCTTCTACAGGAAGAACATACCATCAGAAAGCTAGCTGACTACCAAGACATCCGTCAGTACAATATAAAAATGCACAACTGTTGCAATATGTGGAATGTAATGTGGTGCTTAAATTTAATTTTAGATAGATATAGATGTACTGTAGATATACGGTTAGCTTCTGTATATGTGTTGGGTACATGCACCTACAGTGGGTGCAGCGGTTTCTCATAACCAACACATCAGAACATACCAGATTCTCCAACTGCACCAAGCCTACCTTGTTCCTTGTGAGAAACTTTAGCCCAGAAGTGGTGCAATTCAGAGAAGGCTCCTTTATTCCCACAGGTTCCCTTTGAGTTCAGTGGTGATTTCATTCACACTCACATGGTCTGGGTCATTGTACATGCAGGCCACTCCCAAACGAGTTCATGCCAACTTCTTCAGCTCGCTCTCCATGACGCAGCTGTTAGTCTCCTTCTTCCCAAATTCACATGCCATAGCTCTCCAGCTTTGACTGCTTCTCGCCTACAATTAGCCCACCAGCTTAGGCACAGTAATACACACTCAATACACAATGTCAGGTTACATTCTTCAGCCTTCTCGAAAATAAATGCCTCCATTAAACATGAGGCCCACACCTCTGTAACCACATTTCTGGATCCCTTCCCACTAGTAGGTCATTAGCTGAATATAACCTCTCTTTTGACAAAACAGAAAGAACGTCAGTTTTTGTATGTCTGCTTAGGAACATGCTGCGTATCCTACTGCTGCACCCATACCTGCACGTTTTCAGCTCTACTGTCCTTGAAAATAAAATAGTTCTGTATTCATCCCTACTAACACAAACTTGCCATTATCCCTCCCCCTATTCTGGAAAATTGTTCAGAGGGAAGGTGTAGAAAATTTGCCATGGAGTGTTTTTTTTCCTGTTGGCTTATTAATCCAAAACTTCCAATTTTCCATCCCTGTCCCCAAACTGTCAGCCCTCTGGCACATGTTTAGCAAGCATGCAACTAAGAAGACCTCAAAAAGCAAATGAACCAGTTGAAATATTTTATTTTGTGTTTAATGGTAAAGACCCATTATACCACCTGTAGTTAGTGAAAGCGATTTCACAGCCCATTCATCAATTTTTTATACCCGCTTGTCATGTGCAGGTTCACAGGGAGCCTATCCCGGAAACTAGAGGCACAAGGCAGGGAATAAACCAGGGTGGGGTGCCAACCCATCGCAGGGCACACACAGCATTCACATACACTTTTATACTTATGGACAATTTAACAACTTGTATTCAACAGCATGTTTTTGGACTGTGGGGAGAAACCAGAGAAGCCAAAGGAAACCACATGACAACACAGGGAGAACACGCAGATCCCTCACACATACAGTCAGGGTGGTGATTTTAGAATGTAAACTTAAATTTATTCAGTTTGTGACGACTTCCTGTCACATGACTGCTGGTTTCTGCTCTGCTGCCCAGGTATGTACCTGACCGGCACTGCCCCCACCAGAACTTTCTGTTTTCCTGTATGGCTCTGTCATCCCACAAGGCTTCTCGCCCAGTTGACAGCTCTACCATCTGCATTGATCCCCATTTCCATTAGCAGGGTAACGAAGAGGGACAAGGGAATGGTCAGGGTTAACAACTTAATTCAATCCCTGGGATTGCTTCCAAGAAAGGATGGTGGAGCCGAGTTGAGGGTGTGTAGAGTGTTTATGAAACCGGACAGGAAGCGCTGCGATTGGGTCTCTGCTTTACACGAAGGCAGGACCTGAAGTGCATTTTGTGTCTGAAAATCCACAGGGCTCTTTTGCTCTGTTCCTGCACTGATACTGAAAATCACTGCATATATTTGTGATCACCTTTCTGAATCCAGACATGTTTTGATTGTAATGGTCAGAACAGTTGTAAGAGAATGAGAATTGTGGTGACTCGGTTTTCCATTTGGCTTTTCACATGCATCCTAGAAATGGTTCTACAGTGACTTTTATTTTGTTAACGAAAACACATTTCTGCTCCCTCAATTATAAAAGTCAATTATAAAAATATACACAGAGAAACTTTACCTGTATTTATATCTCAACTTTCCCTGATAATAAATTTAACAGAAACCCTAAAAACTGTGCTGACCAGAGTGAACAGGTATACCGTGTCATAACTTTCAGGGTTTTTCCTCATGGAGGGGCAGAAAGCCAAAAAACTTCGTATACAGCAGCTGTACTGCGGTCACACAGGACCAAAGCAATTAAAAAGGCAGCACTGCAGAAAAAAAACAAGAAACAAAACAATACAAATGTTCCACATATGATAGTGGAAGCTGCAATGTTAAGGTAAGTTAAGAACACATTAAGTCGAGGTGAGAAAAGACGTGCATTTGATGACTTCAATCAAATCTTTTGCTGAGAATCTTTATGGATATGGAAAATGCATATTAACTGAGCTGTATCATTAACAAACAACCCTCATATTACAAGCCTCACAACAAGTAATGCGATTTGCTCTTGCATGCATGACAGCGACTCCTTCATCTGCTGCGATGTACTGCTTCCATGCAATGTGCAATCAACATGCAAATGAGGGCCCAGCACACAGAAGCACAGAGGAATGATTTGGGTCTCCTCCAGCTGCTCACTGGGAGCTTGCTGAGCGGCTTGGGGGGGGTTCTGAATGCATTGCAGGGACAGTGAGTAAGAGCTATCACAAATTTGCGTTAGCCCAGAAGTCACGTAGCCTGGAGAGTCACCATATCTGGTCAAAGACAATCTTGTTTGCTATGGCCTATCTGTTAGACAGGCATGATGGCAGATCCGCATGCCGCAGTTGGGCATAAGAGAAGAAGATGGATGATGGAACCCGAACGGGTTAACTCCAGAATGGCCCCCACCTCCAACAAGCCCCACCCCCAAACTCCGCTACCTAAATTGATAAGCAGTGGTACATCAGTTTGAAATGAACTGGCTTGTTCACCAGGGCTTGGAGACGGCAGAACTCAATCAGTGCTGGGTCACATGGTTCAAAGCGGCAATTCAGCACCGCCAGAGCGATGAAAAATGCGAGGTGACAGTTCATTTTGCCGGTGACAGTTTGTCGGTCTCGCTCACTGGCTTCCCAGTCAATTCCACCGACGCGGTGAAGGTTGAGTCCCCCCTCCTCTTCCCCACTTTGTATTCCAAACAGCGGGATGGGGAGACAGCAATGTGCTGTTTCAGATTGAGGCAGCAACAAACGCCTGAAGGGGAGCCAAAGCAGTCAACAGTCCCCCTCTCTCTTACCAGTACCACCTTTCTATAATAATTAATACCACTGTCTATTCATATGTGCCTCTTTTGCAATCTCTAGAGTCGCTCTCTAGTGTCTGGTTTCCTGGTGCTCACAGAAGGAATCAGCTGTGCTTTGGAAGATGTCATGGAGGAGGACATTCTGTCAACACTGAGACACAGGGGGCGGGGGGCACAATGCCACGGCTAAACTTCGTGTTCAAATGAGCCAGTCTCTAGTGGCATCAGTGTCAATATGCTGTGGCAAATACAATGGTACAGACATTCTTGCATTACATTTGTTGATAAATAGAATGTCTCGTGAATTTAACATATGTTGAGCTGTGTAGCAGCAAAAAGGGTAGGCTTTACTGGTTTCTGTTGTGTTTCTGGAATTATAGTGGCATGTTGATAGTTGTACTCTTCATAAATCCTGCCATACAGCTTGCATAGATCACTGCAGAAAATCCATTTGTCTTAAACCAACACAACACAAAATTCATATTTGCTTCTGTCCCATACGGCATCCCCAGATAACTGCGAGACACTCATGCAAATCCCTTACTCAGAACTTTTATATCACCTTTCTGTCTTCTTTTACCGAGAACTCATTAGGTCTTAGTATGATGATTCCATGAAAAATACTGACCCTACAAGTGATCGAATCCTCAAGACATTCATTAGGAAGGAAAGATTTCAGGTTCTCTCAGAATGAAACATTATGTGAAGTGGATTTGTGCTGAGATGCTGAGACAGGGTGCACGTTGCCTGCAACCTTGAGAAAGTTCCATTTTTTTGTTACTGCGGCCAGCCAAGAAAAAATGTGCTAGCTCTCTTACAATGAATTACTCTAGTGTGCAGCTTTTTACTCAAACACATGCAGACAGCTGTAGTCCTTTTATAAGCATATCACATTACATCATCAAGCACGATGATATGAATTAGCTTCTCTGGTGCTTCCCAAGCATGTATGTGAGCTGTATACTGGGGACCTGTTATTTAGTTTACATCCTCAGACAGAGAGAAAAGCTTATACTGTGGAAGGAAAACAGAAAGATTGGTATATATTGTGCAAAGGCAACTATATTTTTTATCTGATTCTCTTTGCGTCTTCTGTTTATTCATACCTTTCTCATACCCACTTGTCCTATGCGGGGTCATGCTGGTCCGGAGCCTATGGGCCCAGGCTAGACACATGCACACCTGCACTCAACTAAAGGATTATTAGGAACACCGGTTCAATTTCTCATTAATGCAATTATCTAATCAACCAATCACATGGCAGTTGCTTCA